>SRLM01000375.1:621660-782397 GCA_015708895.1 Populus ilicifolia | reverse complement strand
ATATATATATATATAAATTAAAAGTTTGATGATTAAATTTGATATAATTAATAAATGATATGATATTTATAATTTTTTTAACTTTCAAGAAGTATTTTTTTAAATTAAGTTAAAAAATTTTTAACTTAAAAATATTTTTTATTTATTAATTTTTCTCCTAGCAAATAAACATAAAAAAGATTTTAAAAATTATTCTTAAAAAATTATTTTCTGTCAGACATTAAACGTCTACCAAGCAGGATTCCGTATAAGAAAATTGTCGCACCTTCTCACGCTTGCCTCCTTTTACCCAGGTGATAAGGATGAGGGGAAAATAACGTCAACTTTGGGATTGATTAAAGGAGAATTGCAGTGGGACCACTTTTATGGATTCTTTATGGCGCTGTCACTCTCATTCAAGACAAAAATCTTTCTAGACTTTACAGGCTTTGATCGTTCGTGTGTGGATGATCTCCCTGATCATCATAAAATATGCTTGGCTCTTGGAAGGTAGCACCCATTAACTGTGTCGGAAGAGAACCCACTTGCTTTAATTAAATGTTTCTATCATGCTAAGTACTATGGATCGATCTGAAATCCTTTTTCAATTTTTATTTTTATTTATCCGGACTGGTGATGATTTAGATAATCATAAAACAACTAGTAGGATTCTGGCCTTTTATCACGGTATGGTGATTGGATGGATCATTTTTCCCATAGAGATAAAGGTCGAGTAAATATTAAATCATTTTTATAGAGTTTTTTAAAATTATATATCGTAAGCTTGATCAATGATCAATCATTACTTTTTTATTTATGTAAAAAAAATTATTATTATTTTCTAAGTAAAGTGGCAATAAAGATAACATTTTTAGAAAATTAAGAAGTCAAATCATACAAAATAATCATTATTTTTTTAAGTTGCGTGGAGAAAATCAATAATTATTAGAAATATCTTGATATACAAAAATAAACAATAAAAGAAAAAACTGTAAAAAATATAAAAAATGGATGAGTGGGCCTGGTGGCGTCAGGCCCACTCACCTAGAATGGGAGCAGGCGGTTCGGAATTTTTTTTAAAAAAAATACATTGATGGTGCCGTCGTCGCAACTTCCGACTCCATGATAATTATGCCGTCAGAAAATCAATGGGATCAATTTCAACGCTATTTTCACTTGAAACATCACAAAATCATCTAACTTTAAAACACGTTCGGAACATCGTAGAAATCCAAAAGACAGCACCCTCTTGTCTCTCTTGCCTTGTATCCCTCTTCATCGGGGATATCGTTGCAACATAGATAAAGTTTGTGGACTTTTATGCATGACCTAGATTTTCAAGGACTAAAGTGCAAAAAATATCTAAAATTTACAAAAAATTCGTTTTTTTGGGTGAAAACGGCATCATTAAAACAAAAAAGTCACAAAAGAACTATTTTTTTAAAGGTTTTTCATTGTAAAATGCTTGGTTTTTCACTACAGCTAGCCATGATTTTTCTTTTGTTGGTTAATAAAAGTAGTTACTTCAAGTTATAATAAGAAAACGCCATAGGTGCATAATCACTTTATTTTTACTCAGAATTCAAGCTGGGCAAGGTTTAACAAACCAGTAGAGAGAGTAGAAGAGACATGACCGCTACCCAATTCCTGATAACTAATACGGGCTTCGGCCGAACGAACTGCTGTCTGCTGGAACTAATACCGAACTGGTTTTAGGATTTATTTCGTTTGCCTGGTCCGAGAGATGGAACCTCGAGGAGCTCGAGACCAATAGCCTGCAGCCATTAGACGGGAGGTTAACTTGAATGGTGAATCCAGGCCCAAGCTCGAAAGGCTTGGAATGGGTCACGACTGGTTACTGGTTAGGATGCCAATTGCTAAACAATCTTGCATCCCCACCAAGGAATTACGTCGAAGCCCGAAACCAGAGCTGAGATTTTCGAGCTTCGCAAGTCCACATCCTTTAAAAGAATTTTTTAATTTTTTAAGGGATTACTTAGCGATAGAGAAGAGATTAACTCAGTTATTTATCACGAAACTTACTAGTAAACAACTATACAAGCAATCAATCAATTTCTCGTCAAATAATTGTGAACTAAGAGATATCAAGTTGCGGTCCTCCTTTTAAAATATTTGAGTTTGAAGATATCTTGTTATAAAAAGAGACCAAAGCAGTCCTGTTAGAGCCCAATCCAGTCTGTCATAGTACTATTACTCACGTGCTTAACTATTGATTGTGGTTTGTATGGCGTTGATGTAGGTAAAAAAACGTACATGTAAGCAAAAATAATAATATATATTTTTTAAAATATTTCAAAATAATAATTTTTAATTTTTAATATATTAAAACCATAAAAATGGTCAATAGAAATCAATTTAATATTTTTCAGACAAAAAATAATTTAAATAACATTTTAAGAATATACATTTAACAACAAAAACAAAACACTCCAACCCCGGGAAGTATATTCTAGACCTGTGTACTACGAGCAGCACTCACTGTCTTGTGGACGAGTATTTAAAAGCCCATTTAAAAAAGAGTCTAAAATATTAAAGACGGTGCAATTCCCGTATCACACCACAGCCTCTAATCTGGAACAATAGAACTAACCTTCATTGTGTCTGGCCATCTTTAATTATAAATAAAATTTGAACATATCAGCTCAAACATCGTGAATCCAACTATTCACCAGTAATACGCGCAGTCTCTTGATAAAAAATAATTATATGTTTTAGCTAGCTAAATTAACTATGAAACTCATCGTACAGATTTTCATTTTTCTATAAATAGATAAATTTTATTTTATAAATAAATCAGTATAATAATTCCTCTGCAGACATAAAAATTCTATTCCACGTAAATTTAACTCCCTCTACAGACAGTATTTCCGTTTAATGTCGTCTTAGGATGAAAAATATTGTTTTATCTTTAACTAGAAAATATCCCGCGGGGAAGTGTGGATGAGCGAGTTAATCTTTCAAGCAATCAATGTTATGGATATGGCGAAAAACCAGAATCTTCAATTTCATAATATTCTATAAAATCAACCCAGGACTTCTCGTAGTTTTATATACTATCGAATTTTTTATCTTTAAATTCTAATGTTTAATTTGTTTCCACCGTTCATAAACATTTTGAAAACTGATACTACTATAATCGTGATAAAAAAGTAAGATTACTACTCTAGACGTAATAAAATTAAAAGTGAGCGATAAAAATATTTTTAAATTAATTTATATATTAACCGAGATTAAAAACTATTAATTTTTTATTTGATTTATTGTAATAGCATACTTTCCATGTTAATCTTGTTTAAGTATACTTGATTTTTTTAAAAATAAATTCTCTAAAATGTTACTTTGATGTTTAAGAAAGAAGAGCAATCTCTTAAGAATTAATAACCACACAATATCACTCCAAAGTGAGATTACCAAACGACTCTCTCGCATATGATATTAAATTTGATGGGTTAATTTGAAACTAATTAATACGAAAAAGACATAAACTGAGTTTTAAAAAAATATATAAAATGATAAAAATTCAGGTGATTTGATTGATCCGATAAAAAATAAACTGTAATATATTAATATAAAAATCAACTCAAAATAACCTAATTAAAATCCAATAACCTTATCAAAACCTGTGATACAGGTGTTAAGTCGGTGTAGTCTCTCGCTGAGTTACAGGGCGCTACTATGCAGTCTCCAGTCCCTAGCTCAGCACAAAATTTTCTCGGCCTCATGCCTCAGGCCTCACAGCCAACAGGCCACCTCTTTCTTACCCCTAAAAAATGATCTTTTCTTCATAGCACTACGAGGCCCCCTTTTCTGGGTCTTTTGCAATGAATACATGTGCTCCGAACCAGCGTTGCCGACGTGTCCTCAGCTGAATTCTTATCATCCTTTTTCGATGGAAGATTAACATAAGCAGCTTGTTACTGAAAAAACTAAAAAAAAAAAAAAGTTTAACTTTTTAAATCATACACTGTTAATTGGCTGATCTTACCATCCTTTTATAGTTTGAAAATTGCACCTCACTCCCTCTAAATATGATCGAATATCCAAGATCATTCTTGTTCAAACTAAAGGCAAAACAAAATCAAAACAAGGGTATGATCATGGTCGTCGATTTAACTTTTCACTTAAACGAAGGTATTATGATACCTTTTGGCATTTAATTTGATTACAAAGACTAACTTCGTTTGACTACTTTTAATTTTGTATGAAAAATTAATTAAATGTAACTTTAAAATACTTTTTTTTTTATCTAAAAAAAACCTATCTTTTAAAGAATGTATTTTATCGATTCAGGTGAGTAAATAAAATCTTAGCCATCCTAATTTTTACAAGAAATATACGTCCTGATTCGAATTTAAAATCTACTGTATAGATATCAATTTCTTTACTATAATATTATACCCATTAAAATATAACTTCAAAACGAATGTAAAACATAAGTTTTTAATATAATAACATGTTTTTAATATAACTTATATATATATATATAAACAAATCATAATTTTTTTTTATATTAAATAAATTATATAAATTCTTCACACAAACTAATGCAGTGATTGATTTCTTTATTCTCAATCACTTATTTAATAACTGCAACACAGATAATCCATCATTCATTGTATGTATTGTATGTTTTATAGAGTCTGAATGTCGTTTGTTTTTAAGCATAACACCTTTCCCAATACAATAAGATATATAGAAAGTGAAACCCTAAAATACAAGCTTTAAAAAGATTTGTTGTCCGTCTGCTCTCAGGAAATATATTAAGAGCCAATGGTCTTATTTTTTACCATTTATATATCCCTGAATTAAACTTTCGGCTAAGGTCAGTTCGTTGATTAACTAGTTCTAAATAGGAGCATCTAGCTCTAAATCTGAGCTTCTAGCAAGTCTTATATAGCTCCTATATCATGCGCCGATAATTATAGATAAATATTGGTACTGTAAATGCAAACGATTTTATATATCTTGAAAAATTAATTTCAATGCTCACAGCAGCATGTGCACAATTTAGAAAATTATTTTTAAAAGAAAAGGTACACCGTTGATATGTTGGCACGCGACCTCAGCCTAAGGTAATACAAGAGGGTTTCTTACACAACAAATACTTGCCAAGATACAAAATCAAGTTTTCTTACAGTGACACATCGACCGGCTAGCATTGAGATTATCAATGTTTTTCTTAGGAAGACATTACCAATGTTAATTAAAAAAACAATGATCATTTAATTACAAACAATACATTTCATGATACAAAACCATGCATCTCGAGAATGAATCTTTCATTAGCACGACGCTAGCTCATTTAATGCTGGCATTGGAGGTCTCATGTTTTTTCCTTTCAAGATGGTGAAGATGTCTGTTTTTCCTCGTAATTTATTTGTCTCAAACTTTTAAAAACCAGAGAAATCCAAACAAGGTTATCACTCCCACATTACCATGGTCTTACTCTCATCTATTCCCCCTAGTGCATAGGGTTCATAAAAATAATAAGTAAATAGAGGTTCTTTATCTAGGCACTCAGTTTCACTGTTTTTGGGCATTTCCCAGTTACAGGCTTGAGAATTTGACCGAGTTTAAAATAGGACTCCTAGTATGGTACTTAAAACAGAGGATAGAGCACCAAATTATGTGGTGAAATAGTTAGGTTACATTGCCCCTTGACGGAGTTTTATCATCTTTTTATGTGTGTGTGTGTGTTATGCAAAGCTAGGTCGTTGATATTTTCCATAGCATATTGGTGAGTACTGCGTTCTATTTTGCGAAATCAGTCTGAGACCCAAAGGTGAAGTAGACCTTGTTTTGCCTTTGTCAGTAGGGGAGAAAGTCGACTTTGCAGTAACATATTGGGGAATTCACTTGATGCACAAAGGGGTACTGCCCAATGTTATAATTATACTTTTCAACTGGGAGTAAGATTTCTTGCCTGTATTTTATGAATGCTTTCTTAAATTATGTAGAAGAGACCAACTTACAATGAAAGAAGCGCTGTTTTATTTTCGAAGACAAAAAAAGAAGCTTGGAATCATGTGAGGGACAATAAATGCAAGAGTTGGGTAATAGAAGGACTTAGGGTTCCGCAACACCAATACAAGTTTCAATATTAATCTCCCTCGAACAGGGTCTCGTTACAGGTTAAGAAAACTAGTATGGAATCATGTCAGGTTTCATTAAATTCTTGGGTGAGTGTGTATGTGGGGGTGTTTTCTTTGATTTCATTAATTATCATCCTTATTAAAATATACATATGAATTCTGCTTAGGTCAGAAAGTTTAATCATATCCAGCTAATCAGCTTGGATGCTTTATATACCTGTAAGCAGTCCACAGCTCAGGCTTAATGCTATAAAAATTGCTAGATAGTATCATGGTCAGCTTCATTAACAAAAGCTGAACAATAAAGTGAAAACCATGTTGATTGAAATAATATTTTCATATTTTTCTTTTTTCCATAAAAAAATACTTAAAACTGGTTATCAAAAGTTTTTTCTACAAGATTTATCAATTATTAACAGATTAATTGAGAACAAATAATTTTTTTAATCATTCTAAAAGCATACTAAAATGACTAAAATATAATTAAAAGAAAAAATATTAAAAACAAAATTTATATAATTAAAAATATAAAGTATAGTGAAATGATCAAAATGCTTTTAAAAACAAAAACAAAAACAAAAATATGTACAAGAGGCACACCAACACCTCTTGAAGGCCAAAATTCCTCTTCCATTATATCGTTGGAAATATAACCATATAACCATATCTTTTTTTATATAAAATGACATGTGGTCTTTTGAGGTGTATTTTGTCGTTGATAATGCTTTTCTTTTTTTTCCTTTCAAAATTTATGTTAGCCATGCAAAATTTTATAGTTCTCCTTTAATTTATGAAGATTTCCACCTCGATTCATATTCCTTTGATTTTTAATTTTTGTTTTTGATTATTTTGTAAAACTTTGATTTATTTTTTATTTTATTATTCATCCCAAAATGAATATGTGTTTTTTCCAATTTAATCCACATTATTTTGATTATTTTTTGAACCTTTTGTTAAATTGACTTTTCTTTTTAATTAAAATTTTATTTGAATTTTGATCCTTATTCTTTTTAAATTTTAGGTCCTTTTATTAAATTAATATTTTTTAATTCACCATTCAATAAAAAATAAATTTATTTTGTATTTAAATTTTGATCCCCATCCTTTTTATTTCTATTTTTTCTTAATTCATTTGTATAATTGATTTTTTTTCAATTTTATACTTCAATATTTGATTAATTGAGATTGGATTTCATTGTTTTTTAAAATATGGTACTTTCAATCTAATAAATCAAACCATAAATTTAAAAAGTTAATGTAGATTTATTTTTTTAATGAGTTTTGTGAATTTTTATATTTTCTTTTCTATTAATTTATCCATATCTCATAACCTGAGTAATGAATTTGATGGGATTATTTAGGTTGGTTCAACTTTGATTAGTAAGATTTAGATTTGTCATGCTAACTCAAGTTTATTTTTTAATTTTTTTCATTCAATTTTATCATTTTATATTTAATGAGATGAGAATTGAAGCATATCATTATCTCTTTTTAGATTTTTTTTAAGTTATCACAATCATTTTTTATTTTTTAATTTAATTTATTTGTTATCATTGCTTATTTTATTATTATTTAATTAAAATAAACTAATTTATTTGATTTTATCTTACCTGTAACCTAACTAATGAGTTTGTTTTACTTTTTTTTTTAATGCAATTGCGACAAATCTAAGCATTATTTTTTTATGAAAAAAAATTGTACCTAACAGGGTCCACAGCTGGTAACAGACTAATTATCACCACCTGGATGGCAGAATTATTGACCGTACAATTTTTTCCATGTGGGGGGAACTCGGCTTGCTACGCAGCACTCCTTAACATTACACAGCTAACAGTGGGCAGCACATGCATAAATCAATTTTCCTGTGACTGTATATGGAGAGTGAATTTAACGGCTAGTGTGGCTATTTATGTCAAACTAAAGCATGAGTCTGTCCAAACAAACATTCTGCAAAGTTTCCTCTCCTCTCGTGTTCTTGGCTAGGGTTTCACATACCAAGACAAGTATAATTAAGATTGGAGATGAGCAAAATCTGGTTCTATACATGTTAGAACATGGTTCTTGCAACAGACACAATCTATATTGAATTGCCCAAATGGGTTCACATTTATAGCAGCACTCTCCGTGTGGGAGGAAGAGTCGATTGTGATTAATGGGCAACGTGGAAACCTTAAACCTTGGACACGTACATTTTCGACGTTGTCGGCGATCATCTGGAACCGTTGGTTCCATACCATTTTCCTCCTGTAATAGTCAGAGGCACGCTTGTAATGATTACCCACAAAGGATTCCTGTGAACGTAGAGTTTTAGTTGGATCGACACGTAGATGATTGAGGATTTTGTTTCGTGTGTAGGGTTGTCTGTCGTTTGTTGCATGATATGAGCGATTTCCATTTTAGACTGCGGAATCGATCACTGCTGCCTTCTAGTTAGAGAATTTAATGATTCATGCCGTGCTAGCTTTCCCAGAGAGCAAGATAATTCTCCCATTGAAATAAAACCAAACACATTAACATTTCCTAAGCTGGTGAAGAAGACTAAAAACGTGGAAGTAAGGTACTATTACAACCATTTTTGGCCGGTGGTCAATCTACACAAGAAGCACAAGGGTAAACATTTACCACTTAACCAAGGTATAGGATCATATATAACTAGCTAATTGATTTGTTTTTTTTGTTTTAAGAAAAAAATAAGACTGCCTAAATTGATTGACGGCTCATTTCCTCAGAGCTGGGGAGTAGCATCGAGAGGTTAGTACCTGAGCTTTTACCCTCCTCACACTAGCTAATCATAAAATAATCATTTGATATTACTAAAATACCCCAAGGAATAGTCTGAAATAGCTCATCAATTGGTCACTGAAAGCGTAAAATAATATGCATATTTGGTTTCAATCTATAAGAACTTTTTGCAAAAAGAAAAAAAGAAAAAGGAAACGAAACTGCAAGTACTCTCTTGTCTGATATAAGACTTCATCATAATTAATCGAAACCAGTACCAAAGTCCAATTTTTTAATCATTGATGTCCCTAAACAGTTTGTGAATCCGATCTGTTCTAGGCCGTTATAAAGATACCACTTCGGCCTCATTCTCTCCCAAGATTTCTAGTCATCTACTCCTAGGTTTGCTTCCTCTTTTCCTTCTTCTTCACAGTTCACAGACCTAGTTTTTTTACAAACAAAATGGGTGGAAATTCACCATGTGCTTCCTGCAAGTTACTTAGACGCCGATGCGCTAAGGACTGCATTTTCTCTCCTTACTTCCCTTCTGATGACCCCCACAAGTTTGCCATTGTCCACAAAGTCTTTGGTGCTAGCAATGTCAGCAAAATGTTACAGGTCTGTCATTTTCTCTCTTTTTTTTTAAAGTTCTAATCATAGGTATATATGTGGTTATTATATATGCACGTATACATATCATATGTGTGCTGGAATGAGAGTGGTTTTCTTTTGGTAGGGAAAATGAAAGATGCTAATAAAGATAGCTTGGTTGTGCTGTGGCCGACCAATTGGTCCAGAAAAGAAAGTTCCCTCTAATAATGATTTTGAGATGCATGTACAAGGTTATCTTTATTAAATATACAATAACTTTTTCTTTTTTGGCCAAGTAGGAGCTACCAGTTCATCAGAGAGCGGATGCAGTGAGCAGTTTGGTGTATGAAGCGAATGCGAGAGTGAGAGACCCAGTTTACGGATGTGTTGGAGCCATATCCTACCTGCAAAACCAGGTTTCCCAGCTACAAATGCAGCTTGCAGTGGCTCAAGCAGAGATATTATGCATCCAGATGCAGCCTGAACCTGTGATGCCAACCTCACAGATGGGCCCAGATGGTGACAAGCCATTTCTTCTCCAAAATAGCCTCTCTCAGTACCTGAATTATGGCTCTTCAAGCAATGCAATTCATGATTCTCTCAAGAGAGAGAGCATTTTTGGAGACATGATTTCTTAATTAGTAGAAGTTGATGCTAGCTTTAATCCCTTATGCTCACTTTATGTTCACAGAGTAATGTAATTCGAGAGAGGAAGGGTTGTCCTTACTTGATGTTAGTTGAAGAATACGCTTTATAAATAAATAACACTGCAACCAACAGATTAGTATTATAGTTTGTCTTAAAACAATTAACGGTGACTTGACGAGGTCAACTCTTGCATGTGACCGGTGAAGTAGTAAGCTTAAGTTTTATTTTGGGTTAAGTAACCTATTAAAGTTAGGGGTCGGTGGCCTCCCAAACAATCCAGACATAAATTCTTGTGGTGACTAATTAGCTGTTTACAGTAATAGACATACAGGGTTCTCATAAATGATGAAAGATGATAAGCGGCCAGCGAAGGAAAATTCAATGGACCTCCCCTGTTTTTAAGATGAAGAAACACAACCAAAAACCTGTATATATAGGTCATCATCAATCCAACAAGATAGTATTTGTATAACAATGATCTGTCAAAAACAAGGACGACTTTTAACAAGTTATGGCCCGTTGAAGTGGAATCTTAGGAGAGAGTTAGATAATAGTTTTAGGCTTCTGTGTGTTTGAATGAGGTGGCTGTTTCGGCTTTGAACAGTGAAAACTATAGCAAGCACAGGACTTTTACTAGGCGTTGCATTTAGCAATAGCTGCTCTTTGCACAACAAGAACTGTGATGTTTTTTCGCAGCTAAAATTAAATACCTGTGAAATTAATTAAGCGGTAATCCCATATGAGGGAAACATGGATTATGCATTTTACCCTTCATTCTCTGTTTTTATTGTCCTTTTTTTTTTAATGTTTTCTTCAGCAGAAAAGCACAATTAATATGCTTCCGTTTGAATTTCCTATGGTGCTTTATATATATATGTTTTCCTACTGTTAATTAGTTGCTGGGCACCAAATTTAGTAAATATCAACAGGTGAAAAAAAGAACAAAATTGGACTCCTCTACTAGCCTCAAGTCTGATCGAATCACAGATTCTTCTTCCAAGTTCAAGTGGAAGGCTGTCCAAGGAAATTGAGTGCTCAGCTCATGGGAAGTATACAGCAGGGACTAATTTTCGTTGTTGTTTTGAGCTCTTAACAGCGTGTCTTTGTTGGTCTATCTCTCCACACAATTATATGTCGAATCAAACTGATATTTTAAATGGTGAAGAACAAAAGACAAAAGGCAGCAACTGACTCAAAAAGATTCCTCAATAGCTAGCTTTGTTTAAGATAGAAGCATTTTGCAGGTCAAACTTCACACTTAGATTACATGCCCTCTCAAATCCTCTACTCTTCGTAGCCCTTAGGCAGCAACTTCTAGTTTTAAAGGTCATTTATGCCTGCGGTTGTAAATTAATAATGGAGAAGTTCTGTTCCATGACTGTTCCAAATATTTCCACTGAGATCACAACGCACCCACATGTTTTGGATTATTGTGGACATAGCAGCAGAATAGTTTAAAATATAAAACTCCTGGTAACTATAAATTATTGTCTTTTCTAGCCAATATAACATGCCTGCTTTCACTGAACTTGAATATGTTGCCATGAAAAATCTTGTACCTTTGAAAGGGTAAAGAAAAGCTACAGAAGAAGCTAAAATCATGTAGGGCCATAAAGATAGAGAAAGGCAACATGAAATGATAGGATGGTCCCTTTAAACATCGGTGTTTGGTAATATTTAACAAGATTTTTTTTTTTTTGAATTGCATGTCTCAGTATCTGGGAAAGATAAACAGAGAAGATTAAGTGAAAGCAACTATATCAATGGAGATATGGTCACTACACAAGGGCTTCCTAATATTATTAATTAATATCACGAGATCAAATTTCACTTGATACAATGTACTTCATTGTTTTTCTTTTCCCTTTTCCAGGTAAAGAAGACAACAAGTTTTGTTAAGCAAAACAACAAGGGACTATAAACAGATTATTTGTGCTTCAAATTTCAATGTATATTTGTGAGCTTGATCATCAGTTCGACAGTCCTGGAAATTTGATCAGAGCAGCGAGAACTTTTTTTTTTATATGATTAATTGTAATTAAGAGGAAAAACTATAACAAAACACGAGAGCTATATTCTAAGAAGCATAGTTATCTGGATCATATTGATTAAAAACAATTGATAAAAGAAGCAAAAACTAAAAGAAAATTAATAGTAAAAAATAACGTGAAGACAAATAACTGTATAATCGATCAATTAATTTCTTATAAAGTTAGAAACGATCGATTAGTTCATACAGAAATAATAAAATGATTCAAATAATTTATCTAATTCTTTAAATTTAATTAAGAGAATATGGATATTGGAATTTAAATTTGTGATTATATGATGATTAAAATTATTTTGGTGTCATTTTCAGAAATTATTTTAAAATGAAAATATAAATTGTTAAAGACGTTGAACTCTCTAATAGAAATGTTGATCAATAATTTATTAAATTAGATGCATATGTTATCAATGCGATGACCTACCCATTAAATGATGTCATCAAACAAAAAGGAAATAACTACAACCTTACCGGGACCAGCATTAATCAGTTATATGTAAAAATAAAATAAAAAACATGAATGTTCATAGAGAGTTGAGTTGAAAATTATTTGGTTGAAAAAAAATGAAGCATTGCAATAATTAATAAAAAAAACTGCCTTTTCTGAATTTCGCCCAACGATAAATATAAGTTGGGTCGAACGAGTTTAAAAATCTCCTCACATATATCCTCATAGGGTTAATAGATCTGATGAAATACATCCTGATATGGTTGGTGGATCTGATGAAAGACTCTGTCCATAGATCTGATGGGGTCGATAGATCTTGAGCAGGAAGAACATGGCTACAACACTCTCCAACATTTCTTACCTGATAAAGCTTCAGAATATATATTTATTTGCCGCAGTCCCTTGACTAATTGACAGTTTATTAGACACAAGATCGAAGCTGTATTTTTAAAAGGAAAGAAAGAAAGAAAAAATTTAAGATAAAAATCCGAGACAAACGAGAAATATCATCATCATTTAATTATATTTTGTTAGTTGAGATGATTAATGAAGCCCGCCAGCTAATTTTGTTTTTTTCCTATTCTTTCACGGCGACAATAGAGTAGAGTGGTCCAGCCGAGTGTCGACTTGATCAGCATGTAAGGAAAAGGAACAGAAAGACGACATGAATGAGACGAACTTAATCCTTTGATTAGCCACTACGAAATGATATCATGGTAAAACATGTGTAAAACCTTAAACTCGATGACTTTATTGTGCCTGTGGGGTCAGATATCTAGCAGCCCTACCGCAGCTTCTGTGCTGCAATGAATATGGAAGGTGGTGATTTTTTAAGTTTTATGCGGTAATGTTTGTTCTTACTTTATTTTTTCCCGGAAGTGGAGAAGTTGGCTAGAAATATTTGCATATCTATACTGCCGCTAAGTCCTTTTTAGCCTTGACAAAAAGTGGACCTGGAGATTAGTTACTGATATGTCTAGCCTGGTCCAGATTGAGCAAGTTGCGTAGAAGGGCAAAAGAAATGCACAGTAATTCCAGATAACTTTTGAACATAAAGACTGCTTCTACATAGGTCCATGATGGCGGGGAGGACAATCCCTTGTGCAACAACAAAAAAATAAAATAAAATTGTAATTGTACTTTTCAGCTTAATGACATGAACTCTTGTGAGAGTGTTGTTATTGCGTGGTGGAGTAAGAGGAGGAAATTGGATGAGTTTGTACCCTGTTTCCAAGCATAAAATCTAAACTAACTAGCATGGAATCAATTAATACTGGAGTGGTAACTCCCATCAATCACCTAGCTTTCTTATATTGAAGCAAAGTGCTCCAAGAAATCTAATCCGGAGGACTTAGGAGTGGAAGACATTAAGAGTCACGTAGAACTAACTAATTAAGAGTTGGGAGGGAAGGGTTTTTGAAAACCAAGCATCTTGCTTTGGATGTATTATCCTCGAGCACTCAAATGAGAACTACAGGATCCTTCCACTATCCTCCGCTGTGTCCATAAACTAGCTAAGTTCGAGGTTGATTGGTGAAACAGAGCTGCCTTCGTCTTGTTATGTAACTTTTGATTATTTTTCTCTTTCATTGCTTATTTTCACATCAGTTTGACTCTTTCTGTTGTCCACCATGGAAGTTAAATGTACTAAACAACATTGTGTCAAGTTTCTAGCTGTGATTTGCGTTCGAGCAGTAATTTCCAGACACCGGACTTTCAGAAATGTCATCATGACCGAGCGATGAGAGCCGTCCACATGCCGCTTGTACAGCGCTCACATTTTAATATGAATAAATAGTTATTTCTAGATTTTTTTTTGGCAGTAATCTAGAGTATTTCTTTTGTCACTAAAGATGCTATTTGAAAATTTGACAAGGTATTCCTTCCTTTTTTTTTTCTACGATGCATTATTTGGCTGCCTGTAATGTATCTACACAACATAGGATGGGTGCCAACTAGCACGCCAGCAGTGAAAAAAGCTAGTAACCTCAGACATTAGATTCTTTTCCCTACCCACTGGACTTCCATCTTTAACTTCCAGAAAGTGAAAGTAGGTGATTCAGTTAAGGAAAGTTGGAATTTTAGTAGTTATATGTCAGTGGGTGAAATAGGAATTTCAGCAAGCCAGTAACCTCAGACATCAGATCAGTTTAGAAATTTAAAAACAATTTATCTTTCATTGCAAATAAGGAGTAAATATATGCAGTTGGAAACAAGTATTGCAGAGGAGGAATTTATTATAAATAATTCTTATCTTAACCTTTGTGTTGAAATGATACAGCACTCGCCAGATTTAAGCAATGCCATTTTCCTCTAGGTACTAATACAAATGGAAAAGGAGATCGTAGCAATTAGCTTACTAACCTTCAACATCCAGAAGCATATAAGGAGAATCGTCCAGCTCCTGGCAGGTCCCATCAGCAGCACACGCTTGGATAATGAATCTGAGACTACCGATATGTGAGGGAATGGAAAGCTCGGACATATAAAATGCTTGAACGTGTGCCACCCCAAGGTAGACCCTAGTGCCTACTAGTGTTCCAGTTGCATTTCCATCAACTTGTTTTGTTAGTTTCTCTACATAGATATTGTATTTTGGGAACAGAAAATCATTTCCATCTTTCAGTTTCCAAATGATTTTCAAACTGACAGTTTTGAATCCCTGAGAAACTGAGCTATATTTAATATATTGGCTCTCGGTTAGCCATGCAGTTGAGGGAGGAAAAAAAAAGTTCTCTGAGAAATTTTTTATCGTGATGTGACCAAGCACTGCAAAATACTCTGCGAGATTGGGAGCTGGAGCACTATCTTGGTTATCTGCTCTGAATTGCGATCGCAATTCAACAGGTGCAGACTTCGTCCTGTAGCACACAGCATGGATTTCTGTTAACATGAACCCATCCATTGCAACAGTGCCCTCATTTATGATCCATTTTGAAGCCATTTTGCTAACTTGACTTGGCATAATCATTTTACTGAATTTGTGCGACAATCCATTCATTTCCGATGGTGCAACAAGTACCCTTATCTTCTCACTCAATACAGATGAAAACTGAAGAGAGATGCCCAGCAGCGAATCCCCCTTTGATTTCACCTGGCATTATTTGAAGTGTTCACAGCTAAACCAGATGGAAGTAGATGAAAACATATTGAAGAAATAATGTAATTATTTTATCAGTTTTAATGTCTGCATAATGTGTCCCAAAATACGTTCTCCAATCGACAGGCACGTCTCATTCATAAAGTTGGATAGCCGTTAAAAAAAGAAGAAATAAAACTCTGTTTAGCTAGAGATACGGGAACATAGACACATGCAACCTCATTCATATATTTCTTATCCATACTCATATTTTTCTTCAGAACTGTCTGTTCACAGTATTACTGTTTCAAAATAAATTACTATTTTACCTCAAGCAATTTCATTTCAATTTTTTTTTTTTTAACGGCAGTTGAGTTCTTTACAGGATGGATACAAAATAGGGGTTTGCCATTTTATTATGGAATACTCTCATGTCATCAAATTTGAACCAAATAAGAAAGCTTACAGAATATGTAAGGACGAGATGCAGGTTGTCCAAAAGAAGCTCTCCTTGAAAAAGCCTTACTGTGAAAGGGACATTCTCTTCGAGAGTCCCTTTAAATGTGATGTTCCCCCCCCCATTATAAGATTCCTCCTTGAAGCTATCATTTGCAAATATATGTTCAAATCAGGTCAGAGCAGTGACAATCAGCATACAGAAATCAAAATTGGTGCAAGGAATGTAGTATCAATGTCATGTCATGGGCTATGCAAGCTAGCAACAGGCCACCAATCTCAAAATGGTGAAAGATACTAGCATGTTCTAATGTCGTTATCATTCTTAATTCCATTGAGGACTGAAAGAGCAAGCATAAATGAGAAGCATCCATAAGGAAGTTTCAAAATGGTGCTACCATCTAAAAAAATGGCTCACTTATAATGAAGTAATGATGCCACTAGGCCCACAGAGCAATAAAAGTACCGTTTTTCTGTCAATATGAAGCTACACCACAAATAAGTTATCTTTGAATAACAAAATCAAGAAGAAAACAATCGGAATCTTGATGCAAGTGTCCTAGTAGGCTTGTACATATGCTAAATCATGAACGTGTATATATGCTATTATTCATGTAGTGGAATCAACACTACTAAGTAGCTGTAATATGAAGTAAATAAAAGATAATATTATAAGCACTGAAGCTTACTCAACAATGAATTGAATAGCATCTGGAGTTGGTCCATCAATAAAGTCAAGATGAGGCTGCCAAAAGAGAAGGGATAAGAAAAATAAGACATGGTGACAAGCCGGTGTCAATGATGTTACTGATGGCTGCTCAAATAATAGCAGGTATTGGAATATTTCAGATAGAACATTAAAAACTAAATTTTGCCAACTGAACTGATCAAATATGCCTCTCCATCTCCATAACACACACGGTTTGTTTCGCCTTTTTTGTGCCAAAGCACCCCTTTTATCTGATTATAAGAGAAGCAGGGGAAGGCATGCTTCTCTTATAATCAGCTTTGGCATGCCAGCTTTTTATAAAAGCAAGCTTTTTTATCAATCACTTCTACCCTTAAAAGTTGCATGAAAAGCTGCTTAATTTATAACATAGAAAGGCCAAACAAAGCCATGGTACAGAAGCAAAAGCATACAATGATAAACAGGATAAATCTTTGATAATTAGCTTTATGGGGCAGCTATACGAGTAACAAGATTGAACTCACTATCGCCAGATACAAGCTAGAATCTAGTATTTGCTTGGAAAATGTGCATCTGATCCATAGAGGAGACGTTTCTCACAGGGTTTGCAGGCTTTGGTAGTACAAAAAGAGTGCAAGTGCTGGAGAGGTGTGCTATTTTTGCTATGGTATAGTGCATTTTGTGAGAGTGCAGTTCAGAATTTCTCAGCAACAAAAATTATCTTTCTTATTGCTTTGGGATATGGTAGTAATTTTAGCTTCACTTTGGTCTTTTGCTACAGGGATTTTATGGGAGTTTCCTTAGCGCACATGAATTAAAATACTACTCACGTGCATTCACTAAAACTTTATTAAATTCCCATCTATGCAGGTAGAACTCAGAAAGGATCATAAATTGTGAGTTAATAATGACGTGAGGGTCACAATGTTTTGTGAGAATGTATACACTCTTCATTGAATATTGAGCATTTGATATTATTAATAAAATTCATAACAGATAGCAAGTGTGATTTCTGCCTGTCCTGAAAGATCAAAAGTTTCTCTATAATGCACATTGGAGACATAGTTGGAAGTCTCCAAAATTTCTTCATTCCATAACAAAATAAAACTACATGGTGAAATGAAAGAAAACTGAAAGCTCCTATAAATATAAAAAAACAAGACATGCAAAACCAAACAAACTAAAAGACACCTGAAAGCCTTGGCAAGACATGTTGTTCCAAGGAGCATCTGTTAGTTGGTTGCCCTCGACAGAAATATGATAGCCTTGACCCTGAACAATATCAAGATTGTCAGTACTTGGAAAACTAATACTTGGAGGGATGCTTGACCTCCACCCTTGTGACGATCATGAATAGTATTCATAGATCAGTCCCAATGATTGGAATCACATGATTACTCAAGGACAATGCAGAAACTGCATCCAGAAGAATGGAATCCTATCACCAGCTCTCACTTACAGAAAGATAAAACAAAATGTATAATTCTTATTTGACTTAAACATATTTCATTGAATGCTTTCTGCTACAATCTGAAAGTGTGCTTGCTAAGTTGCAAAATCATCTCAACAATTATTCATTCCAGCTTTCAGGAAATCAGTGTAAAGAGTAGGATGTAGTTGGAACCTGATCAAAATTTGAGTAAAATGGTAGTAATTTAGGATAATTGTTTACTCTTCCCCAAGATTTAGCAACAAGTTCCCACCAACTGCCAACACAAAGTACATCACAATCACAATTGAACTCACAAAGAAAAACAGTGTTAAGATTTTTTAGGTACCAAATGAAAAAAGAAATGTTTTACTTTTAACCTATGCATATGCAAAATTCATACCCTTGCAAGAAAATTGACTTTCAAGAAGAAAAGTAATGAGGAACAAAGGAGTGTCTTTTAATGACTTCAGGCAATCCGGAAAAAAACTTTTAGTTCAGAGCAAACAACAGATGATAACAGTTTCATTGGCAAAGAACAAATTTACACAAATCAAAGGAATAAAATAATGAATTCCAAGAGAAAACTGTTATTCTAGCTGCCAGTCCATATAATTTAATGCAATATTTCTTGAAAAAGACAGTATCCATATCAAAAAGTATGGATGCAAAAAAGATATTTGTTGACCTTATTGAGTTCATACATGCAAGTAAAGAG
This sequence comes from Populus ilicifolia, assembly GCA_015708895.1. NCBI lineage: Eukaryota > Viridiplantae > Streptophyta > Magnoliopsida > Malpighiales > Salicaceae > Populus > Populus ilicifolia. The sequence goes on along the minus strand of SRLM01000375.1, from coordinate 763,480 downwards.
GAGAAAAGCATTAAGAGAATCTCAAAACAAAACATCACAGCCAACATCAGAAAGCATTGTGCAAAGTGCACCATCATCTTTCTTTATCCAGAAAGCACAAGAAAAGTTTCAGAGCATCTAAACTTCTAACGCAAAAGTGATGCTGATTTGTATCAGGTATTAGGAAACACGGTTCATAATCTAGACAAGTTTTGCAGGAGATATAGAAGGCTAAGGAAGCATCATATGTTATAGCAGTACAACATAAAGCCATATCTGAACCAAAATATTATTTTCATGAAATTTTGCAAAAAGATACAATAGGATTACCGATTTTGAGCAGTCTGAAAATCAGGTGGTTGCTTTGTCTCATATAACCATCCAGGAGCAAATATGGCAGCTGACACGTTAGCCTTCTTTAGTACATCAAGTGCGACATTTGTCTGATATCACAGTTACTAGATTAAGAAGAAGCTACAGTTCTCCATGCAGGTTTAAAGACGTAAATTTAACGAAGAATAATAAACTATATCCACAACTTAAAGTACAGCAGGTGACAAACTTAACACCTATATGCCATTGTTGGTGTACAAATGATTTCATAACATGCCTTAAGAAGTTTATATTTTATGCTTTGAGCATTATTCCTTCACCACTCCTTTTGTTTTTGGGGCAAAAATGATACAACTATGGATGAAAAGAAAGGAAGATACAACAGGGAGAAACTCCTCCAAATCACCACCCATGTCGGCATTGGCATAGATCATATTACTTCACCCATGAGAGTTATGTTTGTTTTCTTGATAGAAAATGAGAGACAACTCCTATCAAATGTACAGAAAATATGAATCAATCCAGCATAAACGCATGATCCACATGTGACAAAAACTGGTACCATTCCAAACAGAAAGCATCAAGAATGCTACGAGTCCACAATATCATTTTTAACATAAGGACAAAGTATCCAGTTGTTTCAGGTGGAAGGTGGACAAGACCAGGTCTGGGTGTAATCCAACTGACTGGTCCTGGAATTCCCCTGACTTAGGTTAATACCATCTACAACAGCTGTCTCAACCCTCTCTGCCAGGCCCAGAATCATCCCATCCTAATGGTGGCCACCTTCAAAGATTTATCCAGGTAATCTGCTCGATGTATGATGAGAAGATCATGTGCGAGGAGGGATTATTTGGATGCTTAATGAACTCTGGGAAACTTAAAGGAACGAGCTTCTTCTGGAAAACATGCTCAAGGTCTTATACAAGCTTAGTTTCGAGTTTTCACCATTTTCACCTGCTAGTAGCAGTACTATCAAGAACTAACTTTTTGTGTGCTAGCCACAATTGGGATCAGGATATCATGTACAACAAGAGGATCAAACTCCTGGAGATCCAAACTTATCTAATTAGTTATTTGTAAATACAATAATCTGTCCATGTCTTAAAGGCTCTAATCTCCAGAATTTGCTCCCAGAACCCTGTTTATAAGAAAAATAATTTCCCTTTGGTTCTGCACATTAACAAGCACATATACCATGCTTAATGCCTTTTCTTTTTTCTTGAGGTAGATACCTGACACTACAATTTACTTCAACAATGCCACATCCTTCCATAAAGCAGACAACATATTGAGAACACAAACTGTTAATCACAGCATTAGAGAGCTTTTTTTATATATAAAATGAGGAACTGCTGGGGAAGAATACACACACATCCCCAAAAGAAGAAAAAGGAAAGAAAGAAAGAAAGAAAAAGGTGAACTAAATGATCAAAAGAAAAAAGCATTCCAGCCCTGTTGAGTTCGAACTAAAGAAATCCTCCAAAAGTTCTAGAAATAGAGCATCATAGCTACGATAGTTAGTTTAAAAAAGCGGTTTTTAAAGATTCTAGAATTCCACTCCATCGAAACACTCAATATAACTACAGACACAGCATATTTTTTCAAGGTATTCCCTCTCCCAAAACCCACTAACTGGATCAATAACAAAGCCCCAGCCCCCCTAACCTCTTCTAATAGAGTAGAAGATAGCCATAATCCTTTAAAGTAGATAAAACAGATCAGGGCATTTTCTTTTCTTAAAAAAAAACAGTGAGATCATTGCTGACATTGGTCTTTTAGATTACATCTTCCTGGAACTCAATCAAAATATTAACAAAATACATGGGTGGATATCATAACTGTTAACCAATGGACAAAAAAAAAAGTGCAATGAATGTCTTCCACATGCACTGAATCTGATCAGAATGATGAAAACAGATCTAAATCATATTATAGAGCTTGTAATTGAGATTAAAATGTCTAAATGAATGGAGCGATACCTACATTCCATTGTCCACCACCAAAAGTTTTCCTTCCAAATACATCTATTCCCATGTAGACATCAAACTTTCTATCTCCAGCCACAGCAGCTGAAAGATCTGGATAGTTACTCTGCTTGGCAAATGATTAAGTTTGTGCACATGAAGAAATGAAAAAAATAAAAAATCAGCTCTATATGGAAGAGAACAAGAGAATCTGGTACCTTCCATGTATAGTTTACAAATATGCCATCGCATATGTCAAAGAAAGGTTTGTTCTTGTCATTCAGTTGATCTTGCCATCTAAGATGTCCGGTGGTTATGACACTGTCATACCTGCATAAATGGTGATAATCACTACTAAAAAATAAAAATAAAAATTCAGGATGGATAGGTAGAATGCAGTACTTTAAATACTCACCATATTACCAAAGATTCAGGCATTGAGGAATGCATTGTATGGGTCAGATGGCTCACAAATTCTTCAAGATTAGGAATTTGCTCTTCAAGCAAATTAACCTCCATATTAATCTGCAATAAGCAATTGCCACCTCAACTGAAAAGGTACGTGAAAAAGATAAAGATACAAAAAGCTAATAGAAATAGAATGAAAATCACATCTGAACTCCTTTCCGCTCTTCCTCAGGAAAAGTATTCTTTGTTACTTAACGTGTCTCTTTGTATCATGGAGCACAGTATCAAAGATTGAAGGAAAAAAGCAAATTTCTGGTAGTAATTGTCAAAGGAGGCTTTACATAAAGGAGAAAGACTACATTTAGCATGTACTTTAAAACACATCAAAAAAGTTATTGAAATGACATGATGCAAATTATTTAACCAGGTCCAAGATAAATTCAGATTTAACATACGAAATTTTAACAAACTATATACCAGCCATCCATCAAAGCCCAAATCAATGGCAAGCTCTGCCAATCGCTCAGCAAACATTTGAGCGGACTCCTTTGTTGCAAGCAATTTATTGCAAATTAGTCTTCCTTCATCCCATTCTGTTATAAAAGTGCCCAACACCTTCCATCAAAAGGAACAAGGAATAAAATCAAATGCATCAATTCCTTCAGCCATCCACTTATAACAGTACATCAAGCCAGAATAATATAGGAAAAACCAAAGTATCCAAGGAAAAACAATACCATAGTGTCTGAGCTCCCATTGAAAACAAGTGATTTTTTTTTTTACAATTACAGGCTAATGTTTTTTCCATGAAAGTAAAAATTGAATCTAGGATATATCAAATTCAGATTTCTGTGAGATCAATGCAAAAGGTTGTTAATTTCTACCAACATGTTCTTAACTTGGCACTCAAAGCAAAAAATTCGAAATTTGTACATCTAAGATTATACCAATAATGCACATTGCCATTCAACCAGCTATTTAAAAAAATTAAAATCAACTAAATATGTTATTTACAAGATTTAAACCATTAATAACCAATGCAGAAGCCTACCCTATGTGACATTATTACACCAATTCTTTCTTCAATTTCATATATCACTGCAGACTGAAAACAAAAAATAAAAACTTCGGTAAACTATAAAAGAACCAGAATTCACAACTTCACTACCAAAGCAGCTTCCTTCCGATTGACAAAAAAATCCAAAAGGAAAAAATCTTTTCACATATAAACTCCAAGAGGACCATATTTACCGAACCAGTGTCCTGCTAATTCAGAAAAAAAGTCCAAAAATAAAGAATCTTCTCACATATAATTTCAATAACTAAACTCGGTCCACTCATTAATTAACTTAAAAAAAATCCATTTCAGCTAAAGAATTGCAAAAAAGATAAATAAGAAAAGAAGCACCTTGATACCATGTCTGTGAGCAGTATTAGTCCAGCAAGGAGGAGGCAGGGTAACCAAACTATGAGAGAAGTAAACGAAAACATCAATCAAGTACCAATGGCGAATAGCATAAGCATCAGGATTAGTGCCTCCTTGAACCCACTTGTCATCCACATAACCTCCTTGCATATCATGGCAAACAAGAAGCCTAGGCCTATTTGGCAGAGACTTGGATTTTAAAGGAACAGAAGATTTGTTAAATGGGCAGTGAAAAGATTCAAAATAAGAACGAGTTTCAAGCTCTTCAAGGGTTTTGATTGGGTATGAGATTGGAATGGAGGGTTGTGATGGGTCGAATTGAGGAGGGTGATCAATGGTGGGGGATTCTTGGTCTTGTGGGGGGACATTGGATTTCATTTTGTTGAGTATTCGAGAAAGGAAATTGTAGAGAGTGACTAGGGTTTGGCGGTTGATGTAGGCACGAAGGAGAGATATCAGCATTCACTCCTCTGCTTGTTTATTTTCAGAGAAAGACAAGACATGACAGTAGGATTGGGAGTTTTTACTTTTCTTTTGAGAATTAGTAAGTACTAATTTCGCTTTATATAGATATATTTTTTGGAATATTTTATTTTACTTTATTTTACGTGGTTCTTATGGGGTGTTATTGTCGTTGATTTGGTTTTGGAGGGTATCTAAAGAGAATGTAATTCTGATCTCATGCAAAATCTTTTAATTTGGCCTTTATTCTCTGCTGTTTTGCCGAGAAACTTCATATGTCGAATGGGAGATGGATGAGCTTTACGATTCTGGATTCGATTTGAGAAAGGTTCCACTATGGTTATGCACAAGCATGAGCTCGTATACATACCCGTTTCTGGTCGTTGGATCAAAGATTCGAGAATTCACAGTCAAAACATAACCAAAGTACCACCATCTCAATTGTATTTTGATGCAATGATTGATAATTTTTTTTTCTTACAGATTTGTGTTTGAGACAACTAGTTTCTTTAATTTATTAAGATTTTATGACAACTGTTTATTTTTTTATTAATAAAATATCACTAATTACACTGTAAATTTTTCCAGCCAACTGCCTCTCTGTGTCCACATCTTATTTTTCTGCACTTTCAGCCAAAATCATTTTGCGGACATTTCGTTTCTTAGTTGCTCAATATTCAACGGCATTTCGTTTTCCAAGCTGTTACTTAGATATAGAGAGAAACTTTGACTTCCTATCATGAAAAAAACAGAGTAGGAGTTATCCCCATACTCGTCTTCTGATATGTTTCGATTTGGTGTGGTCAACCTGAAGATGCTACTCTCTTAGTAGTTCTAAGTTCTGACATCATTTTCCCCCTCTGTTCACATGATTAGGCTGTGTGTATCAGTGTATGTGTCTGTTCTTGGGGAGGTAAGACTACATGAGACATCACATGGAATGCACAGAGATACAGCTAAAACAACAATGTCACGCGTCTTAATTACAACGGTTGTAGCATTATTGAATTTAATCATCTGCTATGGTCTGGGGAATGATTCTGTCTTGAGTCTCACAAACCTTTGTGTATCATAATCATGCAGGGAAGTTTTTTCTCTCTCCTAAATCTAGTTAGATCACACAATCTAACTAGCTAAAATACCCTATTGATCTTTAGGGAAATACAAGAGTTTCCTTTCCCCATTTCCCATTTGATAATGTGAACAGAAGTATGACAAAAACCATAGATAGAATCATAAAGACCCAGATTTTCGAATCTCTTGAAGGCAACCTCAGCAACTCCCTGATCTCCATTCTTGAAGTACTCTGCAAAAGCCCTCTAGTAACAGACTTCGATCTTTCACACATTAGTGAGTCGAACCACTCAAAGTGCCGAATACCAAGCTTCTGCAATTCACGAGGAATTTGTTTTCAATTAAATGGTTTAGACACTTGGTGGAAAAGATAAAATTAACGGTTCAAACTTTTGAGTTTGTGCCAGTAAGTTGTAATTCAACTGGCAGTAGTGTCCCTCCTTCCCATAAGAGTTCTCGAGTTTGATATTCTCCGACGCCTCCAATAAAACTTGTGAGTCTGACTAGAAATTTTCAGCTTATTACTCACCCCATGCCTTTTGCAGCCTAGTAATTGTTGTCCATTTGTCGAATGTGCCCACGGATTTATTAGGTTATTCCTTTCAACATATCTGAAGAGTTGAAACATCTTTCTGCCGCCTACCGTCGTTGCTGCCACATATATGGTCAAGTCATGTTATTAAAGTGCTATAACGTTAGGCTGAAACAAGCACTATCACCCTTCCTCCTTAAGAATAAAGAATATATAACAAAAAATGAAAAAAGAAGAAAAAAATCAAAATTTCTAACCTTTGACATCCAGTTGAAAATATGGAGAATCATCCAGGTTCTGGCAAACGCCATCTACACTACAGACTTGAATAATGAATTTGAGGCTAGAAGTGGTTGCAGGAATTGGAAGTTCAGAAACATAAAATGCTTCTACATTTGCCACTCCAAGGTACTCCTGAACCCCTCCTAGTCCTACACCATGATATCGAACAGCTTGTTTTGGTAACTTCTCGACATAGATATTGTATTTTGGGAACTGAGAATCAGTTCCATCTTTCGATTTCCAATCGATCTTGACACTAACGGTCTTGGAACCCTGGGAACCTGAACTCCATTTGATATAATGACCTTCGACTAGCCATGTGCTAGTGGGAGGAAAATAAGTATTCTCTTTCGAAGTATTCATTGTGATGTGACCAAGGACCGCGTGATACTCTTTCGGACTATACGTTAATGTATCCTCAGAGCCATCTGTTCTATGTTCTAACCCCAGTTGCGAATGCTCATGCTTTGGCCTGTAGCAAAGAGCATGAATTTCTGTTAATGTGTATCCATTCATTTCAATGCTACTCTCCAGTACAGCCCATCCTGGAGCAGTTCTTGGGTTATTAACTTGGCAGGGCGCTATGATTTTACTGAATTCTCTTGAGAATTGGTTTGTTCCCCAGGATGCAAGAAGTACTGACGTCCTTTCATTTGCAGTGGAAGAGAAATGAAGTGAAAGTCCCAGTAGAGAATCCCCTTCTGATTTTACCTGCATCAATTTAGGTGTTCATAGAGATATCTAAGGAAATTGTTATCATCTCAAGACTACTAGAAAATAATGATCTTCTGGACAGTCTTCTCTCCCCAGCCTTGATCAATAACCTCAAAAAAGAAGAGAGCTTACAGAATGTGTTATGTGAAGAGGCACTGCATCCATAAGCAGCTCTCCCTGAAAGATTATTGTTGTAAAATCTGTGTTCTCTTCAAGAGTTCCTTTAAATGTGATATTACCTCCTCCTCTGTAAGATGCTTCCTTGAAACTACCATTCGAATACATATGTTTCATTCAGGATTTTGTATGCTAGTCAAAACTATTAGAAAATTTACTGCAATATACATCCAGGTCAAGAACTGGGCTTCAGAAACTGGTGGCCAGACCCCATCAATCAGATGGAAAACATTGAAGGATATAAAAACGAAACCCATCCCAATGTTACACTTGTTTCTTAAGAAGGGTTGAAAATGTGTGGTTTTCTCGTAAAAATAATGGTTTTGATGAAGGCATTTTCAAGGAAATGGGTGATACTTACTCTACAAAGACTTCAATAGTACCAGGACTTGGGTTACCAGTGAACTTGAGGAACGGCTGCCACAAACACGAGGGTAAGAAAAGCTGCATGATTACAAGCCCAGGGCAAAATCATTGATAATGACAGGTATATTGGTTGCACACCTGAAAGCCTTGAGAAGAAATGTTATTCCAAGGAGCATCTGATACTTGGCCTCCTTCAACAGAAATATGATAACCATGGCCCTGGACGACATTGAAGACTTCAGAGTTACAGAAAACTAGTTTGTGTGAAATACCAGCTGAGGTCATGTTCATTTATAAAATCCTCCAAATGACTATTGGCAATATTGGAGATCTAAGAAAATTGAACGTCAGTAAATTCTGCTATTGAATGTCCAAGTTCACCAAGTTCATGTTTTGCCAGAAGAGTTTCAGCCTAGCAATTCGCGGAAACCAGAACTAAGATGATGTTTTCAACATGCATTCAATTGCAGTTGAGATTTTGCTCAGGCTTTTCAAATTTAGCTAGGTAATCCGTACAGTCAGTATTTCAATTGAAACAAGTGGCGTAAATGATTGATAAATGCAAGAAGATTTCATCGAGTTGGAAAATTTTCTCTACCTGATCAAAATTTGAGTAAAATGGTAGGGTATTAGGATAAAACTTTACCGCTCCCCATGATTTTTCGACAAGGGACCACCAACTGCAGACCACAGAAGCATGCTATTATGTTCAACATAAAAATTGTGTTAAGAATTACAGGGTACTAATTCGTAAAGAAAATATCACTTGGGAAATCATTTTTGGTTAGAAAATCAATTTGCAAAGTTGACATTATAGAAGAGCCATAACAGAAGGTAGTACTGATAATTTCGAAGATATCCACTCAGGTTTGTGGAAACTGCAGAAAGAAAAGTAAATTACCGATTTTGTGCAGTTTGAAAATCAGGTGGTTGCTTAGTCTCGTAGACCCATCCGGGTGCAAATATGGCAGCTGATGCATCGTCCTTCTTCAGCACATCCAATGCAACATTTGTCTGATGTGCAAACAGTTGTATTATTTACATGAATCTAGCACATCGACATGTCTTAGCAGAAATGCCAAAAATAGCAATCTAATACGCCGCTTATATTTGGTTTTCCAATTACTGATTATGTTTTAGCATCTGATTATTAATGGAAGCTGTGATTTGATCTGCATGATGGTTTGAAAGTTTCAACTGCATTCATTCTAGGTAAGAGATATGTCAAACACTTATTAATGGAACCTGAATTTAAAATAAATGAAAAACTGACTTCTCCATCTTAAGCTACATACCGTCCATTGTCCACCACCATAAGTATTTCTTCCAAACACATCTATTCCCATGTAGACATCAAACTTTCTATCACCAGCAACAGCCGCTGAGCTTCTTGGGTAGTCTTCCTGCAGAGGAAACAACAGAATTGGCATGCAAGAAGAAAGGAAAAAATGAAATCAAAAGCATATGAGAGGAAAGGAGAAGGCGATACCTGCCATGAATAGTTTACAAATATGCCATCACAGATATCAAAGAATGGCTTATTTTGATCATTCAGTTGATTCTGCCAGCTAAGATTTCCATCAATTGTAACACTATCGTACCTGCATATTAATGATAATTTAAATCATAAGAACTTCCGAGATTGGTTCTGCTAGATATATTCTTTAAACGATAAGTGAACGGGATTCCCTATCACCCACCATATCACCAAAGATCCAGGCAATGAGGAGTGCATGGTCTCGGTTAGATGGCTGATAAATTCTTTCAAATTTGGAATCTGCCCCAACTCCAATTCTACCTCCATATTGAGCTGCAAGTAACGATTCATTTATCAGCTATGGAAAATGATCCAATCAATGGGACTCCTAAAAATCCATGTACCAATTACCAGCCAGCCATCAAAACCCAAAGCAACAGCAAGCTCTGACAACAGCTCGGCATACATATGAGCAGACTCTTTTGTTGAAAGCAGTTTATTGCAGATAGCTTTCCCTTCATCCCATTCTGTGATGAAAGTCCCTAATACCTTGGTTTTCGTAGGCACAAGGACGTCATACACTGAAGTGAGTATCCCAAAAACAAGTCATAAAATGAAATACACACACATACTCTTCTAATTATTTCCATTTGTTCATGACCATGCATAAAAGTGAGTCTTCAGTACCTTAACCCCATGTCGGTGAGCAGTATTAGTCCAGCAAGGAGGAGGCAAAGTAACCAAATCATGTGAAAAGTAAACGAACACATCAATCAAATACCAATGCCAAATTGCATAAGCATCAGGATTGCTCCCTCCCTGGATCCATTTATCATCCACATAACCTCCTTGCATATCATGGCACACAAGAACCCTGGGCCTGTTATCTAAAACAGAATTTTCAAGACGAACAGAACATATATTAAAAGGGTAGTGAAAGGACTTGAAGTAAGCCCGAGAGCCCAAGTCTTCAAGGGTCTTGATAGGGTAGGAGATGGGAATGGATGGCTGAGTTGGATCAAATGGAGGGAGAGGGGGAGGGTCTACGGTGGAGGATTGATGCTCTTGCGGTACAGACATGATTAGGACCTAGGAGGGGGAGATTGCAAAGAGAGATTCAGGATTTGGTAGCTTACATGTATGGATCCAAAGGTTGATAATGGAGGTTATAATATAAGATTTTGGCACGAAATTCTACCACTAACTTGATCAGAGAATCAAGTGTAATCAGGTTGACTTGATTCTGTGATAGAAAGTATTGGGTTATTGACTTTGTTTTGCTGTTTTTACATTTTTGGCGCTGGCGTTGGATGTTTGGGGGACATTTTCAAAAAACTTGAAAGTACGTGTGGACTTGTGCTTTCTATTCATTATTACCCCAGCAAATACGGCAAATAAGGAAAAAGACTTAAGCGTGTCCATACTTCTTTAACGAATAGCATATAGACATAGGTAAGTGGTTACTATAAACATCTGATATAATCGACGCTGATATTATATACGTCAGAGGCATATAACTTGCGGAGGAAATCAAGCAAAAATTTAAAATATTCTTTACAGGGGATCTTGCAGAAAATAAAGATTTGGTGATTTTCCCAAGGTCTTACCATGTTTTCTAATTTCTCTATCTTAATCGGTAAATTAACAGGCTGCATTTCACAGAAATATTAGAGATGGTGATGGTGATAGGGTATGCAATAAACTAATGTTGAGCAGATGTACAGGAAAATAAGCCACCTGACCCCCGAGACAGAGCCTAGGGAGAATTGATGGATTGTATTTGATTGGATTATCATTGAGTGCATACTTGTATTCAAGTTCTTGATTGGTGTTTTCTATTGTTAGTCATTATGTGTAGTTTCTCTGGCTTTTTCCTTGGAAAGAGACGAAGTGCTGAAGACTTTGACTTCGGTGCTTGCAGGGTCTTCTTGATGGTACATTCAAAGACTAGCATAAAATTAAAGGATATGCTTGCTTTTTATCAGAAGCGTGTCATCTGGTTTTCGATGCAGCAAGTAAGAGGAAACGCATCTCGCTTTTTATCCGAAGCGTGTCATTTGGTTTTTGATACAGCAAGTAGGAGAATACAATTCCTACTTTCAATAATTCTGAACCTAATCTTTTCAGAAAAATGCGTGCAGATTGCTCCAGTGAAAAGTCTACCATGCTCTTGTTTTGTGCACGTCCGCCCTTGATGCGTGAAAAATGATTGAAATGATCATGGCACTGCTGGATTCATCATAGTTTTATTTACATGATACTGCACAAGCATGAGAATAGAATTGATGTGCCAAAATGAGCTGCTGCTTTACGAAGGGGTTTTGTAAGATACCTGCAGATACCGTGATATCGACAAAGATAGCACGGTGATGAAGGAAATAAGCAACAACAGGCAGCATATAAAAAAGGTTTAACGGGACTTTATTCCTAATTGAGAGGCGAGTCCTGTCAATAATTACCTTCTAAAGATTTTACGATTCTAAACAATTAACTCAAAAAACAATTCAAAACCAAATTGATTAGGAAGCTCAAACGGTTGGGATATATACTCGTACGGAGAAAAATTTCTTTCATTTGTATTTTATAAAATTTTCCTCTCATATGGACGCCTTTCACCACCATGCAATTCCCATTTAAATTCATACTACTGTCAACATCAAGGAGAACAGAACCAATATGAACTCATACTAGTGCGCTCTGACAACCACTGACATCAACACACTCCTCTGCTTCGGTGCCCTTCTTTGCAACAACCTCTAGGATGTCCTAGTACAGGTAAAAGCAATGGCAACAGAAGCAACCACTCGAATCACTCATGTAAACCCAAAACTGAGAGGGAATCACATGTCTCTGTGTCACCTGTACAGTTTCTCTGCAACAAAATTTTGCAGCATTTGTAGAAGATTTTAGTCCAGTCTTCACAGCAAGCTTCGAATATCTTAGCCAGTGACTAAGACGAGTTTTAAGTCAGTTCCTCAATTTTAAAGCCTGCATTGAAGTTGCAGCAGAGAATCCATTCGTGTAAACTCATGGGATGGCTATCTACAAATCATGCATTTCGATTTTCCCCTTCAGTTTTTTCAATAAATGATATTCCCCAGCCAACTCTTCTTATCCTCAATTGTTTGGGCAGCTCGTCTCTGTTTAGCAGTTTGGTTTCTCATGACAGTAGGTGTGCAGCATTGGGGGTCTTGCTTGGATTTTGGGGTTTGGCTTCTCATTGCTGCGCTTCTTTCTTTGCTTGCAAATCTTTCCGCCTTTGCTTCTCACTAGATTTATCCCTGATCACAATCATTGGCTATCAGTATTCAATTGCTTAAGAAAATGAGAAGATCAAGTTTTATGACAGCACATGGAATCTGGACTCGGTAAGGGCAGGAAAATGAGTTTAAGCATTGAAGATTTATATGAATACAGGTAAAGCTTAGGTAGGAGAAAACCAATTTTTGAAGCTGCTAAACTATGACAAAGAATATATGACTCAAATAGTAAATCAGACTGCAAATGCGAACATTTAAAAAATTTCAGGCATGAGAGATTTAATCATGAGTACTCATCACTAGCATTGACAACTGCCGCTACAAACTGAACAATCTCTTCTTGACACTTTTAATGAGGTAATTAAGGAATGGTGAAGAACCCTTACTTGTACTTGATCTTCTCTAAATTGGCATATAACAAGAATAGCAGTGGAGGTATTAACTCTGGAAACATATGAACAAAAAATATCAAATTTCAATGCGTGACACAATTAGCTGAATTGAGCACCATAATTAATCACGCCCATTCAGCATGTACTGCTGGCATCAAATCTAGATAAGCTTGATAATGATACGTGTACAATAGAAAAAAATGGTCATCCAGCATTTACTAATAGCATTGTGAACCTAATTAGGATTTGCTTCTCTATCATCATCTTCAAAGTCACTCCTAGGAAACAATTGTGCTCACCTGAGGAATAACATCATGCGTCATCTGCACATGTCCTTTCTTCTAGAGGAACCCTTCTTATGCACAGAAATTCCACATAAGCTTCCTCCTGCAAGAAAGCAGCCACGTTGATCACTTTTGTTGTAAATAGAAGCAGTGGATAGAAAATAGCAGGAACAAAGAACACCCAATGACATATTTAAGAACTAATAATGGTTTTTTCAATGCAGAAGTGATAAGCTATACCTTTGGCAACAGAAAAACAACAGCGCTTCATTGTCCACTCACCCGAGCAGTTCGACCAACTCTATGAATGAAGACATTTGGATCTTGAGGGGGATCATACAGCGAGATTAAAAACAAAAAAGGATTTTCACTTGTTTAGAAATTAAAAGTTTAAAGTACAATTGCTAACAATGTTAACATGGAATCATAAAATTCTCATCATAAAGTTACAAGGCCACAGAATCTAGGTAGTTTCCTCGCTACCTGCATCATACAATCTGCACTGGGAATGTCAAGTCCACGTGCTGCAACATCAGTACACAGAAGAATGCCACTTGCGAGAGAAGTAAATGAAGTCAAAGCTTTCTGTCTTGCAGGCTGTCAGGCATAAAAAGAAGAAAATGTCAGAATGCACAACTATCAGTTCAAGATTTTGACACCGACAAACTGGGCTCATCTTCAAATTTTTACCTGCTTCATCTTCCCATGAAGAGATATAAGAGAAAACAGTGAGATGTGGAAGAACAACCCCAAGTAACCAGCACAGGCACATGTCATGAAGTATCTGTGGATGTATGGAAATCAACTTTCTTAAAAAAATGATATCTCATCAGGCCTTAATAATGTAGATTGCATTTACTATCCTTTTAAAATATAAAACACGACTCCCATTATAATCTTTTTGGACTTGTTCTTGATAAGGAGATCAAAAAGCTGAGACGGTTCCTTATCTGCTTCGCATTCCAGATACAGCAGAAAGAAAAGATAGATTTATCATAGTGACTCCATTAAAGGCAAATATTGACCAACAATTGCTCTCCATTAACATGAAGGGTTAGCCCAAGTTGAAAGACAACTTGGTGCCCTGTAGAATTATCACAACTAAATGTACAATATACCTCAGGTAAAGGCCCGATGGTGTGTTGGAAGGTGCTGATTTTTTAGCTGATGCTGGGTTATCAAAGATTTTGTTGCAGCTCGAACTTCAACCCTCACAGGATTCCTCAGCTCAGCTTTGGATAGCTCTTCAACAACCTAAGTTTGAGTAGCTGAGAAAAGGCCAGTTCTACACAGCTTAGGTAAGCGAGATATCATGGAAGTTAGCTGCTTCTGGAATCCCATATCCAAGAGTCTACAGCCTCATCTAGAATCAAAACCTGTTTCACCAAATCCAATGAACAAATTTACCAATAAACTTCATGATTGGCTTTTTCTGCACACCACAAAATCATCCTTGTTTACAATATCCATAATATGCAATTTCAGTTCATGGTATCTCAATAAACTTCTTAAAAAGGCATGCAACATTTTATCAGATGTCCCTAATTAAGCTGTCACGTTTTCTTTACATAGAAGTAACCGAGGAAAATGCTCTGCCTTTCTACAGAACGATAACACATGAAACATTACAGACATGAGGGTATAGAAGCATCAACCTCGTCAAGTGATTAAAAATCACTACCTCAAGGTCTCTAAAATCCAAGACATCCACACGCTCCATTATAGCCTCCCAGGCGTCCCTATCAATAAATTAGCTCCTTCCTCTATTTTCTTCACATCTGCTTTTACATCCATGCCCCAACAAGTAGCAGGGACTTAAAATTTTTGATAAGGTCGCGATAAAAGGTTGTGCAATATTGTATATTTTGAGGACAACTCCCTTGTAGGAGAATCAATTATTCCCATCACCTGTAAACCACATAAAACACTCAGATTATCAGCTTAATAAATAAGCAACATGACCAAAATTAAAAACAAATGCAAGGAAGCAACTGGGCAAAAAAAAAAAAATCCCCAAAACCCCTTAGTGTTAAAATTTCCATCTTCAATACTGAAACAGCTAGAAGACTGAAAACTTTCCTCTCATTTTTCAAATTTTCTCAGCAACCAAACAGAGCTAAGAAAATCAAAGAAAATGAGAATATTTTTTTTCAGCATTTCAAATACTGAATTCAACCAAATTACAAATCCACTATAACAGATAAAACTTACTCTAATTGAATAAGCAATAAATTAAATTACGCAAGTTTAACACTAACCCTACACTAAAACTGGCCACAAGAATCACTAATTTTCCATTCGAACAACAAAAGACACAAATTTTCTGGCATTTACCAGCAGCCGAACAGAGCAGAAAAGTAAAGAATAAAACAATCACCTGGTGACGCTTAGGAGGAGAAGAGGATCAGCGAAGTGTTTCGATGAGAGGTAGCACACAAGCTAGAGTTTTTTTCCGGAGCCAGTGGCGGCGTCGACGGTTACGTCTTAGTAGCTGCATAGCACACAGTAATCGAACCCTGATTGAGTTAAGGCTTCGAGAACCGGTTCCGAGATTGAAGGTTCTAAATCAGAGAAGCGATTGTTCGTTAACACTATGTTTGGGTTCGGTGATTCGGTGGTGTCCATTCTGTACCCGCCGCTACTTCCATTCACTTTCAAGATCAAAATCTAAGTGTCTGTCAGAAAATAGTAGTAATGGTGGAAATAGTGGCCCCGTCTTTGACTCCTTGTACAGTAGTTTGAACTTTGATAAGAATTGAGACCTGGGACGTTAAGGATTTTGAAGGGAAAAAAAAGATAAAAATACAAGGGACGACAGCAATAAACACACGGAATTTAAATCATCGTTTGTGTTCAAGATTTTCTAAGGACTGGGCTAGAGTTGATGGCCTTTTGTTTGAGGTCTGGATTAATTTATCTGCATTTTGTAATTGGGCTTCTGTTGCCCTTTATTTCTAATTTGGGCATCGACCCATTCCATCAATTGATAATTGATTGCCGAGCTAGGGTAAAAGAAGACCAATTTCCTGGACCCAAGCAAAAACAATGGCTACAGCTACTTTAGAGGGGCTCTATTTTATTTTCTATTAAGCAGTAGAAAAAAAGGTTCTCTAGTTGGCCAGAAAGGAAATGTATAAAGGATATGTAACTCTTAAAACACTTTTCTGTAGCGTAGCTTACCTCTGTAGTCCCAGCACATCATTTCTTAGTTCCCTTTATCTTCTTCGTCAGTTGTGCATCTATGGAATCAAATATAATAGCCACACAAAAAAACCCTTTGGATTTTGAGGACTGATAGTCACGTCCATGTTGCTTGGATTGCAAAGCACAGACAGCCACTCGTTGTGCATGAGAAAATATAGTGATGGTAGATGAATGCTGAGAAGGAAAAAAAACCCAGGTGTGATAAAGATATGCGACCAGCCTTCATCTGCTTCTGACTGTTTTTATATCCACATCATTTCTTGGCATTATTCCATTCGCACCGAAGCCACCACTACCAAGCTATGATTTCGGAAGGTTTCCTCCACGAAAATGTGAAATTTAAGTTGTTCAATTAGTCTATTGATGTCATTAATTCTTTCCCATGTCATCATTTTAAGATATCTTTATTCCTAAACCATGACTTTTTTTCTGTGTTAATTAATTCTCATCGGCATTGGATAGGCACCGAATAAGAGGTTACGGTCATTAGGTAGATAACAGCTTTTATTTTATTTTTAATCCTGGTGTTAGTTAATCTATCGCCATAATGTAATTTCTTAAAGTCGGATGTACAAGAAAAAGAAGCCAACCACTTGAAGCTGAAACACTACCAAATTCTCACCTAAAACTCTCGAATAAAGAATTGTAACTCCTCACGCTCTCTTGATCGAATTGTTGTGGTGGTGGATGTGTCGTTTATGTATATAAAATCCCAAGTCTGGTACGGAAAAGCCAGGGCAAAATGATGTTGTTATCCATCTCTTCACTGATCTTAACGTACAAGTTAAGGAATTATTACAGCTTCCCTGATAGTGTCTTAATGCGCCACCACCCCTTTCCGGGAGGGCGTGGTTTTCTACTTGTTCTCATAAGCCTTGACTCTCCTTCCCGGTGCCTTTTTGCAACATACAATGCCTGAGAAAGCGTCAAGCGTGGACATGAAAACCAGGATAGATATTTAGATAGATACGAAACACTAAAATGAACGGTTTATATATTAAGAATTGGCAACAGTTTTCATCAAATACTGTAATTGTTTGAAAATAGTTTGATGTCAACATTTCCAAGTCTTTCAGAAGCTCCTTTTTTGAAACTAGAAATAAATAAATTAAAAAAAAAACCTTACAACTTAGCTGTTTAATAATCCAGGCAACAAATTTAAATAATAATAATAAATTAAAAAATATAACAAATTCACCATCCTACCTCAAAATTATTAGAGGTTTATATAATTATTAATTCCAAAACTCATAAAATTAGCAAGTTCATTCGAATACCTCTATTAATTAAAAAAAAACATGCAACAAACATTCATTCAACAAAAAAATCATTATATAAAACTTTAAACTTTATGGTTTTTTACTATAAAATATATTATATTTTTTAAAAATTTAATCATTAAAATTTATTTTTTTCAATTACATTCTTTTATACCAAAATTTATGATCAATTTATCAAAAAAAAATTAAGATAAAAAAATTGAAACAAAGGGGGTCCAAAGTGTAAAACAAAGGGAATATAGATAGCATTTCATCCTTTATATTTCAATGATTTAATTAATTGTGTTATAAAACTTTATTTTTTTAGGAAATGAAATATTAAGTACAATCAAGTCTATATTAAGATTATATATTTATATCTATATCAATTTCTCAACTTTTTAATTTAATTTATGGTTAAATTATATCATTTGTATTTTTTAAAAAATATGATTCTTAATTTTTTTTATTTTATATATGAATAAACTTTTGATTTATAATTATAACTTTTTTATGCAAAAAAATAGACGTTAAAAAAGTATGCATATTCTTTCTTTTTTTTAAAAAAATAAATTTATCAAGAAAATGACAAGCCATTTATATAAAATAGAATATCCATCTACCCTCTAATAGTAAACGCCACCACAATTTTTGTTTACCGGTCTACCAAATTAATGTTTTTCTTTCAATAAGACTATTGGTACTGTGAGCTTCAATCATCCAATCACATCCAGACACGACATCATAAATACCAAACACAACATCATGAACGCATTCTAGTTTACCGTGACAGTTCTTCTCTTCTTTCCTTCATCGTCGTCTATCATATCAGTTACGCACAAACACACACACACATATATACCAAGGCAAGGCAAAGGATCGAACACCAGAAATTGTGTGTTTGTTATTACGGGTCTTTTTTTTCTCCACATACAGTTTATTTATTTATTTTCCATTGTATTATGTGTTCTCGAGATCTCGATTGATACACCTAACTACTATTATACATGCATCTTAACAGGCCAACTGTATTTGCATTGTGCGAACCAGTCACCAACCATATTTTAATAATTTATTAACGAGTGTCATCAAATAAATAATTTCTTCCTAAACCCCAACAAAAAGAAAAATTATTAGGGAGAGAGAGGACTGCTGCATTAAACCTGTAGACAAAAATCAAAAAAGTTGTCATGGGACATCGAAATCAACACTATATTTTCTTTCCTTGAATGCTTCAAGCCTACATCATTGTTTCTATTTAACGTTATGAACATTAAACGCAGTCTTAAAACTTCAAAAATGAAGCAGCCTTTCACGGCTTCTTCTTCTTCTTCATCATCATCTCTGATCAGAAAGGCCCGTCTCTCTCCTTATCTCCTCACTCTATTGGTTTTCATACTCTTTGTTGCCATTCTTTATGGCGAGGATTTCATGTGCCTCCTTGGCCAGCTCGACCCCAAACTTGACCGTCCAGCAACCAGACCCGGTGAGTTGACTCGATCCGTGGTTATCAGATTTTAATTAACTCTCTCACTCTATTTATATACCATTCGTCTGCTTTTTTTTTTCCCTTAAAGAAAGTGTTTTCGTGTAAAAAAACTTGTGGTTGACTGAGATGGATTATATCATGCTTTGAGGTTAGAGAAGAAGTGGGAGAAGCTACCTTTGTCCATGGGGAGGACCCCAGAAGGTTGTGACTTGTTTAGCGGGAGGTGGGTGTGGGACGATTCAAACCGGCCACTTTATGAAGAATCGGAGTGTCCGTACATACAGCCACAGTTGACATGTCAGGAGCATGGCAGGCCGGAGAAGGATTATCAACACTGGAGATGGCAACCTCATGGCTGTGATCTTCCCAGGTAAATATAAATTTGCTAAATTGCATGCGATGCAATTGGGAATAACTATTAATTTTACCATTTGAAAAAAATCATGTTTCAATAAATATAATTATCCCATGTTAAATCTATATTGATATCATTTTTGGAATTGGTTCTGACTGTACTTTTGAGATTTTTTATTTTAATTAATATTTTATTATTTTGATGCTGTGATATCAAATAAATTTCAAAAAATAATATTATTATTTTGATATATTTTTAAAATACAGTGAAAAATAACTTCCAAACCTAAAAAATCATGTAATTAAAATTATTGTGTAAGAAACTTTCTTAAATTTCTTTAAAAGCATAAAGCTTAATTTGGAGTGATGTGAGTGGTGGTTGTTCCTAAACTTCGAGTTTCTGCTTTCATCTGGGCATGTTGTGTTTAAAATTCGGGGGCGTGTTCAGATCAAATAGGACAGATCAGCAACAACGTCAGTGGTTGATCAACTTGTTGATTAAATATAAATAATTGAGATTCTCAATAATGCTCCCTATCGTGTGACCCTCTTCTATTGGAAGAAGAAGAAGAATAAACATATCATCGTTGACGTTAATTTTTGTTTCCTTTTATCATACTTCTTTTATTTATTGCTATCCGTTCTGCTTGCTTGCTTCTGAAATATTCTACCATCTCTTAGTTTTATGTATATTTGCTTCGGACTATCCTTCGTCGAATAAACAATTCGTTTTATGGCTGAACTATATTCTAGTCTTTGCATGCATCTCAATTTTTTTCATATTTTCTCCCAATCTTTCCTTCCAAAAACCCCATACATGTTATATTATTTCACAAAATATATATAAATATTCAAGAAAAGTATAAACATGAGATTGATATTTGAAAAATTAAATTAAATGAGTCAATGGAACATCACATAATCTACATGGGGACTAATATAATTTATCCTAGTCTTATCACTGTCTCTGATTTCTGCATGAGTTTTACCTTAAAATGTGGATTGTTCATTTATTGTAGTCATGTGGGTCGGATCCAGTAGTTTGCGTACACCAACAAGGTGTATCTCAACTCGTTCACCCTTCAAATCATCGTCGTTCTTATTTGCACTTTTGAGAAGATTTTTTTTTAAAAAAAATAAAAATTTCAGACCAAATATTTTGATTCCAAGCTTTAATCGAAATTGACTATTGCATTAACCAATAGAAACAAAAAACGACACCTTTTAACCATCTAGGTGGTGGCCAAGTGGTAAAGACTTAGGATCAAGGGGTTTGCTCCCTCTGTGGTCTTAAGTTCGAGTCCTTGGTTGCTCATATGATGGCCACTGGAGGCTTACATGGTCGTTAATTTCAGGGCCCGTGGGATTAGTCGTGGTGCGTGAAAGCTGGCCCGGACACCCACGTTAATCTAAAAAAAAAATGACACCTTTTCTGAAGTTTTCGTGCAGTAGTTTCATCTCCATGGCCACAAATTGCCACACCATGTTATTTACATGATTGATTGATGTTTTGATGGATATCATTGCATTGATAACATTGGAATTAAGATTGTTGGCATGTAGATGACAACATTTTTGTCACATATTATGCAGTTTTAATGCCACATTGATGCTTGAAACCTTAAGAGGAAAAAGAATGATGTTTGTTGGTGATTCTTTGAACCGGGGTCAATATGTTTCCATGGTCTGTCTTCTCCACCGACTTATCCCTGAAGACCAAAAATCCATGGAAACATTCGGTTCTTTAACAGTCTTCACTGCCAAGGTGAATTTAATTAATTTTCTTCTTCAATTTGCTTCACATCACCTGTTTTTATATAAATGAAACTTGTGCACAGGAAGTAACTTCGTTTACGTTTGAACAGGAATACAATGCAACAATTGAGTTCTACTGGGCACCATTTCTCCTTGAATCAAACTCGGATGATGCTGTCATTCATAGAGTATCAGATAGAATTGTGAGGAGAGGTTCAATCAATAAACATGGGAAAAATTGGAAAGGCGCTGATATTATAGTCTTCAATACTTACCTATGGTGGATGACTGGCTTCGACATAAAAATCTTGTAAATACTTGCTTTTCACTCATGATTTGTCACAGTTTTCTTGGTTGTAGCTTGTATTAGATTGAAGAACTGAAGTCTAACAGCTTATGTTTTTCAGGCAAGGGTCATTCGAAGATGAAACAAAAGATATCATAGAGGTGTCACCCGAGACTGCGTATCGTATGGCAATGAAAAGCATGCTGAGATGGGTGAGAAAGAATATGAACCGTAAGAAAACAAGGGTCTTTTTCACCAGCATGTCACCTACTCATCAAAAGTGAGCAGACTGTCTCTATTCCATTGTCTGATTTTGTTGTGTTATGCACCAAATTGAATCTGTTTAGACAAACCAACAAAGATGAGAGAATATGGCAACATATAAAAGTACACTGGTTTAGCTTATCTAGACAGGGGACTAACATTTGAAGTACTTGGGCAGGAGCATAGACTGGGGAGGCGAACCGGGTCACAGCTGTTACAACGAAACAACTCTGGTTGACAATGCCACATACTGGGGATCGGATTGCAAGAGAAGCATAATGGAAGTAATCGGAGATGAATTTAGCAGATCAAGATTCCCCATCACATTTCTCAACATCACACTACTCTCAAATTACCGCAAAGATGCGCATACCTCGATATACAAGAAGCAATGGAGTCCATTGACTCCTGAAAAAATTGCTAATCCTGTTAGCTATGCAGATTGTGTGCATTGGTGTTTGCCTGGCCTTCAGGATACCTGGAATGAACTCTTATTTGCCAAGCTGTTCTATCCATAACACACACTAGCAAGTCATGAATCCTCCTTTTTGTTTCCAGTGGGAATATATGATGATGGTACAGAGGAGCGATTTTTGGAAATTGTGATGCATGGGAAAGTGGAAAATATAAGAAAAATGAAAAAAAAAAAAAGGTTAAGGATGAGCATGTGTATAATATCGTTGTCAAAGAAAATTCAAGAACAATTGAATTGATTTGTTCAAATTGCGGAACTAAACTCTTGTATTTTAAAATTATACTCTGCATCTTGAAATTACAATGGAATTCCCAAAATGTATACTAACACTATTATCCATCATTGATCATCCCTCTAATGCCTCTAAATCCAACTCGCACCAGGGTTCTCCCACTTCTAACACCAAGCATTCAACCTCCACCGTACTATTTCAATCGACCCCACATCAGTAAGAGCTAGTCTACTGGACTGGACATAGGACATCGTTAACTCGATGGTGAGTACCATCTCCATTTCGAAAGCATTTGCATTCCTCCTATAATCTTCACTCTCTATTCCAAAATTCGAATTCGATCATAGATATGATTCATGCTTTATATTTTACTATTAATTTGAAATTCAATGAATTAGATTGCATGGGGGGTGATTAGTAAAGTTATTGTCATTATATATATATATATATATATATATATAGAATTGTGTTTACATATTATGAATTTAATCATTTAGATTTTAGAAACATATATAGCCTAACATAAAGAAATGAGAAGATCAATCCTCCCCGTTTCAAAAGGATCTGATAAGATCAGAAGGATACAAAAAAACAAGAATGACACCCTCAAAATGAGAAATCACCCACAAGAATGACATTCCTTACCTTTTGGAATCTCCTCCTCCAAAAATCTGTTGACTCTTGAGGTTTTTCTGAGCTTACATTTAGTTTATTTTCTAGCTATATTACCTTCTTCTTTTTTTTAGTTTCTATTGTAAGTTAAATCAAAATTTTAAAGAAGCCATGGTTTTTATTGTTTTTCTTTGTCTGAAAATGGATCGCTGTGACAGTAGCCATAATTTCACTGTGAAAAGGAATTAAAACAAATTTCTAAAGCGTGGTGAAGCCAGCGTGCGTTAGCCCATACGAACAAGAACTTTCTTTGTTGCGCAGGGGATCACATTAACCCCTCAGTGACATTTGGGCTTTTCCTGGCCAGGAAGGTCTCTTTGATCCGGGCTGTGATGTTCTTGATGGCTCGATACTCTGCAGCTCAAGAAACCTTAAAAACAATATATATATATATATATATATATATATATCAAAAAAGCCCTTCAAGCGCAACCAAAAACAATATTTTGTGCAAATTACATTAGTGCAGAAAAAAGAATTAAGGTACTATTTACAAAAAAAATTATTTTGTTGTGGTAGTTCTGTAATTAATTTTATTGATAATGCTATTTTAAAAAAAATATAGATTTTTACAAATTCTCCATAACATTATTTTTTTTCTCTGATTTCTTCTCTCTCTCTCTTAAAAAAAATGGTATAATGAAAAGTAACCAATGTTGTGCGCATAGTACAACCAAAGTTGCCTAGGTATGGATCTAGCAGGTTGTGGCTCAGTGGTGTAGGCGCTGCTTTCTTTTTTTTGAATTTTGGTTTAAGTTCTAGTGGTAGTGGAGCTGGAGAGTAGTTTCCTTCTTATCTCTACCGGGTCCTTTTTGTGTGGTACGCCTGTCACCCCCGCGGTACCTTACCTGTTCACTGGGTTTATAGGATGTTCAGTGGACCGTAGAATTAGTCGTGGTGCACGCAAGCTGGCTCGAACACCCACGTTAATAATAAAAAAAAAGTTGCCTTGAGGTGAGATTAAAGAAATGATAATGATTTATTATAAAAGTAAACATTATACCAGTAATATTTAAAAACATAAAAATAAGCTTTTAGCTGTAATTGCTTGGTGCGAGACTGTGAGGTTATTTAAAAATTGAGTGTGGTGTTGGTTAAAAATTAAATAATGTATTATAGAAATTTTCATTGACGAAATGCAATTAAAAGAGGAAAAAATGGATTGCAATTTTTTTATATATAAATTATAAGTTTGAGAAATATACTAAAAAAAAAGGCAAGATAAACTAAGCTTTCCCCCTGAAAATTTTTTACCCTCTCTCTCTCTCCGGAGCTAAGATTTATCCTGAATTTGTACTGCTTGAGGAGTAATTTTAACCCGCTTTGTAATTTTTTGGATTTTAAATTTCTCTATTCAAGTTGGTCTGTAAGCACCACCTATGATCTGGTTGTAGAATTTGCGAAAAACATTCATATTCCATCAATTTTTATTGGATTGGTATTCAAAACAATAACATGAAAAACAGACATAATTAGCAGGTAAATTAACACCCGAGTGTTATAGCTGTATTCTAATCACTATCTGAAAATTGGTAAAAATCAACGAAAACATGGATGAAATATATATCTAGTTGCAATTTACAGATCGAGAGTTTTTATCAATAATTTTTTAAGGAAATGGTGATAAAATAAAAAATAAATAAAAATTTGTCGGTAATTTTGTAAAAATCTTCAACTAATTGCGGGTGAAAATCTCGTTGCAAATTTTTGACCCGTGTTTTTTTTTTTTTGCAGATGAAAAATATTTTTACAAAAAATTGATTTTTTTCCCCCTTTAAAACCCTTCTCAACTCTCTGAATCCAAATGTTTCTTTCTTTCTTTCTTTATTTTTTGTTTAGATCGTAGATTGGTATTGGTTTTTCTTCCGGGGAGAATGGGACCGTAACTGGCCTTTCTTTGGCGGCTTTGCCATCACTGGCACTCTTATCACCACATTCTCTATCATCCTCACCGGTAACCCCTTTCCTTCCTTCTCTCTTATGATCTCAGACATGACCTATATTAATCTTTGTCTTAATTAAGCTATTTTACTTAATCGATTACAATTATGTGGAGCAAAATATATATAAATGTTATAACATCTGATTATTTGTGATTGGGGTATAAATAACTGAAGAGTAATGTAGTTAAAATTTCTACAGAATCAAGTAGATATTTGTGTTTTTGCAGAGTAGGATGCGAAGAATTCCCCATTTGTGCAGAGGCACAAGAAGTAAGTGTGCTTGAAACCCTAGATTTTGATATTGCCATTTCATTTCCTTTCTTTGGATTAAATTTTAATGATAGATGTAGCTCTACTGTGTAGATTCCAACATTCTTAAGTGGGGCATTGTTAGTCAAAGATTGCTAGATGCATAATTAAGAGGTGGATAAATATCGATTGTTCATGTTTAAGTCGATTGACTCCAGGTTGTTCCGTGATACTTCTAACTGTCGGAAAAAAAGTTTTGATATTGTTTGGTGTCCACTACTGCTGACTTGAGCAGGCATTATGAAAGCTGCCATTGCCATCTGAACTGAAATTGATTGGTTTGGTTAGTTGAGGTATTGTATGACTGAATTAATGCTGGGGTGTTCTGGTAACTAAATGGGTGTTGATTGGCAGATGACAGCAACAATATCAATTGAAGGTGTTCAATATGGGAGGTGAAATATGGAAAGCATTATTGGGGCGTGCGAATATGATCAAATTCCATGATGCTTTTCAGGACGAAAACAATGTCTATGTTGTCATGGAGCTGGTATATATCTTACTCAGAGTTAACCTTTCATACAAATATGATCAAATTCCATGAATGTGTTGCGGCTTGCTTTCTATGCCACTGCAAAATTTCAAAGTAGTTCTGAAGTTTTTTTTTGTAAATACTTGTTATTGTCAGATTATGTGAAGATGGAGAACTAATGGACAAGATTTTATCAAGGTATTAAAGGAGGAGGACTGCTTCTACTCCCTTTGATACTTCAGATATTTTTAGTTGCTTTTTAGCTTCGACTCCATGTTTTTTGACGAGGATGCTCCAATGAGGATTGTTGATTTTGGTCTATCTTATTTTGTTACGCCAGGTAACATTTTCTTGCTGATAAGCTTATCCCTGTGAAATTGTCCTAATGTTCGTTGTGAGATTGATTTTGATTGACTTGATAACCTCACATATAAAGCATTTTGATTGCTGCACTCGAAAGCTCAAAATTGAACTTGTCTCCGGAAACTCTGTGAGATGCAGATTTCTCTTCTTCTTCTTTTTTTTCCCTTTTTTTTAAGATTTTGGTCAGGAATAAAGATTTGCAATAACTAGATCCAACAAGAAAGTAGTAATTAAAGGTACCTTCAATCAAGCTTTTTGACAAAGTAAAAATGAAAGTTGTCACCTCTAGTGCTAGAAAAACAAACCTAACCCTCGCTACATTCTAATAATGCTTACCATACCTTCACAGGTGAATTTGGAAATGTGCGCTCCTGGTGCCAGATCAATGCTCTCTTTGAAGATTTTTTGTTCGAGTCACTTTATGGTTATATAGGTTAATTACTCGTGGGAAATCAGTTTTTGTTTAGTCAAAACGATCTCATTGCACGCCCCACCTTATTGTTCTATGTCCAATTAGCAATCATTTTCTTCTATGTTCTGTTGTTCAGTAGGAAACTTGATTTGAAAGGCTAAGTTGTGTAAGTAGAAAAGGCATACACTGGATTTGGGTCTGTGAAACCAAAACTGTTTATGTTTCATTGTTTCCTTTGAATTTTGATCGTTTAGCACCTAGCTTAATAACTCATAAACAAAGAGAAATGGTAAATGGTTGTAGAACGATGAACTGACTTCCTTTTATTTTGGCTTCCAGGCGGTCTCTTTGCTCAGAAGTATATCCTAATTGCTATTGTTGGCATTATCATTGATCTTATTGATGCACTGCGGATGCTTTCTCGGTGCTTTCTTTTGCAAGACATGGATAACCGGTCCAGTGAAGGTAATGTACTGGCAAGTGGAGGAAATAAAGCTTTTTGAAAAACCATGGCATTATTTATTTATTTTGGGGGATTGGGTTATTGGTTACCGAGCTGAGTTTTCCCAGTGTACTAAAGAAACATTGCAGTTGAATGAAATAAATATAGCTAAGGTTAATTAGGTTATATTTTAATGCTCCTGCTATTCAATTTTTCTGACAAACAACCACTGCATTCATATTAAATTAATTTGTTTCCTTTTTTTCCAAGATAAGTTATTTTCGGTGTGACGTAATGTCACGAGGATACGGTTATGAATTAGATAGACATGTTAAGGTTGATGAAGAAGTCTTGACATGTATAACACGTAATTTGACTCGGACTTGCATAATTTTTATTCAAATCTAGTCACGAGGTTTTATTGACACGGATATACAGAAGGTAGCTAATCGTAACAAATCAAGATCGAAAAATGTTTTAATTGTTTTTTAAATTAATTTTAGGTTTTGATTATTTTTCCTTTTTAGTTTTGAATTGCTTTGGGAGGTCTTTTTTATTTTTTTTGCTTAAATATGAATAATTAATGTTTTGTTTAACTTTCTTAAATATATTATATTTTCTCAACAAATTTCTTTATATTCAAAGATTATATTCCTTAAAATTCTAGTTTGAAAAAATTTATTTTTTTATTTTTTCTTTAAATTAATAATTTTTAAGTTTTAAAAATGATTTTTAATAAATAAAAAATGTATTTTAAAATAATTTTTTTTTAAAACAATCCCTATTATTAGAATACCGATTACAATACTGATATCGTTTCATGAGTCCCCTTGGAAAATTTTCCTATGCACAGTACTCCTGGATTTATGTGGATGCTTGGTAATACAACAACACTCATGCACACGATAACCCATGGGACAAGTTAAGTTTTTATTGGTCTGATTAATTAAAAACCAAACTATCTTGTAAAACTAATTGGATAGTTTGTCTCTTTACCCCTCCACAGTCTCCGATACAAATTGGAGGGACTTTCTGCACCTGAAGTCGAAAACTAACGAAGACAGGTAAGAGTTCCGACAGCCAAATCGGGGGAAAATAGCTTAAAACATGATAATCTGGGTTTACAGGGCGGCTTAATAAGAAAATTTAACCCTCTGAGGTCAATTCACGTTGGACAAACAATTGGGTGGCTTTGATCTGTTTTGATACGGGAACAAGGGCGGCCGGTGGACAATAAAAAGCCTCCTTGCCCACTTGCACGCCAACTTGCGTAACTAAACTCTCAGCCACAACACGTGGTTCACAGAGACAGAATATAAAACGGAGCAAAATCTACAAGTTGCCTGTGTTTCTAGTAAAAAGTTAACAGGAGTACATGAGTTTTTTATTTTTTTTTATTTATAAATATATTAAAAAAATATTTTTTTATTTTTTAAAATTTATTTTAGATATCATCTCATTCAAGTAATTCAAAAATAACTTAAAAAAAAAAAGAAGAACATGTTAGAAAATCAATGTCAAACACCTGATAAGTATAATTAAAACCAACTTGCACAGCACCAGTTGATTCTCCTATTAAAAAAGAAGAAGAAGACGAGTATTTTAAACCTATAAAGCTCTCCGTCCAAGACATAGCCAATAAGGAAAATTCCCAGTTATGGTTTTTAAATTAAGAGGTTGAACTGTTCTGATTTCTTTGTAATGTCCAGCTTAAAGGGGTAAGAAGTTTCCAGGAAAAAAATAAAATATCACTTGCCGACTGGAATTAGACCTACAGCCATAGCTAGTACAATAACGGCGTTAAAAACAGGATACAGTGCCGATAGTGTATCGGTGCATGGGCTCGAGGATAAAGAAATGAAAAAGAGAGAGAGAGAGAGAACATAGTCGTACAGCACCCTCTCTTTTTTTCTTTTTTTTCTTAATCCTAATCGCCACTGGTTAGCCTTTGCACCTCCTGGTCGTTGAAATAAAGCTTACCGTATCATCAATGTGGAGTAAACATGAAGTCGGAAGCCACGTTCGACACCTCCTTTCTGTGTATCGGCCTATGCAATCATGACTTGCAGCATGAGATTCATCATTCGGCATACTTATGTTACAGTGCTATTATTTGCATTTTGGTAATTGCCAGTAACTAGCTATTGTCCCCAGCAGGAATTCACTCGTACTTTTCTCACAGAGCACAGATGAATTCCTAGACACGTTAAGCATTGTTTATTTACCATTGCAGTAAAAATGGAGACATCTTAGTTCAATTTATTATCCATTATTCCGGAAAAAAAATATAAACGGAAATGTAATCTATTGCCAAGCTCGTGCAAACTAGGGTTCATAAAACTATAGATCTAATTCTCTTAGCATCATATTTCTTGATAGAAAGAAAACACATTAATTAATAAAGTATTTGTTTCATGGAAAATAATTTTTAAAATAATTTTTAAAATTTTATCATATTTTTTTATTACTTAAAAAAAGATAATACTTTTCAGCCGAATAAACATTTGGCTTAATTTTTAAAAAATTATTTATATTATATTGTAGGCATAAAATACATTACAAAAGTTATTAAAAAATAAAAAACATTTTATTATTTATTAATTATATCAAATTTAATAATGAATTGTTATTTTTTTATTTTTTTCAATCTCATCCTTTAAAATTTATTTTTTATACTATCTGGGCACTTTTTTTCATTGTTATTTATTCTTCTGTAATTTTTTAATTAAAATTTTTTATTTATTGAATTTGATAGTCATTTTTTATTACTATATATTTTATTTAAAATAATTTATAAAATTAATTCTTTTCTTTAATTCCATTCATCTTATTTAATCTTTATTTTTTAAAATTTCAAATAATTCATTAAATTAAATTTTTTTAATTTATTTTTCATAACATAACTAATCATAGAATAATTTACTTTGCAAAAATCTCCTAAGTTTCCTTCAAAATATAAACTAGTTTCCATTAAACTAACAAGCCCTAAAAAGTACAACAAGGAAGAGAGGCGATCGAAAAATAAAGTAAACTACAGATGATATATTCACAGCTATTGATAGTCCTGGTACCCGTAAATTTATATATTCAATTAAGAGGCACAAAATCCCTCCCCTCATTGAACAAAAAACAAATGAAAAACAAGAGAGAAAGAAGTGAAAAAAGGGCACAATACAGGGTTTATAAATTCACTATGATTATGTGCTCCTGTAGTAGTAATTAATTATCTCGAAGGGAAACAAAGTTGACATGTACAACATCAAAATATACCATCACCTTCGAGCGCCGTTCACCGGTCTCTGAATTTCCAATAAGGGCATCGATCAAGAGTCCATGATGATCACCAATCCACCCCAAATCGAAAACAAAAAAATAATAATTCAAAAGTCTCAATCAAAACAAACACTCATGATGATGTAGCAATCTGGACATTCCTCGCCATTTTCTCAGCAATCTGAGCCAAAGATTGTAGGTTGCACCGTACAATTGTCTCAACAAAACTGCATGTGTCCTCTTTAGTATTGCCAGCAGGTACATCTACGACGTATGATTCAACGACAACTGTTCCTTTCCCATTTGGAGAAGCATGAAGCGTGGTAACAGACCGGTAGTTATTTAGCCTGTGAACGCCGCCGACCACACTAAAGCTCAGAACATGTTGTTCATCGTCAAGAATTTCAAGCCTCTCCGTGCTTGACGCTGCAGGCAGGCCAGACACCACGTGTACCTCCCTGACGGAACCAACGTTTCCGTCTCCGTCGATGACATGACAGCTCTTAACAAAATGCTTGTAAGCCTGGGGGTTATCAAAACGACGGACTACCGACCAAACGGTGGAGACTGGTGCATTGATGGTCTTGACCACCACGGAGCAGCACTGGTTGGGCCCCACTAAACGCGTGTGGTGGCAAGAAACGTATTCAGGCACGGGAGCGTCCCATGTCAGCGGGACCCGCCATGTGTTCTCGGTTGTTTGTGTTTGTTTATGGCAAGCAAGGGTGGTTGTTGTGGCGGGGATGGCGGCTCTCTGGAGCTGTAGTGACGCAGGCATTTTTATCTCTCTGGGATTTTTGTTATTACCGTATTTTTGGCTTGGTTTTATGAAGATTGTGTAGGCTTAACATTCATTCATGGATATATATGCATAGCTATAGAAGAGGGGATTGGGATTTTAAGTGATTTTGGCTGCCCACTTGGATTAGTTTGATGTTTCATGGGAGAGATTTAGTCTGGTGTGAGAAATATTTTGAGGGTGATATTATCAAGTAGCATATGCGAAGACTATGCAAGTTGATGCTCAACTTGCAACTTCTTTGGACTTAGTCTGGGGATATTATCCCATCATTTATTTCAAAACTACAAAATTGCCACTTGTTCATGTTTTTTTTATGTGGGGTGTCCACCGCGACTAATCCACACGGTTCACTGAACTTCCTGCAAGCCCAGTGAACAGGTAAGGCACCGCGGGGGTGACAGACGTGTATGGTAAAATTCGAACTCATCTACTGAGAAAGGGGATAAGCCCCTTCCACCGCTGAGCTAGAACCTCACTTGCTCACACTTGTTCATGTTCTTTGTTTGGTGGGTGATTGATACACATGTATACAGTTACCTATCGTTTTCCGATTTCAGGTTTGCCAACTTCTCTTGCAAATTAACTAAAAATTAATTGAAGGGAGTTTTTATTTCTCTGCAGAGGGGCCATAGAATTTTAATTTGGCAATAGTAGACTCCTAGGCAATATCTACAAGCCTACACCCCCCAAATTTTGGGACACAGACAATTGCATCTTGGCAACGAAGTTGTATGGCTTGTTTGTAATTGTGTTTTAAATGGTATTGGAAAAAAAATATAATTTTTTTATTTAAATAATTTTTTTATTTTTTTGAAATATTAATATTTTGATAGATTGATATTAAAAATAATTTTAAAAAATATTATTTTAATATATCTGTAAAGAAAAACTACTTTAAAAATTACTTGATTTGCTCACATAACTGGAGGCTCGACGATCTGTTTAGTTATTAGATCTACTCTTCCTGAAGAGAGTTTAGATGTTATGCTAGTAGGACACATTAAAAAAAAACTAAAATAACATGTATTCCAATGCCTGAATCCTGATTTTTAATCTTTGGTGGCTTTTTGATGGACTGAAAAATCTCGAGACAAAAGTACGCACCGACTCGAGTGGCATTCCGATTTATTTTGATTAGTAGATGTCTTTTTCTTTGCCCGGTCTTGATGAAGGCATTGGTGGGTTGTTTTTCTTAAGGGTCAAATCTGTCACATCCCCCCCTCCCCACCCTTCTTGTGGCCTGTTGATCAGTCGCTAATTCTTCGGTAACTTCGGTTTCGGATAATCCGTTGAACGATAATTGGTTGAACAGTCATGTCATATAAACAGCAATTATTATTAACCAATGATGGGCCTTCGATAGGAAACCCCCCACCACATGTATCATGTTTTCGTCGAAGAAATGGGTTTCTTACAGCGTTGGTGTCCGAGATTCAATTTTTTTGTCAGTGCACAGTGTTAACGATTTCCGTTAAGTTACGTGGGATAACGATTCTTTCTATGCCCATTAAAATATAATTTCTCCAAAACCATTCAAAAATGGGGTTCTTTAAAGTTAAAAAAAAAGTGTTTTGTATATAATATCCTCCGAGGAAAATTCAGACAATAAATAAAACCTCACACCCTGTTGGCATTATAAATATATGCAACTGGAATCACATTTCGTCACCCTGGTCGTCAGCTACGACAGAAAATTATTCATCTTGCTCGAGAAGAATTTCCGTTTTCAAAGTATAATTAAGATGGACGCAACTCAATCAATTAATCTGGGTTTTGGTTTGTATCCAAAAGCATGGAAAATATGTATAGAAACAGAGAAACAGAGAGATTCTATATGGCTGTGTAAAAACAGATATTTATATGTTGTTTCCTCATAAACACATAAACACTTGGTATCCAAATAAACTATTCATATGAGACTGAAAGATTTATAAAATTAGAACAACAATAATAATAAATTGTCTCTCACGACGTTTAATGGCCAAGATTAGAAGACATAATCGTATGTATTTCGGTGTCAATCTTTTTAATATCCATCATTTAACATGCCTCGTGAAGATCCTGGTGTTGTCGATTATATGGTCTGACAGTCAGGTTTGTCTGAAAGAATTAATTTGTGACTGAAATTCTCCCCGACTAGGTGGAAGAGAGCCCCTTAATCTTGAGGTCCGGGAGCTAGTTCCGAAATTTCACTAGATGCCAATATCGTTCTAGATCAACACTTTTGTGAAACTTCTAGAGAACGGGGGTCAGATTGAGGGCTAGCAAGTTCCTTTCCACGACATTTATGTACTACAATTATTTTTCCGTGGCTATGCGTACGTGAAGGGGTAATTCAGTGACTTCGGCCATCCAACTTGGGGCTTTATATAATTCCATACCAAACTTTAATCATCTCTCTGCTCAAGTAGCTTAGCTAGTTGGGGCAGTACCGTTTAGTTTACTCTTTCGTCATCTTTTTAACTCTACTTTTTTGTCCTTTCCTCCATATTTTTCTATCTTGGTATCAACTTCCATTAATCAACTTGATTGTTTTTAAGTTGAGACCCCTCTTCGGTTTATGGAAGACAGGAAAATGAAAGGGAACACCCACTTTGTGCTCTTATAGGAAGACCCTGTAAGTTTAAAGTTTCCTTGTTATCAAACCTTAATTAAAGTTAAGATTCCTTCCAGTTTTAACCGCCCTTTCCAGCAATTTGGTCATACCTTTGCAACTCTCACTCTTGGGTCAGGTAGAATATTGAACCTTTAATAGTGTTTGTTAGCTCTACAATGATGAACAGGGTAGGAGATATTTTTTTAAAAGTTGTTTGGTGCATATAAGGTTATTTTTTTCTATCTTGTTAAAAGTTGTTTTAGCAAAAAAAAATTTGTTTTATTAAAAAAAGTAGGATAAGCTTATTTAGTTTTCTATATAAAGGTTAATTAAGTTAATATAAAAATAAAAATAGTTATTATTATAATTTTAAAACCTGACAAGAAAATTGACTCATGACACGACTTCTGTTACGAATTGTTTTGACCATTCAT
Organism: Populus ilicifolia; assembly: GCA_015708895.1. Classification (NCBI taxonomy): domain Eukaryota; kingdom Viridiplantae; phylum Streptophyta; class Magnoliopsida; order Malpighiales; family Salicaceae; genus Populus; species Populus ilicifolia. The sequence continues at coordinate 729,311 of SRLM01000375.1, read as the reverse complement.
CGAGTCAATATAATCTTAAAACCTGACTTGGGACCCTACTCAAGAAAAAGGTTTGAATAGCAAGTCAAGTTAACTATTGATCTAAATCAATGTAAAAATAAAAGTAATTCTTATCATGGTTTTTAAACCTGGCTTAAGAGTTGACTTATGATAAAGCTCAAGTCATGGTTTAAGTTGAAAATTGACTAGAGTCTGTATAAGAATAAACATAGTTATTATCATAGTTTAGAAATCTGACTAGGAGATTGACTTGGAGCAAGAATTAGGTCACAGGTCAAGTTAATCATTGACTTAAGTTAATTTAAAAATAAAAATGATTATTATCATAATTTTAAAACTCAATTCAAGTGGAGGCTTGAGTCACTGATCGGGTTGAACATTGATCAAAGTCAATTTAACCAGTGGCTCCGATCAGCATAAAAATACAAATTACTATTATCATAGTTTTAAAATCAAGTTTGGGGTCAACCTAGAGTAAAACTCAAGTCATGGGTTGTGTTGACCATTAACCCAAGTCGATATTAGAATAAACATGACTATTATCATATTTTTAACATCCAAATTGAGAGTTAACATGGGACTAGACTTGGTTTTCTTACCGAGAGGGTTAACTTAAATGAGTTGACCAAAATTAAAATAAAAATTACAATAGTCTTGTTTTGAAAAAAAAAAACCTTGGAAAAAATCAATGGTTTTTTATCCATGTTTCATATCAACTGAATCTGGATTTTTGACCTGGTTAAATTAAATTAATTATTTTTTTATTTTTTTAAAACCTAAATTTATCTAATCTCAGGTCATTTTTTTATTTAATATTTATCAAATACAAAATAAAATAAATAGTAAAATTCAGTCCAATACACATTATATACAATACAAGTTATATGTTCCATTCATTCCTGTTTGATCCGAAAACAGAATCCAACGTATCAAACACTATCTAAAGAACGGGTGGCAATAATTAGTTATTAACCTGCTCCATTTTATGAAGGGGTTTGAGGATGACTTTCTTTTACTTCTTCTCTCTCCCTTGGCTTTAAGTATTTTCAAATGGAAGAAAACCACCGTTTGTGTAGATTAATTAAGGGAAAAAATAATTCTTAACCCGGCAATGACCTGTCCAATTTTTTGCAGTGTTTAGTGTGTGTGTATTAACCTCAACTAGAGAGGTTAGAATATTTATTTTCGCAGGCATTCAAAACTCTAAACATCCAACTAAATCAAAGCTTGTATTAAGTGTTAAAGAGAAATCTCAACCTGAAAATAAATAAATAAAAAAACCCACCCACCACTCTTCATATACTAATGCCAATTGAAAGCCGTGCAGTGCATGCAGTGGCCAGAACATTCACCCAATCTCCTCGAACAAAAAAACAATCAAGCAATACGAGAGATAGAGATTACAATCTGAATAGTACCCACGTCGACTCATTGGCCCAATATACTAAATACGGATCCATGGAATTCCTTGTCGAGGACATGAATGTGGTGTGGTTTATACGTGAGAGAGCCGAGTTGAAGTTTTAAATCTGTACAATCAAGTTGCAATTCGTGTTTATTTTAGGTTCGCCGACTTGGATTGTACCCTTACCGGTGAGTGTTCGGCTTGAAGAAGCTTCTAAGAGCTGCAAGTCGAGGTCATCCTTGAAGGGGCCAGGGATCTTGGCACCTGACACTATTTTAAAATCTGTTGAATGCAACCCAACCCAACCCAGCCCATGGTTTTGGTACTTGATACTGCTTCAAGAATCTGATTTTTTCCTTTAAAAAAACAGGGAACAAAATTAAGCCTGGCAAAGGCCTATTGAAGACTTCAAAGTCAAAAGTGTAGTGTGGTGCCTGCTAGCGATGCACCTATATAACATTGATGCCACCTCGTTTTCTTGTTTTAACATTGTTATTCCTGGAATGTAGAGTATAGTATTTATTACTGTTTAAAGTATTTTTTATTTAAAAATATATTAAAATAATATATTATTTTATTTTTTTAAAATTATTTTTAATATCAGTACATTTAAAAACACTAAAAAAAAAACAATTAATTTAGGGTATCTGCATGTATCTACGCATGCCAACCAATTATAATTCAACTAGTATTAACATTTAACTTGCAATTTGTTAAAACAAAAAAAATAACACACAATACCTCCACATCTTTTCGGCCCAATAAGATAACCGCATAATTAAAAGAAGTTTTTGGGATTATATTAGCATGATATTTCCAGGGTTTTTTTTTGGTTTTTTCAAAAATTTGTTAAAATAAAATATTTTTTATTTTTTAAAATTTATTTCTAACAACAACAAATAAAAAATTTAAAAATTTTAATTTTTTTTAAAAAGCATGGCAAGAATACTGAACGGGAACAAATTATCCACCCGTGTCTTTGCTCAGAGCCTTCGGACAAAGAAGGTCCTGTTCAAGCGGTACGCTCACAGCTCACAAATTAAAAGAGGTTTGATCCAGTGATGTTCCAGCATACGTGTGTCGGCCGCCTTTATCCAAAATATGACGGCTGGCCTGACGCCCATTAATTTTAATCTCGAAAAAAAACAAAGAAAGCTCGACCCAGTTAATTATACGAAGCCCAAGGAGAAAAGCCTAAGAGTAGAAGAGGCTTTCTTGTAACCAGTCTCCATGATAAAACCAAAGCCAGTGATCATTGAAATTATTCTCTCTTTTTTTTTTTTTAAGTAATCACTGATACAGTTTCATGGGCCTGAGTAAAGGAAGTTGGAAAGGTTTGTGGGTAATCATTAATTACTGATGCAAAGCAAAATCATAAATATAATTAATGACTACAAGAAGCATTCCCCAATTATTAGAAGAAATCATGTCCCATGTAAAATGTGATCCCAGAAAGCATCAAAACAGAGAACTTAATTCCTAGCAGTTTATGAGGTGATTCAGACAATATTTCAAGCTAAAATGTAATTACCATAATGCGGTCAATGCAGGCAGGTATCAAGGCACCACCAGATTGGCAGGTTCTTCAACCTAACAGCACTTGGAAATGAAATGACACAACAATAAACAGATCATTAAACTAAACAGCATTTGGACGGCACCTATCTTGCTGAGAAAGAAACTGCTAGAACATCCTGGAAATGGATGGAGCTTTTTCTTATTTCTGAATAGATAAGACATGGCTCAGCAATTTACTATATTTGCTGTCAGCTTCATTGCGGAAATTGTTAGAAACTCCAAATCCCCAGCGAAGCATAAGCAATATTGAAAGCCCTGAATGACGTAAAATGAAAAACAGATATAATGATTAAGCTAGAGAAAAACAAGGAAACTGTAACAAAACCAGGCAGTTTCTTACACTATATTATAATGAAGGTAGTCTCCTATCAACTTCTTGAAGCCTTCTTATTCTTCATTATCATACGGAATGACTTCACCCGGTCCTCCTCCAATATCTCCCTTAATACATCATCCTCAATCTTTTCTGCCAACCAACGAGAAGGGTCCTCCACAGATTCTTCACTAAATATCACGCGTGAGACCCACTCCTTCCATGCCGTCCTGTGGTACATGTCTTCTTCAACTGTGCCTGTTGCCAGAAGCTGATACACATAAAACATCTTCTGTTGTCCAGGCCGAAAGGCTCTTGCAATAGCCTGCTTTGTCATAGAAGGATTCCACTCCGAGTCCTATAGAATTACCTGTGATGCGGCTGTCAAACTTATGCCCTTGGCACAAGCTGTAATTGATGCAAGCAAAACCCTCAAACGCCCTCCCTATTCCTCAAACTTATCCATCACTCTTCCTCGTTCAAACATCTCTAGGTCCCCTGTAAGAACAAGTACTTCTTTACCCAGCTGCCATCTAAAGACATTCTCAAACAGATTAATCTAACGGATATACAACATGAGATTTTGACAAGGGTGTCAGAAGCTGTGCCTTTATATACATCAATGAATCCATTAGTCATGTTTCTCAGCATATTCAAACCCTGCATTTTCTCTTCAGCCTCGTCCAAATTGATTTTGCTTGCAATGTTATCTATGAAGAATTTTCTGGCCCGAGATTCTAGCAAATGGCGTGCCTTTTGTTCCCCTTTCTTTTTCCTCTTAATCTTTGGGTCTAATGCCTTCAAAACTTCTCTGATAAACAATGGTCTTGCCAGGCAAAGGGTATTGAAATATTCACAGAAATTATTCTGAAATAAAGTACCTGAAAGCAGTATTCTTAGATCTGTTTCCACTTTCATCAAAACCTTTCTCAACCTTGATTTAGTACTCCTGGGTTATGGCCTTCATCTAGTACTAACATTCCAGGACTCTCGCGCAGCACTTTAGCCATATATTTTCTGTGGTTGTACATTGAATCTTCTCTCATTAATGTCAGAAATGAGGTATAGCCCATGACAAGCACACTTGGTTGTGCATGCCACTTTTGCATTTTCTCTCAGGCAATCCAAAATATGCACAACATCCTGGTTGGGCCATGGACATGATCCTCGAAGTGCCACTGGAGTCTGCCTGAAGACTGTAGAAGATGATCTGGAACAGGAATTTCCCACTTGATAAATTCCTTGTACCAGGTGTAGAGAGTTGTCTTTGGAGCGAGGACCAGAGGCCGTTTTCCTGGAAACAACTTCAGGTAGCTGACAGGGAATGCAATCTTAAGAAAAGTTTTTCCAGCTCCAGGAGTATGAGAGATAACACAACCACCTATCTTCTTAGATGCTTTTTCCTTAAGTGCTGCCACCAAGGATCCAGCAATGTTCCGCCATAGAAACTCAAAAGCCTTTTTCTGATGCATGTGTAATTTTGCTCTGAGCTCTGGGATTAAGTCCCACACATTGTCATTCACTTCAAAAGGCACGTCTTCACCTGAAGTATGATTGCTAAAAAGATTCAAGCTCTCATCTTCATCCCTTGGCTTACTTTCTGCAGTCTGGCTTGTGCGTTCCATCTACAGAAACGAAAACATACATAGAATAATTAGAATTCTGTTTGAACCACCTAGGAAACTGTGGCAAGGACCAACCAAAATCTACAGAGGTGAAATTTTGTATACATTAAACAAGTGTGCAATAGGATTCCTTGCAGAGTATCCCCTTATTACAAATAAAAAGTGCCTCCCCTGCACACTTACTTCTCTATCCAGAGGGGACATAAAAGAGAGCAGAAAAACTGAAAATACCTGCATCATGGGTTTCAAAAATTTGACTTACAAATGGTTCTGAAACATATTTTATTTCAGTTTTCATGAAGCCGCATATATGGCATAATATCCCAATTTCTTCATCCAGTTTGAATTCATGCTGGCAATATTCACTCGAGTTCTGTGTGGTCTGAGTGGAAACTCGAGACTGAAAATCATCGAACCAATGAGAAAAGGTGATAAAGAAAAATATGTGGTACAAGGATATGAATATATGAAAATAAGGCACCTATCAAATCAAATTAACAGTTAGACTACATTATCTTCAAAAATACATGCTGATGGCTGGCAGTTCCATTTCTCTCCACAACATTTCAGTTTCTGAGCTTTCTCCATCATCCTCAACCAAAGAAGGTTCCATTGTCTCCTTCTGATCTGAGCTGTGTTTGGCTTTAAACTCCTCCCACTGGTCAATAATGCGCGGTGCCTCCTTTCACTTGATTGTGGAATCAAAGTTCGTCATATAAGAACTTATGAGTTTATCGTATGCACCTGCGCTCAAGGCTCTCTGCTTGTAAGTCTTTGGCTTACAGGAATCATCCCTCTTTAAATGTGTGGATTGGTATCTTGCTCTTTGAACTTTCTTCCTAGAAGATTTTCCACCCCATCCACTTCCAAACATCATATCTTCATCGAAATCATTCTTCCTTTGTACAAAGTAACCCTTTTTGCTGTAAGAACGAACCGGAAATTCAATACACTCTAGTGGAAAATTATCATTATTCTTCAAAGGGGAATCATATTGTTCAAAGGTAACCGGATCATCTTCAGTTGGCACAGGAACAATAGCAAGTTGATCTTGGTGTTCTATTCTGTTAGCCACACCCAATTTAACCTCCCGAATTTGGGTTCCGTGCTTTTTTTCTGTTAGCCATGCCTGATTTAGCTTCCCCAAGTCGATTTTGGTGTTTTATTCTGCAAGCCACAGCGGATTTTTGGCGCTCACTTCTGTTATCTATACCTGATTCAACTTCTCCAAGCTCAGTTTGGTGTTCTATTCGGTTAAACACATTTGATTTAATCTTCCTTGAGTTGGTCTTGGTTCTGGAAACAGAGAGACCTTCCAAGAATTCTAGTTTAGGAGAATTAACTCCCACTTCATTGCCAGTTTTCTTCTGCACAACTTGCATCTGCATGTGTACCAAACAGGTATGCTAATGGGAAGTGCGATTCTTCTTCTTCCTTCCATTTCAGTGTTGTGTATGGCAGGGATCTAACCCAGCCAATTTCCGTCTCTGCAGAAGTATCTCAGGCAGTAAAACGATCCGGTTGTACGTTTCAATGCTTTGACCGCCGCAAGTTCATAACATCATAGCATGGTGGTTTTTCAGTCCCATTTGTGTCATTGATAGGGCCTCGCTCACTACAAGTATCACACGGGATCCAACTGGACCACAGAAGGGATTGAAATAAGGGTTTGAAATCCCGTTTTCTACTTTGAAAGTTACACAGTTTATGTGATTATTAGATTTTAGTGAACAGTGATCATCATCACCACCAACAAATTGGTAGACCACTTTATTTTGTACTGATCTTACATCAAATGCAACTTGCTTCGGAATGGAGGCTGCAAGCAGCCATGTAAGATACGCTAAAAAATTTCCCAAAAAGAGTTTACTTCTTTGCACTAAAGAACAGTCCTCGCAGAATTCCCAACAGTAGAACCGAGTTTCATGCCTGTTGTTGTCTGCCTCACATGGATCATTGTCAAGCTTCTTAAGGATGGAAATTTGGTCGATTCGCACTGCTTCAGTTTCTTTACTGAGTGTTGCTCTCTTTGAACCAAGAGGACCTTGGTTGACATAGAGGTTAACAAAAAATTGGCATGAGCACTGAGATTCATGAGGTTTCCGCTTGATAGAATTTATCCTAGCATCAAACCACACCAGCATGAGAAAGAGAATTGAAATCAACTTCAAATACAAGTACCATAACTTTTGAAATTTAACTATGCTGCAAAGTTTAATGACAGCTCTTTCAAGCAGCCAAATTGATTATGTGTTGCGTTGCTGATAGGGGTATATATTATAGGAAGCAACTCAATGTTTTGTGCATGACGATTTGTATTTATTAGGCCATAAGAATTTTTTTATGCATGTTAAAGTCCAGTGATGTTTTACGAAAGAAAATAGTTTGAAAAAGTCAATAAGCGAGATTGTAATAAGTGTCCACCATCCACAATCCTTTCAAAGTTACAGAGCTTTCCGTAATGCAGTGCAATGACGACGTCACTCACAGGTTATGAATTTCCTTCCTCTGAACTCTTTGCACGTTCAGAGAATGAAAGCACACAAACATCAATACCAGGCCTCAGAAAGCTGGTGCAATCAGATAAAGTTGACTTCCTCGACTTCACTCGAATGTTTGAGAAAGGACCCTTCTCCTCAATTCTATGATGACTATCGTCAAAATGCAGAATCATAGCCCCATCCCTGATTTCTACGAGCTCCATGCTTTGCCGAGAGCCGCCGTATAAGGCCTCAAAAGCTATCAAATGGAACATCAATAAAACAATATTAGAAAGATATTTATCACAATGTCTGGTGCATATACAATTCTATAAAATATTTCAGGAATCCATAGCCATTTGAAAAATGAAATTATTCATGCTTTCAACAACTTAAATTAGGATATTATTTACAATCAAATGCACAGATAGTAGCTTCAGTTGGATTCCGTACTGCATAAATGGCAACAACAATTGACTTTTTGACAATCCCATCTTTGCTTGAACATTCAGGGGACCGGGCAATTTAGCTGTGAAAAATATACATAAATGCTTTTATAACTTCCGCATGCCAACAACTCATGACAAAACACGTGAAACTATATTAGCACAGACTATTGCTCAGAAACAACAAAGGTTTTTACCTAGTTGTTGGGGCTCACTCCAGAATAAACAAAAGAAAAACAACAGGTATAAACAAGCAAGAGAAGAGGAGGGAATTAAAGAGGTAATGCTTACGGTGTGCATTATATGGGTGATTGGACTGATGTAAATGCTTTCTCTTCATTGTTAATCAGTGGAGAAGCCAATTTTCTTCAATAAACCCTGAAAGCTGAAATACTAGATAAAAAAAGAAAGAAAGAATGCTGCAACATATACTCAAGGAGATGCATTCAACTTTGAACGCGTGAACTACATGAAATTCCATCAAATTAGCTTTTCTTTATTTACTAATTTTGATTTGATGCAAGAGGCGTTTACCGTTAAATTCCAAGTGAGAGAACAGGCCTCTTAGCCGCACAGCAATAATCCAGGCTGCATAAATGAGATTCAGACTATAGATTTGAGCCTCAACAGCTCATCACGGGCTTGCCCTTTTCCAATAGGCTAAACAGGTGGGCACTGACAAGTCCCATGGAAATCATACCATCAATATGGTCATAAATAGAATTCAGTCTGGTGCTATCATTTCCAGGTGAAACAAAACAATGCCTGACTGGTTGATGCAATAAACCCCGCGGTTTATAACGGTTTGGCGTGGTAAAACAAGATAGTGTGATTGGTTTGATGGAATGAACCAAATAACGCATGCCTCGAGCGGACCCGTCAAAAATTGCAAAAATTGACCAACCAAAAAAAATAAATTCTTAGAAAAACTCAAGCTTGAACCAGTCAAATCCCTAGTCAACATCAGTTCTACATCGGAGAGGAAAACAGAGCAGCCGATTGTCTCTAGAACCCGGTGAACATGCCACAACAAACAAGAAAGGAAAAAAAAACGGTGGGGGAGGGGGGCAAAAAGAAACATAAGTTGTTATATTGAAAGCAAATATACCTGAAAAGAACTTCTGGGTATCTGATAAAAGGCAAATTCAGGTGAGTTGTGGTGGAGAAGAGTAGATTCCGGATAGGTCTCCATCGAGAAAGAGACTGAGCCATTAAAATAGAGTTCACCAATAGAGTAGTTAATGAAAGAAAGAGATGCGTGCAAGCCGGCCTGAATATCCACCTTAATAAAAAAAAAAAAAAGGGAGAGAGAGAGTCGACGAATTCGACAAGTGTTCTGTGTCACTGAGTAAAATCATAGGGGTGTCTATTCGTGGCGGAGCTGTTCCCATGTTTGGTAGTAAATTCACAGGTTTAGTCTGTTTCGGGTTTAATGACCGCGCTGTAGTTATAGTTCCGGTTTGGATTAAAAAAAAATTGATCTAAAAAACTAATATTTGTATCTTTATTTTTTTAATATTATAATTAAATTTAATATAATATTTTAAATTAATTTTTTTATTTGATACTTTAATTAACCTGAAATTTAAATTAAATTAGTTTGAAATTCTTCTACGTTGTTAATTAGATAAATTCAAATAAAAAATAAATGAAGTTCATCCTAATTAATCTATAAAAATCTTAAATATATACAAAATGAATTTTTTTTAATTTTTAAGGCACCGCTATATGTTTGAACATTTAAAAAAAAATCAAATAATTCAAAATTAAACAGTAAAGTTTAGACAAAATAGTTGCAGAAAATAACAAGTTTTAACAAATATATATATGTATGTATGTGTTCGTTATTTTTTCCTATATGACATGAAATGGATGGTGAGTTGTTATTCAATTGAAATAACGCCATTACGTAGACAATCTTCGATGGCAAAAGTTATTTAGAAAAAAGTAAGTTGTTGATATTATTCTTTGAATAATGTAAATTTAATTATTTTATCATGTTTATTTAAGTGGAAAAAATACATTTTAAAAAACTATTTGTATTTTAATATTAATACTTTCAGGGTTTTTTTTATAAACAAGAAAAGATGAAAAAATAATTTTTTCAAAAATTTATTTTAATATTTTTTTCTTCTGATAAATGTTTTTTTAACAAAAAAAAAAAACCATTTTGACTCTTCATTTCATTTGTTCCATTAACGCTGTAAAGTCCCTTTCTTTTAATTCATTTGATTGGATTCCCGTCTGCTAATTGAAGATGCTCTTCCCTTCGATCGTGCTATCTCCAGACCGGAAAAAGAAAAATAATGGAAAAGAAAACTAATCTGGCTCTTTTTTAACTCTCCCGAGTCTTTTGAATGATGAGAGTGACCAAGAGAGAACCGAAAAAAGTGATAAAGGTATCGGTGGCAGTTTCGTCGTAAAGATGATGTCAGTGGCTAGCCACAGGGAGTTTCTTTTGGGCTGATAGCCTCTCTTTTTTTTTTAAAAAAAAAAAATACAATATAAAAAATAATATTGTTTAGAGAATTTTAGTTGATATTTTTAATTTTTATAAATGATTTTTGTGATTTGCAAGATGCTCGAATTATGCTCAAGTGCTTCAGAATATAAAATTTTAAATACAATAATTTGATTAAAAAAGATGAAACTTCAATAATAACATTATAATTATTATTAAAAAACTATCAATGAGATGATTCTAATAACATTAAAAAAATTACTAATTATAATTATAATTATCATGTAAGAGACTTTTTATATGTCATTAAATTTATTTTATTAATATATTTATAATGATATTAATATTATCATTACAGTTTTAATATGCCTTCAATATCTTTTTTTCCCTTCTCTATCCTAATTAAATCATGTGTTTTAAATTGTACAATTCAAAAGAGTTTCAAATAATGCTAATAACTTGTATCATATGCATATCTCTAATTAATATTTTTCTAATTTTTTTTACAATGTTATTTTATCCATTTTTAATTTAACATGCCAGTTAGAAAATAATCTGCCCACAGGACATGGTTAAAAACTAAAGATCACAGGATTGTGTCCTAAATAAACAACGAAAGGAGGTGCGCTGACAGCATAGAGAAATTAACTTTTCGAGACCAGAGCAAAGAAGGTGATTGTAACAGTACTAATGGCTTTTCAAAACAATCTAAATATATATAAAAAATAAATAAAGATATTTTTTTTTTAAAAAAAACCCCGGTTGAAATAACATCAACAAGGTTTTTCAATGTTTGTCGCCCTCCTCTTGACTTCTGGCGCTTTGAGCCAATAAAACGCTCATTTTGGGCACTGATAAGGTAGATAAGATCAACAAACACTGCAAATTGCAATTAGCCCTACACAAATTAACCCCTTCTAAACCATGGGAAAACTTCGCCATGCCCACCAAGTAAATAGTAAAAGATCAATAACTCTAGTTTGTTTCCTAAAAACAGTTAATAATTGACAATTTCTTTTCAAATTGGACTTCTAGTTTGCAAAATGCAAAGCAAGTGACTAAGAAACCAGTTTTACATTAAAATTTATAGACCCTTCAACCAGCACAAAGTGCAAGCAATAGCTTCCTCGAGAAAATGCTACAGAGCTATCAAAATCCCAAGTTGAAGTACCCTTCTGCCGCCATCATCCCCGCATCAATACCCCCTCCTAGCAACTCATCAAGGCTAAATATTTCATCCAACGAGTAGTTGTGCCACTCATCGGTCCCCAAGGAATTTTCTGTTGGAGTCCACAAAGGATTTTCTGACTGACTCTTCTGCTCGTCCCTCCGCGTGCTATTTTCAACTGCCTGCGAACCATCCTCAATATGTTGTTGTCTTGATATATGATGCGCAAGAACCTCAGCTTGGCTTGATACATCCTTCCCACAAACCTCAGCTTGGCCAGATACATTCTGCTTAGGATCCTCATACACGCAGACCTCAGAGTGGGTTGATGTAGTAGCAGAGTCCGCAGAACTCGCTGCTGGAGAATAGCAAGATGGTGTCGCTGAGGAGAAGTTGTCCTTCGATGAGCTTGTTGAATTCAGCACACCAGGAACATTTAAATGAGCATACGGGCCATACATAGCTCGTGCAGCTTCATCATAGGCAAGAGCAGCTTCGTAGGCTGTAGGAAAAGTACCAAGCCATAGCCTAGGGCCTCTGTTTGGTTCCCGAATCTCAGCAACCCACTTCCCCCATGTCCTCTGTCTAACTCCTCTGTAATTGCAGACTGAATTCTCTGGTCCTCCTTTACCTTTCATGCACCCCTTCTTTGAGCCCTTGGCAGGAACTTTACGAACTGGTCTATTACCTCCATCATCTTGAGAATCAAGATACTCATTATACTCCTTCCACTTTTTAAGGGTCTCGGCTACAGATTTATTGCTTACCCTTTTCCTCTTCTTAGGAGAATCCGTAGGCATAGGAGTCGCTTTAGAATCTTGATCAAGAGTACCCATTTTCTCAATCTCAGTACCCAACAATTTTGATCGCAGTACAGCCAAACTACAAGAGTTTCAGAATCTGCAGCAGATAAGCAACTAAAATTAAGTACCACTAATCAAAAACTTGAGCAGGAGAAACACAAGAAAAATAACAAATCTCAAATTCTCCAAACAGTGACAGCTAATGTTTTTTTTTTTTTTATATATATATATATATATATATATAGACAGAACCAACTAATCCTTATCCAGTCAGGACAGCAAAATTACTTGCTCCCCAAGTTTGCTCTATTTTGTCCTATTTACTTTCCAGTTCTGGACGGCAAGTTTTTCCTTAACTAACAAGTAATAAACCTCTTATCAGTTAAATCCCTTAAAAGAGTCACCATTATTGCTCACCACGGAAATATTTATCTTGGCCATTAAGTAAATTAATAAATTCCAAAGGTACGAAAATTTAACAGACCCCAAAAAAAAAATTAACAAGAAAATCTAATTTCTAGGGGAAGAATTTACCACTCCACAAACAGAAAACTACTTCTGTAACACCTCAATTTGCCACTTGGGCTTTTAGTCACAAAATTTACTCCAATTATAATAACCCCCAATTTGAAACCCTAACCCGGAAAGAGAATTTGCACCGATTAGACACCACGAAAGAAAATAATTATCGCCAATCAAACAACACCTAGTTACCCAATTTGATCGACCAAACCCTAGAAACAAATAATGAGCTAGAAACAAAAATTTCAAAAACTCTTAAGCTGAGATTAACTAACTAACCTGCAAAGAAATTCGCTTCAAGAAATCAAAATCTTACACGAATCACTTAAATTTCCGTCTTCGACTTTGTTGTCCCGCGCTGGTTTTTTGTTTGTATTTTTTCTGTTTCGAGAGAGAGAGAAAGAGAGAGAGAGGATATTTTCTAGAGTTACAGAGAAATCTTTCGAGGAAGAGGGTACCGGGATAATTATAGCCTTGCCCTGGATATTTCTGGAATTCAATTTTTTAATGACGTGTCGGTTTGGATTTCACTAGTGGCGCTTCATTCCGAACCTAATGACAGCTGGAAACCCGAAGCGTCCCGAACCTAGGCTGGCCCTCGTCTGTACTTGGCACCGAAGGGATTCCCCTCCCTAGACCTCTTTCTATTTACTTGCTCACTCTGTTTCTTTGAAATTTCATTTTTGCCATTTCTAACAAATTTAGTCCATCCTTCTTTTTTGAAGGCTTTCAATTTGTTCGTGAGTTCCGCGTGCTAAAATACGGTAAATATACTCTTCAATTAATTGTCCCAAAATCTAAACGTATAAGATTTAAGAATTATGCAAATATCATTCTAGAGAAATAAAACAAACAGATTGTCACATATTGACACACAAGATTAATTCCCACCGGTCAAAGTCAAAATTAGATATTCACAGCTGAAATAATAACAACGTTATTTTATTAAAAAAAAATATATCCTAATTTTATGTTTAATGATGCTATTTAATATATTTTTTAAATTATTCTTACATCAAAAAATAAAAATTAACATTTTTTAAATGTTTTTATGGTATTGTTAATATTAAAAATAACTAAATTTTAAAAATATTACTTTAATATATTTTTATTTTTATTTTTATATAAAAAGACCTTAAGTTAGTGGAGTGCTTCCGGAGTACTAAAATCAAAACGTGTACATCAGAAGTGGAACCCAGGTAACAGTGTTCCGGTGTTCCCTTTATAGTGCATGTGTACCACGTGTCAAGATACCCACGCAGCCAATCATGTCCCGTGGGTGTACAACCTTGGCAAGAGGGGAACACTTGAAAAGCCGAGGAATCACTTGAAATGGCTAAGGACAACACGTTTCTCTACAAAAGGAAAATTGCCATTTATAACACGGGAGCTGACGCTCATTGTTTCCGCTTTCCAGTACTGCCGCCCTCATGGTTATTTTACCTGTTCTGGAAATTAATCCAATAAAGTTTCAATTACTAAATTATCCTTATCATGGCAATTATTTTTATTACATTCAGCAAGGTGTTTTTTTATTGATTTAGTTTTGGTCCCTTTTTTTTTTTAGGTTTTTTATATTCAATGTTTTTAATCCCAATGTAAAAGTGAAGCCACGGATGGATTATATATATATATATTATAAAAAAATTATCTTGTCTCTACATATGTTGTAAACCATCTGCATAATGGTTTTATTTGTTATTGTATTTAAAAAAAAAATTTACTTTTCATTTTAAATTAATATTTTTTAGTATTTTTAGATTATTTTAATACATTGATATTAAAAATAATTTTTTTAAAATAAAAAAAATATTATTTAAATATATATTAAAATAAAAAATATTTTAAAAAATAACTCCAAATATAAAGTGAAATTGAGTTACAATACCGAGATTGTATGTGATGGATAGAGAAGATCCATTGACTGCAACATTAGATTTGGCATCCTTATCATGTTTATCAATGTTTGATCATTGCAATGTTCAAAACGCAGCACATCAAAGCAGAGTATTCATAAAGTATGATTGTATTATTAACAAAGAGAGAAAAAGAGCTCTAAAATCAAGAAACAAGCAGGTCTGTCACTAACATGAGATGGCGACTCTTGTTTCAAAGGCACCATCTCTTGTATGCCCGCCTATTATCTATCAATAAAAGAGGGGGGAAATACGATATTGAACTATGTCCCCGAATGTAGGGAAGAACAACACATGGAATTGAATACAACAACCACAAAAGAAAGGAAAAAAAATCCTATAGCTGTTGTCTTCTGAAGAATGTCAACAATGGGTAAAATCTTCTTTTATGTTTCGATCATGATTAACATATCGGCAGATCTGCTGGAGGGGGCTCTACACTCTGTAATTCCCCAATCCCATCCTCTACCAAGAAAGCCATGGCCAAACCCCATGTGATGTGAACATCCAAGTGACAGTGCATAATCCACACACCTGTTTAATCACGACAAAAACAAGTCGATGAGTTTTAATTTTCAATCGAAGTATTGAAGCATATCATGGATCGACTCTAGATTAACTCTAAATTACCTGGATTGTCAGCAACAAATCTAATGACTGCCCATCCATTCGTAGGCACTGCAACTGTATTCCTCATTGGTGGATCAACAAGATTAAATTTCGATTTATGAGTTTTGGGATTGAAATTTCCAAATCCTTCTGCAATGACGTAGAAGTCGTATCCATGAAGATGCATTGGGTGGTTTTCTGGTGTGACAATGCTTGTGTCCTGCAACACAATCTGCACCCTTGACCCGTACTTCAACTTGTACAGCTTAGTTCCACGAACAGGCTGAAAGAGGGAACGACTCACATTACCAGTGTAATCAAACTTTACTGGTGGTTTCGCTGGAAAGTCAGTGGTGTAAATCCCAGGAACTTTTTGCCGATACGCCTGCAGTAACGCAATGTTTGAAGGAAACACAAAAGAAACATTGTTAATGCTAGCAGTGAATCGAGTGCCGTTGGGTCCTTGACACCGCCTAGCTCTGAAATTCTTAGGACAGTTGTTGAGCCCTAGACCAATTGTGAAGAAGAGGTTCTCGTCAATATCTGTTGGGACGTCGACTTTTCGAGGGCTTCTAAGGCTTCTAGTGAATGCTGTAACTGTAGCTGTGTCGTTATAAGCTGGAAGTCGAGGCATAACTGGTTTTGTTGTACACTTAGCAGGGCAAAGGGCAGATTTGTATTCAAGAATGGCAGTGGTTGTAGTATTGTCAAATGGTGCATTTTGCGTACTCTGATAAGCTCGAGCTGCTATGTAATATCGGCCAGGTAGTTGATCGCCTGAGATCAAAACATCAGTGGTCTGGCCTGGTCCTAGCATTATGACCGAGGTAGTAAAGGGTTTAAGATACGAGGCATCAGCACCAATAACTGTGAACTTGTGATTGGCTATGGTGAAGAAAAGCGGTTGATTGAGTGCAGCATTGATGACTCGAAGGAGGTTTGTCTCACCAGATGCGATCGGAACAATAGTAGTATCTGCAAAAATATCAGTTCCTTGAGATCATCTTCTATGAAATACATAAACTAGATCAAGTCTTGGAATGGGTCTCACTAGCAGTCTATTGGGCTATAGGATACTTGCTGGGCTCCAGCCTACTAATAATTATTTCATTGCTACAGTTAATTTGCAATATTTTCTTGAAGCCCTTATATACATGTTAAAGCTAATTATGGAACATCTACCAAACAGACTAAAAACAAAAGCCCCATCAGGGCATGAAGCTATTAGCTATGTTATCGTGACTGGGCTCTTTCGATACAGTTCACGATCACAAGATAGTTCAACAGGTCATATACATGTTTTCCTACTGTAGTGTTGATTGTAAGTAAACATATGGTTAGTTACCTTCGCTGGAACAGTTATAAAGATCACCAGGTTGACCATTAATGGTATATGCATCAGATATATTTGGAGCTGCTCCAGTTCTAGTTGCCTCCCTCACCACATCTTCGGGATTCGCATCCCACCATTCGCCTGATCATTAGTCAGAATCAACAGTTAGAACACACAAACATTTGTTTTGAAGCTAAGTCAATAATTAATAATTAATAACTAAGGGAATGTAGTAATTATGGTTAAGGAATTTGAGAGGAAATTAATGATGGATAATTACCAAGAAGTATGGGTGTTTCACGCTTCGGCTTAGTGAACGGATACGAGGATCCTTCTCTTGGAAGGATAATTAGAGCACCATAAACGGTGGCTCTAAGCCAAGAGCTATGAGCATGCCACCAAAGTGTCCCTTCTTGTCCTTCAATAGTAAACCTGTAGGTATAACTCCCACCTGGTCTGACCGGGCATTGTGTCACAAACTCTGGCCCATCTGCCCAGCCCGTTCTTATTTGCCTAACACCATGCCTAAAAAAATATGATGATTTGAAGTCAATTGCTAATTAGACAATGTGCCAAAGAATAGTGGAGGTGGAATGGTTCGTGAGCTGGGTGTGTGATGAACAGTGATTTCGAACATGCAGCTGGTACAAAACTAAAAAAACATGCATTGTATATATGCCTCATGCTCCATGTAATGATTGGTCGGGAACATGTATTTTTGTAGGAATGCGATCACACGTGCATGCGTGGCTCATGCAATTGATTACCAGTGAATGGTAACGTTGTATCTGGCTTTGTTGACAACTTTTACAACTAGAGTGTCTCCATTTTTCACTTCCAGGGTTGGCCCTGGGAACATCCCATTGACTGTGATGCTATTGTGAGTTTTGCACAGCCTCTTCACTTGCGTTGCTTGAACCTGTTCCATATTAAAACATAAACGTTTACCAGGAGAAAGATGGAGATCAGGATTATTGATTTGAAGATGATACATTAAATAACCAAAGGATAAGGTGTTAATTACTAGGACATACAACAAAATCATGGTGGTGGATCTCTGCAATCGCTAATGACATTGTTGAGGCTAGAAGCATCACGGCCAGGAAGAAAGAACAATGGCGATCAGCAAAGATAGACTTGATAACTTCCATTTGATCTCTTAAGCTAGCCTGCATTGATTTCTTCGAGTGATGGCTAATTAAGATGAGTGGTGATGAAAAGGAGTCAAAGAACTCCTTATATAGGATGAGCGTGCAGCAGAACGAGTTGTTTGAGGTTGGCAGATTAGGTTTTGATTTAGGGAGTGGTTTGATTTCGAAGGCAATACTTAGTTCAATCCCATGGGAGTTGGTGCACCCACTAGCATAGCGAGATTGGATAATTTCTCAGATGCTTGTTTGACAAGTCTTTTCGTTAATTTCTTGTTGAATCTCAACAGACCACCACCATTCATAATTTTTGTTGGCAAAAAGAAGGGTTGCGGTCCTTCAATTCTTTTTAATCAAATGGGTTATTACGTATAGAAATTAATGCAACCTCGCTTGCTTTCTTCTTCTTGTAATGCTCATGATTTCAACGGCCGTATCTGAGGAGACGCACCATCGCCCGATACCAAAAGAAATTAATTAATCAACCCATGCACAAGCGGTCAAACTCGTTGCAAATAATGGAAGTACTGATGTAGGCCTCCAACTCTTGTGCTAGCAAACAAGGTCCGCACACAAGTTGAGAGCGACGCTCGAAAACTACTACTTTGATGGGCGAATGCTCAATTAAATATCAACAAACTTACTAACCTTAAGAGTTCACGCTTAAAGGACGCGTACATTAATTAACAATACTATCAATCATTTTAACTCTTTATCAAGGAGTAAGCGATGCAGGAGAGGTGATTTTATGATTCTAAACCACTTACAATTGGGATTTTATCAGTAAACTTATTAATAATAATAGTAATAGTAACGGTGATATTGTATTTTTAATTTTTTACATAAGTGGAGCAGCAGCATTTGAACTCAAAACCTCAGTTTTTTTTTTTTAAGATTTAAAGTTGCTTGATTGATCCGATGGAGATATAATTATAGTTGGATTTTTTTTGATATTTTATTAATGGTTATTTTTTAAAGTGTTTTATATTAAAATAATATTTTTTATTTTTAAAATTTTATTTTTTTACACATCAATACATTAAAAAAATCTGAAGACAAAAAAAATATTTAAGACAATGAAAAAAAATTTAAAATCAATTTTTTTTTCAATGTTTTTTAAATATAAAAATAAACAGACTCATAATTTCATATTGTGTTACCAATTAGATGCTATTGTTTAAATGTTAGTTCCTAGTAATTTTTTTGTCACCCAAAACGATCTTGTTTCCTATTTAAATGTCACGATCGATGAAATAAAATATTTTATTTTATTTTTGTCATCATAATAGTAAAATGAGCAGTTACAGTATGTTTTTATTTTCACATTCTCTTAAGTGATTATAAGAGAAAGAATTAACTGCTGCTAACAATGATTTCATGAAATATTGAGATCTTGAATTCCATCATCAACGACAAATCAATGAGAAGAGCATAGTCTCTTTGAAAGGAAGCATATCTTGCGATCGAGAGAGACAGGGACTCATAAGGATTTTGATAGGTGAACAAGATTGAAAAAGGACGGTGCCCGGTTTGGTAAAGTTTGTTATTGACCTGTTGAGAGTCTTGAGATGTTAGTTAGTAGCAATTACGATGTCATAAGCAACACGATTAGTCGTATAAATGAAATTAAATAATAATAATTAAAAAAGATCCAAAAACACAGATGCCTCCTTAATTCGTCAATGTTTTCTGGTGCTTCGTCTCTCACCACCTTTTATTTCCTTTCGTCTCTCCCTAGTCCTTCTGTGTTATGATTATTATTTAATAGCATGCATGTTGTCGACCTTGCTTTCTTGGGTTTTCAATTTCCATGGTGGTTGTGAATGGTTTACCATTAAACTTGAACAATAAAACGTTCCAAGTTCATATATAATATCTTCTTGCAAAACCATTAATTAACTTGAAGCACGCAATTACCAACATAGGCATTTGCCTTCAAGTCACTTAATCCCACATGGTTTTCACGCGAGAATTAGCTGCCTGTACTGTGGTGGGTTCTCTGTGTGGTGCCCATGTAATGGAAAACACCACGAGGAACCCATTCTTTAGGCCTAGCAAGCTGCAGAGAACATGGACATCAGGGCAAAACTCAGTTACAGCCCTAGAAAGGCCTAACAAAGGCGTCAAACACACTCTCCCCGAGGCCTTAACTACTAGTTGTTATGTGTTCTAGGCACATGATGTATAAACCCTTTTGCACTTATTGTTCAAGTGCCAAGGGGAATTTAAGAGGGAGTTTTAGCACCAAACATGTTCGTTCTACACAACAAATCCTTGTGTCAAGTCCCAATCGAATCCCATTGCTGAATTTAAGAGACAGTTCTAACGGCATTCAATACCTACAGGGAAAGATAGTGGTTGGCATAATGTTACTGCATAAACACTTTGCACTAAGTGGTAGTTTTCACATTCAAGATGCAATGCAATGCCAACAGACAAGAGCGATGAAGCAAAATCAGGGAATCCCACTAAGGCAAAGTGCAAATACTGCTTCTGTCCAACAGTATCGATGTGCACCGACATTTCTTCATCAACAACCAAAGATATGCGAATCACTTCTTATAAAGCGACTATAAACTTCCAAACTCAGCTCTGCTTGTGCCCACCGAGACAGAAGCAATCCCAACCCGCTTTCTTTAATGATTCTTGATCGTTGATTTCTCTGTAAGGTAAGATTAATCTAATTAATTAAACCTGGACAAGAGAAAAATCCAAGAACAGAAACCTAGATATTTATAGCCCCTTCTCTCTTCTGCCTTTTTTTTGTAAGCAAAAAGTTGTAAATAAATTTAAAATGTTGCTGCCCAGGATCGAACTGGGGACCTTTAGTGTGTAAGACTAACGTGATAACCACTACACCACAGCAACCTCTGTATTGTCAGGTCCCCTAACATTTATTATACCTATTGGAAGGCAGGCTCTCCTTTTGACTTTCGAACTCTCTGAATTTTACTACTCGAATTCGATGTATTTGCTCAGTCATTTATTATTTTCTTTGATTTTAACGATATGAGTATTTTCAAAAACGTTTGAGTACACATATTAGATTTTATTTAACGAACCATAAGAAATTAGTTCATCATATAATTATTAGTTTGATTTGTTGATGTTAAAAGTAATTTTTTTTATAATTAAGTACAAAGAGTGAATATTGAGTTATATCTAGTAACTAGTGGTTAGAAATTGAAATCACACAGAGTAATTAACTAGTTTCATGAAACCATAGAGACTAAGACATAATTAAATTTTTTATAAGTAATTATACAAAAGTTTGTAGTTATACTTCAATAACTCTGGTTAATTGGAATGCAACAGGGAAAAAAATACTTCAGGTAAAAAAGGGAGCAAAAGCTCGCTGATTTCTAGAAAGATTATCCTTTTAAACTTTCTTTCTGGTCATTGACGCGCTTGTAATTAAGTTCGAACAATGAATGTTGGGGTATATCTAGTCACGAGTGGTTAGAAATTGACTAACCATAGAGACTAAGTCATAATTAACTATTTATTATAAGATTAATCTTGCTTTCACAGGCTCTTTACAAATGTTGTTTATTAAAAGGTTTTTTTTTTTAAAAAAATTAAATAACAGATTTTTTTATTTTTTAAAAAATAATTTTTAATATAAATTATTTAAACAAAAAATATTAAAAAAATAATTTTAAACTTTTTTTTTAATGAAATACCATTTGAAATTCCAAACAACTACAAAATTACATGTACTTAATTCTGCACATGAGAATTTTCAGAATTCAACCATTTGTTGATTACAAGGGGTGAGGAGGTGAGGCAACTCTTTGTTTTAGGTAATTTATTTTTCTAACTTTACGGTTGGAAATTCATGACAGTTTTATTTTTTAAATTTGACTTGAGGATATTTGAGTCATGATAGTTAATGGGTGGCTGAGCAGAGCTCAAACCCTATATATATATATATATATATATAGAGAGAGAGAGAGAGAGAGAGAGGTCTCCAGTGTCTGCTACAAGACACAATTGTTGCAGGGCAATGCCAATCAGTGGAGTTCATACACTCGCTTTTGATAAAAAGCACAAAAATAGTTTGCAGGGATCTTCTTGCAACTATAATTTAGATTTCAATACTCCTCAAGTTTAGTAAATTCTGAATCACATCCCTCATGTTTAT
The DNA here is from genome assembly GCA_015708895.1 of Populus ilicifolia. Classification (NCBI taxonomy): domain Eukaryota; kingdom Viridiplantae; phylum Streptophyta; class Magnoliopsida; order Malpighiales; family Salicaceae; genus Populus; species Populus ilicifolia. The sequence goes on along the minus strand of SRLM01000375.1, from coordinate 707,360 downwards.
CAGGATGGGAGTATTGAAGCTGTCCAAAAGATAATTAAATAATAAGAGAGAGGGAGAGAGGGAGGGAGGAGTGGGATTTTGTTGCAACAATGATTAATGGAAAAGAATTACGTGCATCTAGAATCAAGAAACATGGCCATTGTATTGCTAAATAAATTGGAACCGATTTTTCTAGCTGCAGCACCCTGTAATCGCTTTATTACTCGAAAGGAAAGAACAAACCAACAATGAAGCTAAGACTACAACAAATGGAAACATTATGTTATCGATCGGGCTCATGAATTTCAACAAACTGGTACGTATATTTTCTTTCTATTGCTGATCTCAGCATAGAGGCAGATCTTCTGGAGGGGACTCAATGGATTGCAATTCTCCGACTCCATTCTCGACCAAGAAAGCCGTGGCGAGACCCCAGGTGATGTGAACATCCAAGTGGCAATGCATTAGCCAAACACCTATTTATGCAAAAAAAAAAAAAACATGTTGGAAACATTTAATTTAGATTGGAGTTCAATTGAAGCTAAGGTTTAACATCATTGTATGATGAATGCAGAGTGTTTATAGTTTTTTACCTGGATTGTCAGCTACGAATCTAATGACTGCCCATCCATTTACAGGCACTCCAACTGTGTTTCTGAGAGGTGGATCAACAAGGTTAAATTTTGATGGGTCTGTTCGGGGATTATAATTTCCAAATCCTTGTGCGATAATGTAAAAGTCATATCCATGAAGATGAATTGGGTGGTTTTCTGATGTGACAATGCTCGTGTCTTGTAGCACAATCTGCACTCTTGACCCATATTTCAATCTGTACAGCTTAGTCCCTGGAACAGGTGTGAAGAGGGACCTGCTCACGTTACCAGTGTAATCAAATTTTCGTGGTGGATTTGCTGGGAAATCAGTGGTGAAAACTCCTTGCATGCGTTGGTGATGAGCTTGCAATAGAGAGAAGTTTGATGGGAGCACAAAAGATACGTTGTTCATGCTTGCAGTGAAGCGGGTTCCATTAGGCCCTTGACACTGGCTGGACTTGTTAAAATTTGGTGGGCATGGATTGAGACCTAAACCAACTGTGAAGAATAAACTCTCATCGATGTCAGTCGGGACAAAGGTTTTATCAGTACTTTTGAAGCTACTAGTGAAAGCAGTGACAGTGGCTGTGTCATTGAAGCTCGGTAATGGTGGCATGATCGGTTTGTTTGATGAACAATTTTTGGCAGCACAGAGGGATGATTTGTATTCAAGAATGGCAGTAGTGGTAGTATTGTCGAATGGTGCATTTTGTGCACTTTGGTAGGCACGTGCTGCCATGTAGTAGCGTGAAGGATTCTGGTCACCGGAGATCAAAACATCGGTGGTTTGGCCTGGTCCTAGCATCAGGACTGATGTGGTGAAGGGTTTGACGTAGGATGCATCAGCGCCAACAACAGTGAGCTTATGATTGGCAACAGTGAAGAAAAGGGGTTGATTCAGTGCTGCATTGATGACTCGGACAAGATTGGTCTCGCCGGAGTCAATTGGTACAATTACAGTATCTGCAAAAGAAATTCATGTCAAGACAGGTTATTTTCTATGATCGCTTCCAAAACCAAGAACTACTAGCACAGGAATTCTAGTCTCTGCTGAAAGATTCTGGCTCTGGGCTCATTAGTGAACACCCCTGCCCATGGGCCCACATGATTTGGTCTTTGGTCCCTGTGGAATATGCCTTGATGATTTTTAGTTGGCCAGTCAACTTTTCCTGCTCATCTACAATTTTGGGATCCAGTTATCCCCTTTCCACACCAACTTTTTTTTTGCAAAACCAGTGATCAAGATTATTTTGTCTGAGACTTTTACATTTCGTGGGTGAATGCTTCATGCTAGGGTCTATGTAACCATGCATGTTAGTGAAAGAACATCATTACACCATCACTAAGTTCTGTCCCAGGATAAAACAAAATCCTTCGATTAGACATTTTATCCGCTGCGTGTGAATCGACTTCTGGATTCTTCTCGTTCACATATATATATATATATAGTAATTTTTAAATACATCAAAATAAATTTTAATTTTTTATATTTAATATTAATATATTAAAACTATTAAAAATTAAAAAAGTATTAATTTTTTTAAGTTAAATACATTTGTAAACAAAAATTATCACGCTCCTGTAAGCTCAATTAGCCAGCTAGAAATTTTCTCAAATGCTAATCTTGTTATTTCCTTCTCTCTTTTTTTGATAGAATGCGCGAGCAACATTTACACATACCTTGGCTAGAGCAGTTGTAGAGGTCACCGGGCTGACCATTGATTGTATATGCATCGGAACTATTGGGTGCACCTCCCGTTCGAGTTGCTTCCCGTACAACATCAATTGGATTCGCGTTCCACCATTCACCTGATCATTAATTAACAGCATAAGTGATCAACGTGATTAACATCATTCCCATCTTAATTAATTTCCATTAATTCACAAATCATTTGCTCTTAATTTCATTTAGGCAGTTAAGCTACCAATCTACGTATATATAATTGCTAGCTCATGTACTTATAAATTGATTAATGAATCATGAGTACTCAAAAACTGATTTTATGGAACAACGAATAGTTGGATTACCAAGAAGAATTGCTGTTTCGCGCTTTGGCTGCTTAGAGAATGGGTACGAAGATCCTTCTTTTGGGTGGATAATTAGAGCACCGTAAACGGTTGCTCTAAGCCATGAGCTATGAGCATGCCACCACAGGGTCCCCTCTTGTCCTTGAATGGTAAATCTGTAGGTGTAACTCCCACCTGGTCTAATTGGGCACTGTGTCACGAATTCTGGCCCATCTGCCCATCCCGTTCTCATTTGCCTAACACCATGCCTGAACAAAAAGAAAAACGATAGTATTATTTATATAAAAAAGCATGCCCCATGCTCGTCAAGAAATACTATTATTAAAATAAAAAAGGTTGATGTCATGTAGAAAAGCTGAAACATGGAAGCCAATCTATTTACCAATGAATGGTGACGTTATATCGGGCTTTGTTGACAACATTGACAACTAGAGTGTCTCCATTATTCACTTCTAGTGTTGGTCCTGGGAACATCCCATTGACCGTGATGGAATTCTGGGTCTTGCACAGCCTCTTCACTGGAGTTGCTTGAATCTGGACCATCGCAATACATAAAAATATTATAGTTATAACATCTTATTAAGTAGAGGAAGAGCTTGAGACAAGTTCGACGAAGGAAATTAAGAGGGAGAGAGACATACAACAAAATCATGGTAGTGACTTTTGGCATTTGCCAAGGACAATGCAGAAGCTAGGAGCAACAGAAGGCCTAAGAAGAACGCAGAGCAACTATGATTGCTGGCAAAAATGTTGTTGGAAACCTCCATCTCTAAATCTAACCACCGTCCTAATTGATGCTATTTGTTAAGTTGGTAATGTGGTGTGGAGGGTTGGAGAGAGGAAGCTCTATTTATAAGAAAAATTCGACGCACAGAATTATGTGAAGCTGGCAGATTAGGTTTCGGTCAAGAGCCAAATGGTCGGATTCCAGGGGCAGACTTGGTTCAACCTCAAAGGAGTTGGTTAGCTTGGTGCACCCACTAGCCTATCGAAAATAGTATTATTTCTTTAAATTGTGCTTGGTTCAAAAGTCTTTCTTAGATGCTAAAATTCAACAAAGCAACAGTACTATAATAATTTATCTGGAAATACAAATGGATTGCGTTCCTCTAAATCTTTAACCATAATGATCCAAGAAACTGATCCGCGACGGCTTCTTCTTAATTTCTTTTTTAACAAAAGTGTTTACTTTGAAGTGGGAAATTAATATTTATTCCATAATTGAGGGGGAGAAAACGGCCTACTTAATTATAATAATTGCTAAATTTACACCCAAGCTCGATCGGGACTAAATAACTTTGTTGCAAGTAACTTCACCATCTGCAAGAAAAACACGGTCATTTTCATTAAACATATCATTCTTAAGCAACTGGGAGATCAGATTGATATGTCGTAGTGTCCGAGAAAAAGGAAAGGCCAATGCCGGCTGACCTTTTTCCGTAATTAGAATGGTTCAGCTGTCAGAAATAGTTTACCAAGATCGACAGCAATTCCTATAAAGAAAGGGGTGTTCTGGGTCATTGCACGAGAGATTTTTAAGGCCTTTATCTAGAAAGCGTGTGTTCCAAAAAAAGGAGTCACGCATACAGTTTTTTCTACCGCCATAGCATTTCCAATAAAAATATTATATTAAAAAATCAAATAATTTTTTTAAATAATATAAATATAGTTTTGTTAATTACATACATTTCAATAATAATTTTTTTTTTAAAAATCAATTATATTTTAATATATTTCATGTTAAATTAATTTAAATATAATTATATAACTAATTTAGATATTTTATATATAATATAATTATGATGTTTTAGCTATATAATTAATATGAGTAATTTAAAATTAATGAAGTAATATGAAAGTTAAAAGATATAATTTAAAATTTATTTATATGAATATTTTTAAAATAAAAAATAATTAATTCTTATTTTTTTTTAATTTAAGAGAAGGGTGAGGTACAAAACAAAATTTTAAAATCTACAAGTTCTTTTCTTCTAATTTTTTTTTAAAAAATCCTCCTATATTAAAAAAAATGTTAGCCAACGCTATAAAAATAGCTATTGGACAATAGTTATTTATTTTTGCTATTTCTACAAGAAAATATAAAAATGGTTGGCAAATAAACAGATAACCAAAATAATTATTTGTTTGGGTTCTGCTCAGAGTGAAGAAATAAAAAAATAAAAACTAAAAATATATATTTTTTAATATTGGACTATTCATTTAATTTATGAGTTGGAGATGCTCTTACAACATGAACCCATACTTTCATCAAATTATTCTCTTCCTTTGCTTTTTAAATTCAAATCTCAAAATTAATATTTACACAGATTCGTTGATCTTTTAATTACACACATTGATAGGTTTTTTTATATATTTTTTTAAAAAACTAATCTTAATCGATCTGATTTGAGGACATATATATTTTTAAAGAAAAAAATCAAGATTAATTTTTTCTTTTGTAATTAACAGATCAATAAATCTGTGTAATTAAACCATTAGTGGTTTTGTAGTGCACTTTATTTACATGACACGGCAAAACAAATGGTGATTAGTTAAGTTCAAGGGTCAAATTTATTGAAAATGCAGCATAATCATGATCACTTTGAACAATTTCTCGGAAACAAATGACTATCTAGCTGGTGTTCGCATGGGCATAGATTAACCAGCGCTTTGTCACCAACACGTTCAGAAACATTCCTGCTAACTGATAAGATACATGCATGTCCATTGATTAAGTTATATTGTTGAACACGGCGTGATGATGCAAGTCGTCAGTTTAGGTTAAATGTCCAGTACAAGGCTGAAGATTCAATCAAGTTTCCTTCCCTGGATGACTGCAAAAGTCCCCTTTAGTAGGTAGTAATGTGATTTTATATCAAAGATGGGTTGGTTCTAGCCAAAAATTTCTTTCTTAACAGCAGTCGGTTTGAAATGCGTGAAAAGAGATTTGGGATTAATGATAAAAAGGGAAATGAGGTAGCTTCCGATGAATTTTATAAGAGGCATAAAGGCAAAGGAACCATGGATCTCTACTTCTACTTGTTCACTTCGTCTACATTTGTCAATGCATGATTGATTAACCTGCAATATTTTCCTAGTTTGATGATTTTAATTTCTACGATTGCGTGTTGTTTTCGTTTGACTTTGGTTAACTAAACCTCCCATTCTAAAAAGAAGAAGAAGAAGAAGAAGCCTTCGATCCAGGAAAAACTCATGACCAGTTGAAGGTTGACCCTGGGAAGTGGTTCTTCGCAATTCCATGTTTTCCTTTTCTTTTAAGACAAGTTAATACTAGCTTCAAAATTGGACATCGGTTAAACGAAACCCCCCCCCCCCAAAAAAAAAAAAAAAAAAACATGGAATATATTGGGTTTAGTTTCAATGATTTAATGTGATTATAGGTAGCCCCTCCTGTATATTTAGATTGGATATTATAAATTAGTTTCTATGATTTAATGATTTAACGTGATTTTCGGGAGTAAAATGACTGAAAATGGTCACAACAAAGCAACTTAATTAATGATGGTGGGGCGCTTACAGGCTTACCGTGGAAGACAATTATAGAAGTGATAAGGAAACACGAGGACTTGGCATTGTTTTTTCCAAAAACAAGAGACTAATTTACGGCTGTTTTAAAACTAAACAAAGTGACTAAATTAATTATAATTTATAATAAATTACAGTAATAATTTGTGAGTAAATTGTTATTTTCCCTTCTCACATAGCTGCAACTTGAAATACATATAACGAGTCGCTCATGAGGAATTTCACTAATTGCAATTCTCCTGTAAAGTTTCATGAAGCTTATAGATTTTTCAGAAAAGAAGACTTGTAGTTGCAAAAACTTTAAACATAAGAAATAAGCAATGCAAAACTTTAAACATAAGAAATTAGCAATGTCTTTTTCTTCTTCTTCTTCTTCTTCTTCTTTTTTTAAAAAAGATGGGTGCTGTTAGCACACCCACAAGTTTAAGTAAACAAATAAAAGTTTTTTATTATATATATATATATGTATATGTATATGTGTATCTGGCAAAAAGTTTTGTAATTAATTAAATCGCTATCTGCATCGAATTGATCTGAAGGCAGGAGAGGCCATCACTCTTCTCTTTTATTTTTTTATCTGGAGGCATGAGAGATTAGTTTTATAGTATTTAATTGCCAGCTAGCTACCTTCTTACCCTCATGAGCCTAAGTACGCCGGTGGTTGGGAGGTGAAACGACATGGAGAATGAAACAAGGGTTCAAGAAAGAAATCATACTCTCGCCACCACTACTACATGCACTAGGATCACTACTTATGTTCTCAGTGCCTTAGCGCCAAAGAGAATTGTTAGGTGCCCCAAAACTTTCAACAAAAGTGAGAAAATCCCTTCAAAAAGACCAGAACAGGAAAAGGGGCGAAATGATGAATACCCCGGAATTTGTGATCGTAGGCAATCGGTGGGTGGGGATTATAGCCAGTCATCTAGAAGACCAATAACGAATTTCTTTTTTTTTTCTATGCAAACGCATCACCATTTATCCCATTATTTTAAAGAAGAGTTCCTTTCACCTTCCCTGTTTATTTTGCCTACACCCGAGTCTTTAATTTGTTTACGACTTGATCAATACCTTGATTTTTTATTCTTTTTTATTGCCTATACCTAAACTTGAATATTTTCCCCCCACAAGTTACCTATCGCCAGTAATCTGCGAAAGGAGATTCGAGTTGCCTAACAGTCAAATCAAGCCCAACAGAGACCTTACCACACGACCTTGGAAAATATAGCCAAGAGGGGCCGCATATGAACTTGTATGAAACCATCTTAAAGCAAGGAAAGGATGTGCGGTTTGTTGAGGTTGGGCGAATTGGCAATTGCCCATGTCTACATGCTGAAGATGCAATGAGAATTGATGGTCAAAGCCTGAAAAGAACATGTTACAAAGGAACAAAAAACTAGTCTCTTTGAATGGAAGCGTAGAGGGAGAAAGATACACAGAGATTGGATAGGTGAACTAGAATGAAAGATAAATTAATAAGTTGGGTTTGTTATTGACATTTTGTGTCTTTTGAGAATCTTACGAGGAAAAGAAGGTGCATTACAAGTCGTTATGAGTGGTGAGTGTCTAAACATTTAAGAATTGATCGAAGAGCAGAAAGGCTCGTCGTCAAAGTTTTCTGCTGCCTTGTCTTAATAAAGTTTCGTAATTTCCATCTCTCTCTCTCTTTCTCTCTCTATTTTCTTCTCTTTTATAATCATTTCCATATGTTCGGTCATATATTTTTCCGGGGCTTTATAGCATGTTATTGCCATCATTTCAAGACTGCCAGTACGTAGTCCACTCTGAAAATGCAAAGTTATGATTAACAGAGGTTTCACATATCATCATCCATACATGATTCTTGTGATAGCTAGCTTTGGAATCATATATACCTTTCCCCACAGCTTGTTCCTTCGAGAATTTAGAAGATCTATGTTTCCTTAGGACCATCAACATGCCTGAGGCAACTACTGATGACATTGGTGAAGCAATACATGTTTGTTGAAGAGGCTAAGCTTTCGTGAGCAATTGATGGATTTTTATTTGGATATGAATGGGAAATTTGAAAAGTATGAGGATCAAAACGGGAAGTATGAAAATATTAAAGGAGCAATTGCCTTCCTTGTTACCTGGCTTCACCACCGAGAAGTGATGAATCAACTAGCAAGGAAAGCAGGATTAAGTTGCGGCGCAACCACAATATGTTAAGGATTACTACACTTGAGTAACATTAGCAGTTAATTGAAGCTTGAAATCTTCAATTATCAGTTTTTTTTTAATATGAATAACACACAATTATGAGTTTCAATTCAGGACGAACCCAATCCAAATCCCAGTCGTAAATCCGAGTCAACTCAATTTTTGACTTTTTTTTAATATATTATTTTAATTAAAAAAAACTTAGTTTTCGATCCACTGACCAGGTACAAATCTCAGACAAGCCGGCAGGCAGGGCCGGGTCTCGTGATTGGAATAATAAGCTAAGTTGCTCTTATGTTCTAACTAGGCCCGACTTAAACACAAGCTACTAAGTCTAATCTATGGCTTCAACAACTGCCAACGTCCCTACTACGCATTAGGCATCTGGATTGAGCTTTCTCATGAGACAATGCTACCCCTGATAATAATTAATAATGCTGTGGGCTCGTAGCTTACAAAGGATTAGCATTGTCATTTCGACAATTCAGGATGGAGTTTTTGCCTAGAATTTAGATAGGCTTTCATTTTAATTGACCGTGCTTTATCGAGTTGTGACCTCAAGACACCGTGCTCTAGAATTCCTCTCTTTTTGTTCAATCCAAACATCAGGCTGACTGTTGCCGTCTTCTAGAAAGCATGCGTAGCCACGCCAAAAGGACGGATGAGTTGAGTAATATAGCTTTTGGATAGTTCATACTGAAAAAAAAATATTTCTCAATCTAGTAGTTGCAAAGTAATTCTCAAACTAGCATACCCCTGCGCAACACGCAACTACATGTGTTGCGCAGGTGCTACATTCGCAACTGTAAATTCAATTTTTCTTCTTACATATCTATGCTTTCCCAAGTTTATATATATAAAAGTTAAAATGCATGCTTGTGTTTTTATCTCTCCTTTCCTGTACTTAAATGCCATGCCATCTTTTATTTATTTATTATTTTTATTACCATTAGATTATTTATGTTTTTTTCATGAACATAAGATGTTTATAAAACATAAACATGCATTTTAGCTTTTTGTATATATAAACTTGGGGAAGCATGGATCGAAAGAGAAAGAAGTGGATTTGCGGACTTGCGCAGCACATCAAGTTGCGCAGTACATGTGCGTGCGAATTTACGTTAAGGAGTGATGTAAAATCAGCCTTGGTAAAGAACGGGGTCATGATAGTGAATTGTCATCTGAAAATTATATCATAGTCCAGTCATGTCGAAAGCTTACAAGTTAGAGATTCTTAATGGAGGTTTCGATAATCAACTTTTTATTTTTGAAGGAATTGATAATCAACCTTATTCATAGAGGGGTCCGTGATGCAACATGATCGAAAAACTGTCCTGTTTTTCAGATCAATTGGAAGAACTAACGATAACACTCAAAACCAATACTCAATAATGAAGAGTTGTAGATTCATAAAAATCAGTGGCGCAACATGATCGGAAAACTGTCCTGTTTTTCGGATCAATGGGAAGAACCTACACACACTAAGAATAACGCTCAAAACCAAGACTCAAGAATGAAAGAATTGTAGTGGTCTACTCTATTTCCTAAACTCTTTGGCCACCAAATAAGTAACCCCATTTCTAGAGTCCCTTCCTTAATCACTTGTTGAAGGAACTCCTGCACCGTCATCTCCGGAAGGTCCGGGACTTGCAGCTGTCTCTGGTCTAATCTCTTCCAATTGCTGGAGGACTAGTTGAACTTCTGGTCGTGCTGAAGGTGAGGGATCAACACAATGCAAAGCCAATTTCAATGTGTTGAGCAACTCATCACCGATTATCGAGGCATCTTTCATCAATTCTACGTCAAAAACTTCGTTAGTCCACTCTTCTTTGACAATAGAGGCAACCCATTGAGGCAAATCCACTCCATTCATTGCCTCGCCAGGAGACTTCCCTGTAAGAAGTTCCAAAATAATCACTCCAAGGCTGTATACATCTGTTTTTGTGTTTGCTTTCTTAAGCTTTGAAAGCTCTGGTGCTCGATATCCTAATACACTTGCAGTTGCAATTACATTAGTGCTGGCAGCAGCTGTCATTAGCCGAGATAGGCCATAATCTGCGATTCTTGCATTTGTGCGCTCATCAAGAAGGACATTGCTTGATGTAAGGTTTCCATGTATGATATTCTCGTTGTTGTGAAGATAGAACAGGCCGCGCGTCATGCCCTGAGCTATTTTCATTCTTGTTGGCCAATCAATTAGTGTATCAGGTCCTCTAGCTGCCCAGCAAGTTAAAATACAGCATGTCACTAGCTGAAGAGAGCGCCTATAGAAATTTAAAGCCAATTAAAAGAAAAAAAAATACAATTTTGCTAACCATGGAGGAATGTTGCCAGACTCCCTTTAGGTATGTAGTCGAAAACAAGAAGCTTCTCTCCTTTAGGTCCCAAATAATATGCCCTTAATGCCAAAAGATTTGGGTGCCGGATTTTACCAAGCACATTAACCTCGCTTTCGAACTCTCTTTGGCCCTTGGTGATCTTTTCTCTCAATCTTTTCACTGCAACTTGACTCCCATCCTCTAATGTGGCCTTATAGACAGTCCCATAAGTGCTCTTTCCCATAATTTCAGCAGTTGCGCACAAAAGATCATCAGCTGTAAAAACCATTGGCCCATCAAAATGGACTAGTTTCCCTCCAGCTTCTCCACCAGATTCAACTTCACCTGCCGCAGGCGGGACCCCCTTTTCGCCTCTAGCCGCTGCTGCCCTTGTCGTGGCTTGACCATGATTTGCTTTTGATGCAGCCCTTTTCCTTATCAAACAGCAAAGCAAAATGCAGCAAATTATAAGCAATACAATGAGAAGAGATCCTGCTGCAATGAGAATCATGTCCTTTGTACTCAGTTTACGATGATGTTTCTTCGGTTTCTCTGGTGGTGGAACTGGGACACTTGGAGCAGGCGCTTGAGAAGGACATGGAGCAGTGCCACTATATCCACATAGTTGAATATTCCCCACGAAAGAGCTTGAATTGAACTTTTGAGATAGAGGAATGGGAACAGGACCTGAGAGGTTATTGTAAGAAACATTGAATAAAGTAAGTTTATTTAGGTCGGCAAGGGAATCTGGAATTTCTCCACTGAGCTTATTCTCGGACACGTCAAGTTGTGTGAGTGTAGAAATGTTTCCTATTGTTGCAGGAATGTGACCACTAAATTGGTTTCTCTTCAAGTTGAGGACAGAGAGATTATGCAATTTGCCAATGGCTTCTGGAATTTGGTTATCAAGATAATTGTTCTCGAGATTCAATAGAACAAGAGAGGATATATTGGAAAGGCTATCAGACAAGCTTCCATTAATGGCATTATTGGAAAGATCAAGTGTTCTAAGCCTAGAGAGCCCCCCTATTTCAACAGGTATAGCTCCATTTATTTGGTTGTGACTAACAGAAATATCTTGGAGCTCTCTCAGCTTGCCCAAAGAAGCAGGAATACTTCCAGAAAAGAAGTTGTTATTAAGGGATAAGTGCTGAAGTGGAAGAAAGTTACTCTTCTTTGGCGTTGCACCCCAAGAGTTTGGAATGGCACCAGAGAGGTTATTGTATTGAAGATCAAGGAAAATCAGGGAAGAAGAGCTTGTGAGACTAACTGGGATTAAACCCGAAAGTGAATTGTGGCTCAAATTGAGCCTAAAAAGCTTGGCAGAGTTTGCAAGACTAAAGGGGATAGACCCAGTGAGTAAATTATTACTAAGGTCTAGAGTTTGAAGCAAAGGGCAAGAACCTAATGAAGGTGGGATTGAACCTGACAACCGGTTATTGAATAACTGAACACCTCTAAGATTGGGGAGAAATCCCAATTCATGAGGGATTGAGCCACCGATGACATTGTCATGGAGGCTAAGCTTTCTTAGTTCTTGAAGTTGGCCAATTTTCTCAGTGATTCTGCCTCCTAGTCCTTTCCAAGGAAGCTGGATTACAATAACTTGGCCTTGAGCACACTTGATTCCGATCCAACCACCTGAACAAGCTCCATAGCCACTGTCATTCCAGCTTCTCAAGATGCCTTTTGGATCAACCAGTTCATGCTTGAAGGCTTGCAGTGCTTGAAAATCAGCTTGGGTGACAATCACACCATCCCAACCTTGGCTCGAAACTGGTTGAAATGCAGAAATGAGCAGAAGCTGGAGAAGCAAGAAAATGTGGGTGTATAGAGAAAAGGGATTTTGTAATTGTGACTGAATCTTCCATTTCTCCTTCTTCTTATTGGACATGCAGCATGAATCGGCTAGATTTTGGCAAGGGTAGTTGTAAAAACTATTGAGTGATTTATTTGGATTCTCCATAAACCATCAAAGAGGTAGAAAAAATGAGATTAGAAATGAGTAAACAAGAAGGAAAAAGGAAGGAAGAAAGCAAAGATTATTTTGTTTTGCTTGTTTCAACGAAAAGGAGAGAGTTTGAGTTTATAGACATTAGTGTGCAGAGGAAGTATAGATGAATGAAACAGGAGCTAAAACACCTGCGAGTGGGTTTTGTAGTGTTAAACTAGAACAGGAGGTGGGTTTCTGTCATGGACCACGTGAAGATCTTACTCACGGTAGAGAGGGGGAGAGGAGGAATCTTTTGTATTGGGAGAGAGAAATCTTGGAGACATGCTGTCAGGGGGAGCCGGGTGGCAATAAGTTGCACCGAGAGAGTGGCTCTTCCTCCTATACAAAATCCTAACGGCTAGTTTTTTCCTAATCCATAGTTTTCCCTCTTCTCAACGAACATTTTTTTTTTTTTACCAGTGTTTTTAATTCATGTGCGTTCGTTCATGGATTATACAATATGCTCTTTTATTGCCCTACCGCGCCCCTAACGGCTATCTTCTTTGAAGGGTCAAAATCCAATAAATCAAATGTAAAAACACATCAAGTATCCAGAAAGACAATATATATAATATGCATATAACACACACCCCAGACTCGTATATTATCTGTTCTTTTGTTTCTTTGTTTTTTCAATGAAAATTTTTCCGGTTTTATGGATGGATAAACTGACGGGGGAGGTGGATCTTCGTAAGTGCGAGTAGCTACATAAGCTAGGTAACATCAAAATATTGTAGTAAGAATTAAGGGAGACAAATGATTTAAAGTATGTAGAGGAAGAAGACCTCCGCCCTAAACATCTTATTTTTCTTATACCTAATTCAAATTTTGAAGCTGGGACCTTTGTTTTAAATATTCCAATATATATCTTGTGCTTTTGAGATTGAATAGCTGGTTTTGGGCTATAATATTAGCCTGAAGACTTGGCAGGATGGGATTGGTCTTCAAGACGCTTCATTGAGGTAGTTAGTGATACGAGGTAAAACAAGACATGTCTTTGTCTCTTATGTGAATCCAAAATTCCAGACAAAAAGCGGGGTTGGTTTCTTTCTTTTGAGGATGGTGGAGTTCTTGCTTAATCTACACCGTTGGATGGCTATCTTTTCCAGGCTAATATTTTTAAAATTTGCATGGATCTAGAAGAGAAAGAGACACCCACGAGAGGGCCCCTTTAGCATTTATTAATGATTAAACTTAACTTGCAAAGGTTAGTCTTTGATAACCTGGAAAGAGTCATCATCATCAGGTTCATGGGGGTGGTCCAGAAGTTCATGTTCACAGGTGTACACGGGGGATCAACCAGACCATGCGGTGGTCCAGACTCCAAATGAGGGAATCCTTCTATATTGTATTCTGTATCACAGCCCATCACCATAGGCCTTTGATTGTCTACAAAATATACGCAGCCCAAATCTAAAGGAATATTGAAAGTGGGTTTTCTTTGTTGATGGGCTAAGAGATTATTCGGCCCAACAAGCTCTTTGATAAAGTGACTCAATTTCACCTCTAAAACTCCGTTTCAGAGGTTCTCGTAATTTTCTCTACACGTTGTGAAGATATATAATCAAAATAATTTAAATTAAATAAAAAATAAATATTTTTAATTTTGTTCAAAAATATTCTTTAAATATAAATACAAACGGTTTAGGGGTCAAAATCAAATTAGTCTTGAAGTGGAAGGTTTTACTAGAAGAAAATTCTAATTTAGAAGGTCTCGAAAGCCTCAATGAAAAGGGCTTGAAGCCTTTCCACGAGTAAGGCCCAAGAAGAGGCCGTCGCCACTGCACGGGAATGATCAATGATGAACGTGGTGAACTGTTTATTGGTCTGTTAATTGATAAACGAAGCGCGTCGTCGCCAATCAGAAAAAAAAAAAAGATGATTACCGTTGATAAAGAGATCAAATCCAATGGCACCGACAATCACCCCTGTCAGCTTCCGTTACTGGATCCAGCGATGCATTCAGTAACTTCCCTTCGAACCTCCAATAAGTCTCTCTTTCTCTCTACATTCACCAACACCACTGGTCCTCTACTGCATCCTCTCTTGGAGTAAAGTTCTCCTAGCCACCTCCACGCGTTCTCCACACCCACGTCTATTAGTCTCACGCGCCGCCAAAATGTCCTCTCCTACAATCCCAATCTCAAATGCCCAAACCCAATCCCCAATAGCAACTCCCGCTTTCCGCGCGTTCCTCTCCCGCATCTCCACCTCCATCCGCCAAGGCTTCTCTCAACGCCGCCCATGGTCCGAGCTTATAGACCGAAATTACGTGGCCCGGCCTGACTCCCTCTCTGAAGCCGCAACCCGCATCCGAAAAAATTTCTCTTATTTCAAAGTCAACTACATTACCCTACTCGCACTTGTACTCGCCTTTTCTCTCCTTTCTCACCCTCTCTCACTCGTCGTCCTCCTATCACTCCTTGCCTCTTGGATCTTCCTCTACCTGTTTCGACCGTCGGATCAGCCTTTGGTTATTCTCGGCCGTTCATTCTCGGACCGTGAAACCCTGGGGATTCTCGTCGTTTCGACAGTAGTTGTTATTTTCTTGACTAGTGTAGGATCGCTCATGATCTCTGCTTTGATGGTTGGGTTTGCTCTTGTTTGTGCTCATGGTGCCTTCAGGGTTCCTGAGGATTTGTTCCTTGATGATCAAGAACCTGCTAGTGCGGGTTTATTGTCCTTCCTTGGTGTCACCTCTCCCTCTGCCGCTGCTGCAGCTGCTCCCGCTGTTGCCTCTCGTGTTTGATCGAAATTGAACGACAAGTGTACGGATTGGTTCTGTTTTAAATTATCGATGAAAAGATTCATCGGTATCACGATTGCAAAAGATTTGGTTACGATTTTGTAGATTGAATGAATTGAAAATTTGATGCAGTATAAGATCTTTCCAGTAATTGATTTCGCCATGTTGTTTTGATCTAGTAACGATGGATTTGATATTTTCAAGTACATGCTTATTGCTTCTAATTTTAGATTATTTCCCTTGTATTGTGAAACAAGTATTTTTTTATTTTTTATTTTGGGAAAATCATAGTGATGGCAAGGATTAGGGTTGCCCAAGTTATGAAAAATAGCTGTTACTGGGTGCCTTGAAATTGTCGAGTATTAGAACGGGAGTGAACCTGGGCTCCTGATAAATGATAGTTCTAAAAATCATCTTGAGCTAAATTTGCAACATTAAACCTGACTTGCGCTTAGAGTACTACTACTCCTCTTGACACAGGAGAGACCCAATTATATGGCTTTTTCATGATGTCAACATAAAAACGTATTCCCCCCTCCTCGATCAATAACAGCACGCGTCATAAGTATCGAGTGCCTTTTGATGTTTGGATTTATTTGAAGGAAAAAAACCCGTTAGCTCGGGTTTACTGCTGGGTTCGTTCCCAAGGCGCATCCGATACTGTTCAGACTTGAAAATCTCCAGCACCCCATCGCGCGAGTATTGTTTATAGAATATAACTTTCGCTTTTTCTTTAACTAAGTTCCTAAGAAAAATTTGAGAGGGTTGATTTGATTGAACTTGTTTCCCCAGCTTTTATTCCTAGGCTTCAAACCTGCGGTAAAGTTTCATCAAGTTTTAGCACGAATGGCTTGTGTCTAATTGAACTTCTTAGTATACAAAATCAGTTTAGATGAATCACCTGGCTGTAGATCGAACATTACCGAAGAGAAAATTGTTTGTTTGCAGAAAGATCTAGTCCAAATAAATCTAAAACACAAGACTTAACTCGTTCCTGGCTCTCTCTTTCTCCGTAGGCCTTTGAGGAAAATAAAGTTGATTCTTCTTTCCTAGGCCTTCCATCTTCTAAGAAAAGAAAACGCAACGAATCTACACCATTCATCCTGCATAAACTAGCTTACTTGCATGTTCACCGGTTGGTTGTACTGTGGCAACATGATAATTCATTAGCTAATTATAGATACGTTCGCGCTCCGTCAATATCAAATAGCTGAAGGGTGAAATTGAATAATATTAAAACTTAGGAACTAAATAAGAATAAAATATGCAGTTGGGGACTAATTTGTATAATTGTCTTGTGTTTTAAAGGGGATGGAGTAGAGAAACTGGGGAGAGTGGGTGGCCGAACATTACAAAGGAAGTGCTTAATATCTGTATGAAATGTGGGGGTTGCAGGTGCAGCTAGAGCTAATTGAACTAACTACCATTTTTGGAATAGCTCCTCCATCCTCAATAATAATAATAAAAAAAAAACTCGCTGCAATCTTCTCTTCACATTACACAAGCATAACTCAAATTCTTCATTTCTTCACCAATGGAATCCTCTCTTCTTCTTCGATCCTTTCAATGTAACTATCTCTCTCTCTCTCTCTCCCCTTGCATTTGTGTTTTTTTTCGGTTAATTTGCCGATAATTTGTTCCTTTTGATCTTTTCTATGTAATTAGATCCAAATCGGGTTGCAATTAGTGATGTCTTTTGTTTCTTTGTTTATGTTTATGAGGCTAAATCTAAAAAGGAGAGAGAGAGAGAGAGAGAAAGAGAGATTTTATAATTAAGGCGCGGTTGGCTGAAAATTCATAAATTTGCATTCCAATTTCTTTAGTTATCTTGCTGTTTTTAAACTATAACTACTTAACCTTTGAAATTCCTATGTCAGGTAACCTGCACACTCAAGGTTTGACTACTGGGAGGAAGCTAATATCTTTTCCAGTAAAGAGAAATCGAAGACTAGTATCCTGTGTTAAAACATTTGAAGCTCCTGCAATAGCCAAGACTGACGATGAGTTATGGTTTTTTTTTTTTTCCAATCAATGTTTGTATATTATGATTATTATTAGAGTACATTTATTAAGATTTGCTGCTACTGATAAGGCGTGTTTGTTAGATTCCAATAAACAAGGGTCATTGGAGAAGAATTCTCGACGAAATGCAACTTTTCCAAATGGATTTGAAGTGAGTTTTTTTTCCCCCTATTTGAAGGCTTATTAATTGCTATCCTATTTTGTTGCTATTAACTTGTTAATTTATTTCTTATACATAACTAATGTCATTTTTCTGCTTTCAAGTACTTTATGTTGTTCTGATCACAATTTTTAACTGCTGTTTTTTCTATCCTAAATAAACGTGGATTGATTCTATTCTTCATGCTATCAGAGATAAATTGAAGTTTTTATTTGGCTGCCCTTGCACTGAGAAAGCTTGACTGATAATTTAAATCCTCTTCCATTCCAAGAGAAGTTGAGATTTAGGAGACATAGTAACCAAACTAGAGATCGATTGTGCTATCTCTCTTGTTAGAAAGTTATGTACTTAGCATCAATCATCTTGAAAGTCAGTTACATGCCTCTAGCAAAATTGTTGAACTTGATGTGGGCTATCTAGATTTGGACTTCCAGCTTAAAAAAGTGACTAGATGCTTCATTATGGGCTACTTATAAGCTTGTTAAAATCATTATAAGTGTTGTCCTGAAATTAGCCAATGCTTTCCCAGAATCACAAAACTAACAACTACTATTAGTCCTGCTAGTATTTGCCCTAGCGGACAAATGATGGTTTCAGATTTGATTTTTACACCAACTCACCTTTGGGATTCAGGTGTTGGCAAAACTATATTTGCTTCTTAGCTTAATGCATGACAGAATGATTAGGCATGGCCTTGCTGTTTTTAGTGTTCTCCTTATGCTACTTTGATTGTATATCATGGCTTTTATTTTCTCAAGAAAGCTTGATTCCAAGTCTCATTTTGGTTCGTTTGCCTTTGATAATGAATATTTCATTTTGATCTATACCTGTTTGCATCTTTCTGATATGAATATTTCTTGTCTATTGTTTTGAAATCATCAAAGGCATTGATACTAGATGTCTGTGACGAGACAGAGGTTGCTGAGCTGGAACTTAAGGTGAACTCCTGATCCATACTGTGCTTGTTTTTGTCTCTCATGGAACCCCATTCTTTTTTCTTAGAAATGCCTCTAATTGTTAAAAATAAGGTTTTAACACCACAGCAGAAATAAATATAGTAGTGACCCAAGCTTACACCTGAAATTTCCTTGAATCTTTGCCAGCTGCAGGTTTTCAGCCTTAATAATACATGATATGACTATTTATCTGCTGTTTTTGATAGGTTGGGGACTTTGAAATGCATCTGAAGCGGAACATTGGGGTTGCAAAATCTCCCTTCACATCATCAACACCACTAACACCACCACCTATTCCAACTCCACCAATGGAGTTATCAACAGCTGTTTCTCCAGCACCATCGCCATCTAAATCCTCTGTCGAGAGAACCACTCCCTTTACAAATGTCTCCTTTAGAAAGTCATCTAAGTTGGCAGCATTAGATGCTTCTGGAGCTAGCGGATATGTTCTAGTTGCTTCTCCAACTGTAAGTAATATTAACAGAGAGAAAAAGGCCAATTTCTCCTTGTGAAAAAGCCTTCAAGACATGCAATCGACATATGTATAATTTTTTTTTTGGTTAGGTTGGCTCATTTCGAAGGAACAGAACGGTGAAAGGAAAGAAGCAGCCGCCTATCTGCAAAGAGGTACATATGCTCACTCCACTTTTCTCCGTTAGATATTTTGTAGTTGTTGAATTATCATGTTTATTGCCAACCAACTCCTTCTTTGAAAATTTGTCAGTTATTTGATAACTATTTTCATTTATTTCAGCCATGTGTCATTTGTCAGTTAATTTGATTGTAGATGGTTGGATAGTCCCAGTGTGATGAGACATTGTTTAAGCTTGGTGGATTTACGGTACATGTGGAAGTAATTATCCATTACTGATGGACTGCACACAAGTAACTCTAGTTATGCTCTGCTAATTTATTAAAGGAGAATAGCCATGTTGATGAGATTAGTATGTGCAGATAACTGGCATGTGCTAGGAATTCTGTAAGATCTGAATTTGGAGATCTCAAATTTAAAATGTGATCCAGATCATTTTTCCATCATCAAAATTGTGGCCTGGCATGTGGCAATGTTTTTTTTGCTCTCAGCTGATCATCTTTACCATCCGTTGCAGGAATAATTTTTTGGAAAGATATCTTTAAACCTCATTATCATGGCATCACATTCACTCTTGTCATTTATGTTGGATTAATTTAAAATAATCCAAATGTTGAAATTAATGTTGCACAATGACTTCATGTCTTCTATCACCTCTTCTTAATTCTGAACGTTTTAAATTCAAATTTGTAGGGTGATGTGATTAAAGAAGGACAAGTGATAGGATATTTGGATCAATTTGGCACTGAACTTCCCGTGAAAGTAAGTCTCCTATTTAGTTTCTTCAGACCAGAGTTCGCTTTGATAATTGATTTGTCTTATGCTTTTCTTGATGATTGAGCAGTCTGATGTGGCGGGAGAAGTATTAAAGCTCCTCTTCGATGATGGAGGTAACACATCAACCTTTTTATTGTCATTTGTAGATTTTTAGCATCTTGATATTTTGAATAACTTACAAGTCAACTTTGCTTTGACACTAACAAACATATAGGCACCACTTATGGAGCCTAGCTGGGTTTAGAATAAATCAGGCTACGAGTGCCACCCACGAAGCATAAGTAAAGGATATGAGTTATGATAAAAATGAGTTAGACAAGGGATGCATTCCCAAAATAAATGAAAAAAAAATAAAGAATTAGTGCAAGCAATGAGTAATTAGGTCTCTGAAAAATTGTAGATAACTTTATACCCTGTAAAGATGTTTGCCTGAAGTGCAATCTTTAGCACATGAGCTTTGATAAAAAAAATGAGTTGCAAAAGGGATGCATTTAAAAAAAAAGAAGCAGCAAAAGAACATCATTTGAAGAACATAAAGGGGTCAGCAACAGTTCAAGCATGTGGAGAGATGCCAAGGGAGAAACGGGAATAAAATATCACAATCACAGCATCTTTCTATCTATAACAAACTTCTAATATAAGTATCAATCTACTTTTTCTGATGATTTTGGGCATATATTGTGAGTGATGTGATTAAATGCAAGTTATAGGTTTTTTCATGCATAGTTTTAGGAGTTCATGCATTTTCCTCTGAGGCTCAAACATGTGATATACCTTTTTAATTACTTATTAGGGAAAAATGTGAAAGAGTGGGATCCACTTAATTATCAGGATAGATAGGTGTCTAGCTGTTTCTACGTAATGTTGCAGTTTGGTCCTGTAACCCACTGGTCGAGCAAAGTTTTACTCACTAAACTCCACCCTTCCTTTTCTTTTAATGGTGGTGCTTTTATGTGAGGACTATGCTCCTCCTTATCTTGAATTCTGTAGTAACAGAGTAATTTTTGGTGGGGATGGGACCAGTTGCTTCCATTTGATCTATGACCTTATTATTTTGTGGCTAATTACCTGGGCAGTGACAGTAGAGAACAAGTTCCTTGTCCAGTAAAAATCTTGTTTTGTGGAAGTACTTGACATTGCATTAGAATTTAGAATACACAGTTGTGGCATATTAAATTGTTAAGTCAGTACGGCGAAAATCTTGGAACAGTACTGAGGCATTGATGTTGGTGCAGCATAAACAACTACAGTTGATGGATTGATTTATTATCTGGCCGTGAATAAACTTATCATTATATTTTTTTTTGGTTTTTGCGAAACTGATAATCTTATGTTCGGTATATAACAGATGCAGTTGGTTATGGAGACCCTCTTATAGCCATCTTGCCATCATTCCATGTTATCGACAAGTGACCGTACTGTCTCTGGCAACTTCGATGCAATTCTTGGGAAGCCCTGAAGGGTTGGATATTACGTCCGCTATTTCTTTACGTCTTGTGCTGGAGATAAGAAGATGGAGTTCTGTTGGTGTACTTGGGCGTTTAGGTCAGTTGAATTGACATAAGAATAATTTGCTGAGCATTCTAGGTTGTTAAGAGGATTTTTTTTTTATTTTTTTTCAACTCCTCCTTTCTCCTTCTTTTGTCTATATCTTGGTGCTATTTATTTATTTGTAAATTCTGAAGTACTATTTAATATTAAAATTAAATTTTTAAAAAATAATAATAAAATATTTTTTTTTCAATTAAAAAGTATTTTGAAAAGCTACTAATTCAAAATAGTACCTAAAAATTCTATGCCTTTATCACTGATTTGAGATCGGAGACCTGAAAGTCAAGAACTCACATGATCTGTATAGCCACTTCATCAAGAAAATTGTTCGTATAGAACCTGTACTTTTATATTTGAAAAACATAACTTAGTCTCTCGATCAAATTTGAATGTAATTATTTTAAAAATTCCTGATTTTTTTTTTAAACACACTTAAATTGTAGATCAGATTGAAAATTTTAATTACAAATGAATGGTATCTTAACCAAATAACTAATTCAATTATGATGAAAAAAATCAACAAAAGAAGAAAGTCACAATCAAATATGAAAACACAGAGACAAAATATTGGATTTTATATATTTTATATTTTATATTAGTGTTAATATTTTTGTAATGGCGTTTATATGTAAAGTGTCAGTGCTTAAAGGATACAAAGTATGGTTTATAATTTATGCACATGTTTTAAATTTTGAGTGCACGAAAACTTCATCCTATGGGCTGATAAAGGTCTCAAAAGATACAAATTTATATCACTGTCAAGTTTTTTTTTTTTTCCAACTCATTTTCGAGCATAATCAAACACACTGAAAAATGTTTTTTTTTAAAAAAAACACTAGAAAATAATTGAAATCCACTTTTGTTTTTGGGACAAATAAAGAGACATTATAGGGAAATTCAGCTGAATCTCATTTCCTTGTTCGAATCTACATAAAATGATTTTTATATCATAAAAAAGTTATCGTTCCATCATTTGTTTATTCTTCTTAATTTACTTTCTCCATCCGGAATTATGCTAGGAAGAAAAAGGGAAAGGGGAAAAGCAACATGAGATCGGGAAAACTGTGAGGGGTCTTCGAAGGACAGAAAACGGGGGATATTCAGGCCTCGTCCATTGATCGATCCATACGTAAATACAAGGTAAAAGGTTGATAATGCTGGTTAACATCAAGAATTGATCCAAGAAATGGGTTTCTTGATGGGCCTCGTAGGAGACCACTCACCCAAAGCTGGGTATAATTCAGAAAAGCAAAGTGGATCTACTAATCCGCCCATATTAGTATTATCCAATCACAAAATTCGTAGAGCAAGATTAAATTAACCCGAGTCCGTATAAAAAAGAGCTTCATTACCTCAGAAATGGAGGGGGTGTTTCGAGGGAGACACAAAAATAAACCTATTTGGTTTCATCCCTCGAAAATAATTTTTAACCAGGGCTAAAATCTTAATAAGACAAGTTGTATACATTAGTAGCAGGATTAAATTTAGTTAATTACATTTTAAACTTGCTTCATTGCTTTGTCACACGGATATAATCTGTGCTAGGTATTTCTTATCTTATTATTATTATTTTTTTTGCCGAGTGAATGCGAGATATAAGCCTTTTGGTGTTGGGTTGACCAAGAAGATATTAAACTAACAGCTTTAAGAAAAACAATGCATTTTGGTAGCATATCATTAACAGCTATAAGAGACTGTACAATATTGATCTCAACTCAAGTCGATATATTTGATTTTTTTCGAGCATTCATTCCCCTATTCGAAAGTTATCCGCACTTGCTTATGATATGTATTACATTTCGACGTCCGTTCATAAATACACATTGATATACGCTTCTTAATTAATTCTAGCTGGAACAGAAGTCAAGAAACTGATAATTAAGCTAGGATGGTGGAATACTAAGATGAAGAATTTCCTTAAATTGCAGTCTCCTAGTCTCACTATACGCTGTTCTATACTTATTAGGCCAATACGTTAACCAAATCCACCCTTTAATTTCCCATTCCATAGTCTTCCCCATGGTACTCTTGTCCACCTTCCACTGCACGCTCTTTCCATACTCATCACCGGCAAAGATCACCCCTCCTTGCCTAGTGAAAGGCCGGTAAGAGCTTGAGTACCGGTTTTTGAACCATGCCTTGGATTTGATAAATGCCGTCCTAGGAGGTTTGTTCGAGAAAACCTCTCTTCCATCCATGTTATCATGAAGAAACCAATTCATTGTTGCACTGTAACCATAAACAGATTGCTCAAACTTCCAAGGCTTCAAGCTCATTGACACTGTCTCTCCTGCCGAGACCTTCAGCCCCAGGAAACTGTTTGGTGGATCAAAAGAAGCTTCTATACCCTTTTCCGTTTCAATCTCTCTTGTTGGATTAGCTGAAGACTTGCCTACTGAAACGCTTATTATGTTGGTTTGCAGAATTGGAGTGAGATGCAACGATATTCTCGAAGGGAAATGCTTCTCATCAGTCCCAACTCCTTGTTCAGTCATGAGAGTTTCATTCACTAGTCGTACTACATCACACCTAGCAAAATTAGGAATATCTCTGATTAAAGTTGAAGATCATTAGGCCACCAAGAATAATATTAATTCATTTCAATACGGTCCACATATGCCTAAAGAAATATATATTATCAGTACCTTATGTTATCCGTGTTTACAATCACATCCACCCAATTTTCTTGAACGATGACTTTGTAGTTAAACTGGATGACACATTCAAGTTGGTGGTATTTCAGGGAGAAGAGAAGCCTCTCGTGAGCTGGAGGATTGCTTGAACTTTCGATATCCATGGCTATGACAGGACAATATAATTGAACTTTCCATAATCCCGGTGTTGAAAATGAGTAAGAAAAGAGTGGTGATGGAGTTTTGAGAGTGTGGTGGGAAGCTTGGAGCTCTGCAATCCAGTTTGTGATTGCAAGATTTATGGACCGCATCCACTGCTCTTCTAGATTGGATCCCATGATTTTCATGAGTAGCTTTGATGCTTCCCGCAACTGGCTATCAGTCAATTGATTCTTGAGACTAGCAAGACATTCAGAGCGTAGATCTGCAGGAGCTTCATAGATGCAAATGAGGAGTGAGAGTGTTAGAAATGCAAGGTTGAACGTATCTTTTAAGTGGGAAAGTACGGAATCCGTTTTGAGAACTTTGGTGGAGGAGCTACATGACTTGTCTGAGGCATAACCAAGGACATCTTCAATAAGATTGATTGAGAGACTAGAAATTGTTTCATCATCTAATAACTTCAATGATTTGGGGTTGGTTTTGATTGGTTTTGAGGACCAAAGAGATATAGGGAGATTGAGTTCTGCAATGATAGAGAAGGAAATAGTTGGGGATTGTAGGTTTTTGGCCACAGAAAGATTGAGGGATAGCTGGAAAGAGCCGGAAGAACATATGCATATGGACGGGGGATTTTTTTCTTTCCATCGAGTGATTGGTGGAAGGTTCTGAATCCAAGCAAGAACATCAGGATAGCAACACGAAGCCATGAAAGCAGCAGCCTAAGTTGAACTCTCCCTGCTTGTCTCTTCAACAATTTGATAGATAAACTTCATATTTAAAGACAACTCCATTCATGAAAGTAAATAAAGTTAAGATTCTAATTGGGAAGAAATGTCAAAAGCGAAGCAAATAATATTAATTAAAAGGTTCGATGATAGTGCTGAAAACCTGCTTAGCCTAGGGGAATACTTGAAAGATGGCTAATTGTACAAGAAAATGAGCATGGAATCACTCCAGCTTAATCCGCTATGCATGCTGCGAAATGTCCAAGTCCTTTGTACTTGCTATATATGCATATGATACAATTAAGGGGAAAGTTCTGGCCAGTTTTTGGCTGATCAGCTGGCATCAGATGCCTAAATCCTTTCAAAGCATGATTATGTTACTGAATGGCGTTATCAATTTTACTGTCAATATTGAGAGTGTTTGGAAATCTAAGCATACCTGTGATTTAAAAAATTTTAATTTTGTATTAAAATTTATTTCTGTATATGTTTTAGATATTTTTTAGTATGTTGACATCAAAAATAATTTTTTAAAAATAAAAATTTATTAATTTAATATATTTTTAAATATAAAATATTTTAAAAAACAACCGTGTAATCACAGTTTCAAATAAATATATAACACAATCATATATTTTTTATTAGAAAATTAAATATATCATCAAAAAACTAGTAAATACAAATAAAATTATCTTTTTTAATGAAAAAATTAATTAGAAATCATGCTGATGGAATTATTATTTAATTACCTACGGAATATTATATCCATACAATATAAAATTAATTCTAGTAGTCTTCATGATTATAGCTAAAACAATTGAGTAATTCCTTTTTGTGTACAGTGAGGAAAAGTACTGAGAGCTACAATTTACAAGTTTTTTTTTATTATTATTATTAATGAAGATCTCACGAATTTGTTTTGAAGTTAATAATTATATAAATTTTTAATAATTTTAAAATAAAACTTGAATTCATGGAAATTTAGCCGGTTCACTTACCCTCTAAGTATTAAGTTTTCTTCTTTATTTGCAAAAGAAGATTACAACTAATAGCTGGAATTCAGTAAATTAACTTCGATCGAGAGTCGTATGCAATGCAAATCAATAGGTTTAACGTCCTGGAAAGATATATTTCCAAAAACAAGCAAAAGGATATATTATATATAGTTGTACGTTACAGTGCTGATTAAATTTGTCATTTATTTCTTCCCATCAGCTGTCACAACTTCATGTATTGTTAGCTTCTCTTGCTGCGATATGGATCATACAACTAACAAGCTTTCTTCACTGCCTTACCTTTACCATTTTACAAATAATTAGCATTACTCAGTTACAAATTAATCCTCTGCAATACTTTATGGCTTAATTAATATTACTATTAAAACCGGTAGACCCACCTGTAATTATTCTTCTGGTGTTTAGCATTTGACGTGGACAGGCTCCTTTTGCTAAGTGTGTGTGTGTGATCCTGCGCCAATTTGTTTTTCTCAAGCTAAGCCTTCTCTCTTTTTTTAGTTATACTTGAACTTTGAGCATCTTTCTTCTTATACAATACCAGTTCTTATTTATCTCCAGCTATGGCTGATCTTCTCTAGGCAACGTGCAAGATGACTACAATCATATTTAAATTGCCAATCAAGACAATTTGGATAGGCCTATATTTTTATTCTTCATGATTCTTATTTATGGAATCAGATTCTCCCATACTGGAAATTAAGCAGCAGCATTATCGGTTTATATTTATATGATTAAACTGGGATTATTCTAAATAATAATAATACAAGGACAGATTATAAAAAAGAAGTCTCTGGAGTTCATTTTGCAGACAAATATCAATAGCATTCCTAAAGATCATAGTTATAAGAACTTATTTAGAATTCAATCCAGGACTTCAAATCAAGCTTTGAATTTTTTTTAAAAAAAATTTACACTAACATCATTTTGATATAAAAAAACAATGAATTTTTTATTAATTTTACATGGATTAATTTTCAAGTTAAAAAAAAGTTGCAAGCTTGAAATTTATAACACTAAGGAATTTTAAAAATATAGTTCCTGTTATTTTTTAAATATTTTTTATTTAGAAATATATTAAAATAATATTTTTTATTTTAAAAAAATATTTTTAATATTATTATAGTATAAATCAATTAAAAGATGAATTCTTAAAAATATTTATTTGGATAGGAAACCAGGGGCTAGGACAGCCCATAGATATTCAGGAAAAAAAAGGCTGTCCCAAGCAAAAAAAACCATTGCAGAGCATCATGTTGCACGCGCCGTCCTGTTCAGGGATACAAACTAACCCACACACGCCACTATCGGCGAACCCGTGGATTCCAGTAGCTTACTTTAACAAGTGAACCAAAGTATTTGGCTGCAGGATCCACTAAGAAAATACAGGAATTTTTCTTTAAGAAACTTGAGTGGCAAGCAACTGATCATGAAGCAGATAAAAACTTGCACAATCCCAGCAGTTTGATAAACATCAAGTTGAAAAGGTTGGATTCGAACTAATGTTGATGTTCAGTCACGTACTTTTGGATATGGCTACATTAATTATTAAAAAAAAAACCCGCTAAGAAATGAATCATTTCCTTCACCAAGGAAATTAAAAGAGTGAGGATACCAAACAATGGATGTGGCCTTTGTCATTTTGGAGAATCAAATTGTGCTTTTCAGCTCTATACGACATGATTATATTCTTTAGTTAGGCGATATCTATCTTCTCTTTCTTTTCTCTAAGATGCTCTCTTCAAATCTCAATGGCTGGCAGCGGCAACAGAAAATAGTAACAAGACCCAGCTTCCTTTGAGATATGGCAAATCAGCTGATATCGCTCAATACCTATGTACAGATATCCCTAAAAGCCTCTTAAAACGGCACTGGGCTGCCCAAATCTGAGCATGCCAGTAGCCCATCACAAGCAACCAAGCAAGCCCATACCAGATGTCCAGAAAATCTCAGGACAATTTTGTTTTTAAGAAAAAAGAGTATCAATTAAACAAGAAGCTCGGAATTCTCAGTACTCGGGAGCCGAGCCGAAACTGTTCTCGGGAGTGATGTATTTGATGTTTGTACGCAGGGCGTGTCAGTGATGTATTTTATGTGTGTATTTCCGACGTGCAAAACGTGGAACCAGAAATATAAACTGATATATATACCTTGGAAAGGTTGAGATGGGTTTATTTTGATTCCTCAGTAATCGTGAAAACTCATTCTTTCCACAAATTATTTGTATATTAGGCATATAGACTATTAAATGCATGAAAAATATGTTGACCAATTATGAACGATGGGACCATGATCCGGAGATTCAAGGTTGTTTATCATTATAGATTTTCAATTATAATTTATATTTTGAAATATTGTTATTTGGATTAAAATAATTTGATTGTATGAAAATTTATATGTATGTATTTTTTTTGTGGTTTTTGATGGATTTGAGTCTTAACTGAATTGAATATCCTCTTAGTTATAAATATATGTTTGGAAATACCTTATTTTTTAAAGTATTTTTTATTCAAAAAAATATGTTAATAATATTTTTTTTATTTTTAAAAAATTATTTTTAAAATTAATACATTAAAATAATTTAAAAACATTAAAAATATATTATTTTAAAATAAAAAATTCAAAATTATTTTTAAATATTTCTAAAATATAGTGCCAAACAGGCTATTAAGTTAATCATATTCTTTCATATTGTTTGGTGATGTTTATCAGGGTAAAAAAAGTAATTTTTTATAATATTTTAAGATTTTTTTCTAATATATTAATTACAACGAATTAATTTCAAATTATTATTTCTAATAAAATAATATAAAATCAATCAATTATCCAATCAAACTCGAAAACACAGTATTCAAATCTTCATTAGCCACCATAATTCAAAAACATAATTCAACAACAAACAATCATGTATATCAAAGTATCCATCTCTTCCCTCTCTCTTTTTTTCCTTCTTCCTCTTTCATTCTTTCTTTCGGTTTCATCTCTTCTCAGCTTATGGGTTCTTCTTCTTGTTTTTTCACTGCATGTTTATATGTTTATTAAATTGTGTGAAAGGTCCGATTTGCTCCTCTAGCTGGGAGCAACATATTAGGCTTAAAAACTAATGATAATAACACCAATAATGACATCCTAAAATATTCTCTAATTCCTTCTCTGCATCGAAAGGCATACTCTGTTATCATCTGGCGCGTCATGAATAAGCGGCTCCGTTTCGTTCACTCTCATTCTTGGCTGCTGAACGACTAAGACTGTTGCAGTGCACTCGAAATCTGGTGAAGCAAGCATATCGCCAATGACCCCGAGCTCAGGGCACTCACTCCACTCTTCAAGGCCTATAAAAAGAGGAGACTTCTGATGATATTTCCCCACTAAAATTAAATCGAAACAACCCACCATCTTTGCCAGACATCCAGCCAGCTCTACCCCATCTCTTACCACTTCTTCGAAATACAAAAAATGCTGATTTCCCAAGTTACCTTGTCGATATTCATTGATTAAATCGCTGTCTCGCTTCCTTTCTTTACTGTTTGCATTTCCAAAGAGAAGGAAGTTCACGACTGTTATCTTTACACATCCATGTCTCACCATGCGAGCTCCATAAGCTAGTGACTCCGCGTCATCTGGGCCGCCAAAGAATAGAACAGCAACGTTGAACAACAACCTACCATTCAATACAGATAATGACCCGTTTAAGATTCCACGGTCAATGAGAATTCCAACAGAACATGGAGCGTTTTTGAGGACTTTGCGGTTCATTTGTTGGATAGAACGGCTTGTAGATTCGATGGAGCCATCGATGGCCCATTTCTTATGAAACGGCATGATCACAATAGTGGCTCTCTTGTTCATTGCCAGACGACAAATATCATCATGCATTGTTTCAAAATGCGTGATTGAGGTGAATGATTGGACGGTGGAGGAGTTCCGATGATTTTGCTCATAGTTCCTTAAGGCATTGAGGATGCTGGTTGTACTGGATGATTCTGCCTCCGGGACTCCTTTCCGGCTGCTTGCTATTAGGATTGGGGCAGCTCGTCCCTCAATCTTGACAAGCACCAATCCAATGACTGCTATAGGGCTCTCCTCTGTGGCGTGTGATATTTCTAGAAGGTTTATGATTGTAGGGACATTCTCACGGTTGTGGATGCAGACCAGCATCCTAAGTTCTGAATCTCCCCTGCAATGTTGGATGGCGCTTCTCTTGAAAGTATGGTATTGCCTTGAAGGATTGTAGAGTAGTTTCACCAATGGGGCAACAACTACATTTGTTAAAATCACCGAAACTATGCACAAAGCGTAATCGCCATCATGTAAAGTCTGCAATAATAGAATATGTATACATATCAGGCCATTGTAGATTAGCATGGAAAGGAAATTAATAAAAGATACAAGTGATAGATCTTCTTAGAGAAACTTGATGGAAAACACGTTACACTAGCCAGAGAAAGGGTGCTTTTGCTCTCAGGAAATAATTAAGAGGTGCTTTAAACTTTAATTATATTCTTTTGGCCCCTCTGTTTCCCAAATAAGGGGAAGGAAAGAAAAACCTTATAAATCATTTGGGGCCATTTTTGGCGTGGGTGTCCCAAATGGGGATGTACATATTCAAAAGTTTTACTTTTCTTGCCTCGTGAAGGTTGCCATGGGGCTCTCTTACAACAGTACCAGAATTTAAACTATCTTCAAATTAACCAGACCTTGTTATCTTTCCAGAAGTTGTAAACGTTGATTTCCACAATCCCCTTTATATTCAAGATGATTGCCAGCAGAAAAGCATCTCGAACGGGCACCTGAGAATGCAAGGCTGGCAAAATAACTGCTCCCACCTTCATTATGATACCAGAGACCATAACTATCCCAACAATAACTGCAGACTGAAAATCAACTTTGAAGATGTTGGTCTGCAGACCAGTAACAGCAAGGTAAGCGGGATAGAGGAGACCGCAAACTAAAGTACTTAGCTTCGATACCAAAGTTGCTCCAAAAGGTGGTCCGATCGGTAAAGCCAAGCCAAAAATCAATGGCCCAAGGACGTAATGCTGGCCAACGATCTCGCTCACAGATGCGAGGAGTAGAGTGACAACGGTGGTGATAAAAATGCATTTCCCACCCACAAGTTTCATTTCTTTTATTGGACCCATCATCCACATTACCAGTGGCTTGATGATGAACACGATAACAATAACAAATGCAATGTTTGATAGGACTGCCTGCACTGTCGCTAGTGGGTGAGAAACGACATCCCCAAGTGTGAGCGAAATTGCGGCCACAACAATATCAATTAAATCAGAAAATACTGCTGAAGCAAGGGCTAGGCGGCCAACATCTGTGTTCTGGATCTTGAGCTCAGTTAGGAAGGCAGCAACGACTGGAAAACCTGTAAATGACTGTGATGCAGCTATGAAGACAATCGATTTATTGAGATTAGCTTCCATGATGACAACGGTTTTCAATAAGAATGATAGTGCAAGGGAAAGAAATAAAGTGATGCAGAACATAGAGGAGCCTATATACATAGCAGCTCGACCTGGCTTTAGCATCATTGCAGGATCTGCCTTCACTGCAATTATAAAGGTATAGAACAAATTTCCAAATGATGCCACTGTCCACAGCGTTGCCAAACTTCTTATAGGGAACATGGTATCTAGCAACTTCTTGTTTTGCCCGAGGAGTGAAGGACCAAATATCATACCAGCCTGTCGACATGCATGCAAAATTTGTTAGATATAGGACCTGCCCTTATACATTTCTTACGTACATGATAGACTTTGGTACAAATACGATATATATCATAAATTCAAAAGAGAATTTATATGCAACTGGTTTCTGCCATCTTTCAAAACAAAAAACAAAAAAATTGACGGACAACAAGTGCAGAGTTCCTTTGGAGCAAACTTGAAACCTTTACAATTAAAGATCAGACGTTTTCTTAGTATATACGATATTCACAATGCAGCAAAAGAGAGAAGAAACCATACTAATATCTGGGAAACGCAACTCGGTTGTCCAATAGGCCTGAGAAAGATTTCCAATAAGTTTGATACCAGGGAAACAATTGTCATCTGAAACATAAAAAGAGCGGGAGAGCCATCAACGATCTTCGCGGTGAAATTGCGCCAGTTAGCAAAGTCATCCAATGAATTGATAGTGCGGCAAAACAGGTCATGAGTCGCGTTTTCTGCCATGGGTATTGCTTAAATGGTTCCTCTTTAGAAGACGGGGGGGGGGGGGNNNGGGGGGGGGGGGGGAATAGCAGAAAAGGAAGAGGAGATGAACGAACTACAAGGCATGAAGCCAGCCACACGTAAAAGGTGGAGATAGATCGTGAGACCAACCCCATATTTTGCGTTTTGTATTTGTGGCAATTGACCTCGAATGAACCAACGTGTATTGGGTGCTACCTAAGCCAACATGGGATTCCTGCCCTTTTTTTTTTTTCAAGTTAGATCCAATACCTCCCTTCTAAATTAATCCTAACAGGAAATTAACCAAAGATTTTATTCTGACTTCTCACGCTCTTACAGCTCACAATATCCATCATCAAACTACGTGAGGCTTTCCTATGTATTCATTCTGTTTGCGAAAATTAACGAGAAAAATTATTCATCAGTTCACTTCTATCAAAATTTTCATCTCTCTTAAAAGACCAAATCTACATAAACATCCTTTGATGCAAGAATCAATTACATCTAGTGAAGTCTTTTTTATTTATTTATTTTATTGGAGAAATATTTTATCCATAAAAAAGGAACGAGTAGAAGCTCATTCCTGCTACAAAGCTAAGAAACAATTATTGAAAACATTGAGGAAAGTAGAATTAATTAGAACGGCTTTCTGCAGAACGTGAGTATTATGGAGCCTCCATTGAACATTCTGGAAAATCTCCCATATTAAAATCTCCCACAACCATTATCTCATTAGAATGAACTCTCCTGTTCCTTTCCATCCCAACTCCATAAATTGTGGAGCAACAAGCAAGCCTCAAAGCCAAACCTGACATAAAGCTCTTCCACAGATTCTGTTTATCCCGCTGATACTCTGCACACCAGGGGGTAACACTATTGTTTATGCACCATTTCTGTAACACAGAGTCTCATATACTCTGCTACACTTATGGATATCTTAAGAAGACATGATATCTATCTTCAGCAGCGTTATTGAGAAAAAAGAAAAAAGGACGGTTGATTCTTCTTCCCATTCTCACTCTAGTGGACAATCTGTTTCGTGTTGCCAACCAAAAAAAAGAAAATGGCTTGGAATATGTAAGCAACCCCAGACTGGTTTATACCAGTAAATTTGCATTCTTTTTCTTCAGAGTTTTTTTCCCAAGTGAAGTCCTGCTCTGCTACATGCATTTCTTCCATATGGTTGAAAGACAAAGACCAGGTAACATCTATGCAAATAGGTAAAGAGTGGCACGGAAAATACTGTCAAGTAATTTATGCATGTATGAAATGCTACAAAGTCTAATTATCTCTCCTTTTACATTAAGGACTTCTTTCCATCCTTTTGATGCAAAATCTCTACCATTGATTATGCTATCTCACAGGAGTCAGCTGATGATTTCGAAGACCGCATTATAATAAATCAAGCCCATTGCACCAGAAATTTTTAAGCTATGTAGGCTAGCTAGTAGTGAATTAGATGGGATTAAGTTCAAGGAAGGGATGAAATCCGGTTTGCTGACATTGCGAAGGAAGTAAAGATTGGATGTGCAATCAGTCCACTACAAGACCATGCATACAATATCAATTTGCCAGCGTATCTAAGCTTAAGATACTTGAAAGGTTAGCTTCAGAAGGATTGTAACGTGTTTTACATGTAATAAAGAGAAATTATGCAGTTTTTTTGTAGCCCTTCGAAGCAAGGTATACTTTGAATTATCATCACTTCATAGGAGTTCTCCAATTTACTTTAAGATTTTGCTGTTGGATAGCCAAGACTGAAACTGTTCTAGATATATCTTCATAAGCAAGAAGATCCCTGAATTCACTCTGATAGGCCTAACAAAGCTTGCTGTAC
Organism: Populus ilicifolia; assembly: GCA_015708895.1. Taxonomy (NCBI): domain Eukaryota; kingdom Viridiplantae; phylum Streptophyta; class Magnoliopsida; order Malpighiales; family Salicaceae; genus Populus; species Populus ilicifolia. Next base: position 673,366 of record SRLM01000375.1, on the reverse strand, counting down.
AGTTTCTTGGAGATCGATGTCATATCATGATGAGGTCATAATCTCCCACACCGATGATTGAATCATGGATGATGTTTCAGCTAACATTCTCCTCGGCTCACGAGGCACCGTAGATTGTGAATTTGAAGATGGGATCAATGACGATTCAAAAGCTTAGCTAGAGTTGTGCGCTTCGGCAAGTTGATGATGGACTGATTAGCTGTTTGTTCGCAAAGGCAGGGGATACAGTTTGAAATTGCATTTCAAACGCTATTTATAAAAAATCTAATATATATATATATATATATATATATATATATATATTGATTGATTGATGGTGTTAATTTGATGGTGTTAAAAAAAATTTAAAAAATAAAAAAATATATTGTTAAATAAAAAATACTTTAAAAATAATAATATTAATTACTCCTATAGGAGGTTTTAGTTAATTGTGGATAATATAATTGGGTTGTTTGTATAAATACATCCATGCTATAATTTGAAATATAATAATTGAATTATCGAATAGCATAGGGATCAAACAAAAAAATTACATTAAATAATGTTGTGTGTGGTCCCACACTATGTTAATTTTCATATGATCACTATTTCTTGGTATTTAAAATTAAATGGTTCGGGTACTGTCGTAGTAAAATTGAAAATAAAAGAAAATAGAAGAGGGTAGAAGAAAATCAAGAGAGAAAAGGAAAAAAGAGACAATAAAGTAGTCTACGTTCTTCCTTTGATTTTCAGCTCGTTTACCGTTTGATCGGGCTAAGATTTTGACACATTAATCTTCATTTTGGATAGTTAGATTGAAGATTGGTGATATGAAAAATGGTTGTTTTGACAGAAAATAAGGCTGTCAGTTTTATAAGTTTTTCTTAAATAATTCTCCTTTATTTTTGTTGTAATCCGAGAATAAGTTATTTTTTATAATATATATATTGTATCCCTTAGTTGAATTTGAGAAAGAATGATTGTGAATCCATTATTTGTTGATAGTGAAAGTTTTTAGGTGGATTATGGTCCAATAGTTTTTTCTCGTATCGGATTTTCCACGTTAAAATCTTAGTGTTGATTTTGTGACTATTTGCATTATATTTGATTATTGTTTAATTCTGTTTTACTGCACAAAGAAGAAAAGAATTGAAACTTGTGAATTGTATTTCGTTGAATTGATCCGAGTAATTTGATGTCCGATTATTTCTAGTTTTCCTAACAAATAATGTAGTGGCTAGTATTAATAAGTGGTTATATTTATGATATATTATAATTTAAATTAATAATGAGAATGCAATTACGTGTTTATTAGCTTCAAGGGATGCATATATGGATGGGATTTCTAATGTTTCTAAAAGAAGTTGAATTATTTTTGCACAATCTTTATGGATCATGTTCCATAATAATAATAAAAATAATAAACCACTATCGATAATAATAAACTAAAATCAAGACCATGAGAATTCTACATCAGTGCACATTTACTGCATGTTTGGCACCTCTTCTCTCGTAAAATTGCATATAAACCATGAAACCAATTGGTTTTGAATTCAATTCTTATGGATTGGAACAAATCTAATACAATTGGATTCAATAAAGTTTTTTTTGTTTAATGTTACATAAAAAATAAATAAGATTTTGTAAATTTATCATATTACCCTCAGAGCAAGGACTCACCATTTTCGGACCAGCTAGATAAAATTCTAAATTGGATCTCCTTTACCACCCTCACAAATGCGAGGGTAATATCAGGATTTCGCCTTATCCTTGAACCTTTCATCATCCACGTAATTTTTTATTTTTATATTTTTCAATTGCCTCTGCCTTTCCTTGTCCCTTCCCTTAACCGCCTCCTTTGTTTTCTGGAGGGAAGATGGCTTTGTAGAGCTGGGATTTTGGGGATATTAGGTTCTCAACGGTCACATAGCATGGAGTTGTCGGCACCCAAAATGTTGCGGGTGCAGAAATCACTTCTTCGATCAATAGATGAAATGAAATCAATTATAGTCAAATCCTCCGTGTTCCTGTTAAGCGTAGCTTCTCAAGGTTTGTAATGAGCAGACATTCATAATTTCTCATGTCATGATAAAAGAAGCGGAGAATTCTCAGTTCGTGCAGTGTTTTCTCTCGCCATCTAATGCAAGTGCACAACTTGCAAATCATTAATTCAAAGTACTGCTGTGACTTGCTTTCATGATCTGCTGTTGAATCACCAAAACTGAAATTGCACTAGTAATATCCTCAGAAGCAAGCAGGTCCCCTATCGGCCCAAGCTCTTGCAAATCCATCCATTCTGATAGGCCTGATAAAGCTTGAGGCTCAGTTTGATGGCGCCGCCCTGCCATGATAAGGTCGTAACCCCCCACCATTGACTTAATTATGGAGGATGTGTCAGTTCCATCTCTCGCAGTCTCCTCGATATAATTGATACTACTACTTTCTGACACTCTAAGTTTGAAGTTTCTCAAACATTCACTGTTAAGCATGTAATCCCAATCATGATAGACTTGCTCATTTGTAGGGGTGATAAAACGCATAACTGTTAAATGAATTCCAAATCTTCCTGCCATCCTTAAGGCATAAGCAACTGCCTCCCTATCATCTGGGCCTCCAAAGAACAGTGCAGCCACACGATATGTTGACGCAAGGAAGATAGAAGACAAGCCCTGGGTTCTACTACGATCAATGAGGATGCCAACAGAACAAGGTGCCCTTTCCAGTACAGTAATATTCAAGTTCCTTGTATCAGTGTTGCTGGAAACCATTTTGCCTTTGCTATTCCATTTCTTATGAAATGGAAGTATTATTAGGGAGCAAGCCTTGTCAAAAGAGAGCCAACAAATGTCCTCATGCATCTGTTTTAGTGGCGATACGGCAGTGAACATATTCACCCGAACAAACTTCTTGTACAGTGACTCAAAATACTTGAAGATATCAATGATTGGTTGCGAGCGGGATACCTTGTAAGAGGACATTTTTTGGCCTAATTGGTGATTGATTAGAAGAGGGGTGGAACTGCTAACGAGTTCCTCCAAGCAAAGTACATAAACGGACAAGGGACTTTGTTTTGTAGGATTGGAGTACTGTAAGAGCTTGATTGCCGCAACAGCATCCTCTTGCCTGTGTGCACAGGCAAGTATCTGGAGCTCCGCATCATCAGAAGCCTTCTCAATGGATTTATTCTGGTAACCAATGTATTTGTCTGCAGGATTGTAAAGCTTTTTAATAAGGAGTGGCTGAAATGCTTGTAACAGAAATACTAAGAAAATTCCAGAGGCTGCGTCTAGGTCCTGAGAGAAAGAAGCAATCTCAATGAGAGAAAAGGCAATGACACGTTAGCACAAGTTGGGAATTTTTAATGGAAACGAATGCAGATAGAGTTATTAGGTGCTTGTTTCACAAACATCCACTGGTATTTAAATTCTAAACAATAGAACGTAGTGCGAGATGTACCGAAATGTCACCGAAGCTTAAAAATTGTGCAATTTCAGTAATGCCTTTGGCATTCAAGATGATTGCGAGGGCAATGGCATGTCTTAAAGGTATCTTGCAAAAAGACGCCCCGATAAAAGTTAACAGCAGCTTCATCACATATCCAATCAACGAAATCTGGAGATGAACAGCATCCTTGAAATCGTGGATAAGCTGAAATAAATTGAGTTTGGAGGAACAGAACACCGCCATGAGTGGTAGAAAAAATCCTGAAACCAATGTATCGAACTTTGCTACTAGGACTTCAGCTAAAGGAGACCGTGCAGGCACTGCCAGGCCAAGTATTAAAGGGCCATACATATAATGCAGTCCTACTTCGTCACCAATTGCTGACAATAAAAATAGTACGCCTACAGTCATAGTGGTGTAGATTTCCTTCATAGGCTGACCTACTGGTGTGCTTCTAATGAAGAAGAGCATTGTTTTCCTCGACACGACTACAATAAACACGATAAGTGCAAGAGAATAAATAACGATCCGAGCCCCCACTTGAGACGATATATTTACAAAAGCATTTATGAAACCAAACAAAGTTCCTACTGCAAAGGTTGCCAATTTGAATAACAATGAGGATGCTAGAGCAAGGTGTCCAAGCTGCGAATTTATTATCTTAAGCTGCATTAAAATGGTGCTGACCATAACAAATTCGGTAGTGGTTATCGATGCAAAATATATAGCTGAAAATGCTTCCTTTGCAAGCACGAATCCCGCAGTTAACTTCTCCTTATCTTTGTCAAACGTGATCTCGATGCTTAGCATTGCTATGTGATGGAATATGAACAGCAGAGTCGCTAAAAAAGTGGCAGTTCTTCCAGTTTTCCATATCAAACTTGGTTCCATTCTCACACCAATCAAGAACGAGAACAGAATGTAACCAATCTTTGATAATGAAGCAAAGACTTGATTGCGCACTACTGTAGGGAACAAGCGCTCTGATTTGTCATTGTCTCTCCATACAGTTTGTCCCAATACTATACCTGCCTGGTAAACATTAAAGAGAGAAAATTAGCAACACAAACTAGCAGGTTGAGATGAAAACTAAACCATTTTTATAACTCCAAAAGTAAATGAAAAGGAAAGATCAGCAACGAACAAACACATCAATTTGTTTGTTAAACCACCATTGGTGTCCCGTGCAAAAAAAAAAAAGGAATGGACCTTTAGTTTACAATCAATGCCATGATATGCATAACAAATAGAATTGTAAATCATGTAGTAGTAATGCTCAGATATATTACCAGGATCTCGGAGGTGAAATGGGTAAAATGGAATCGTTGGAGCACCAAGTGAAAAGAGTTCACAAGCAGGAAAATCACAATCAATTGAACATGGAAACGAACCAATGAATGCTGAAGAATACTTTCCCCACGTTTTACATTCCACATTCCATCAGAGAAAACTCTAACATGGTCGAAGCAATCTCCGCTTACGTTCACGATGTTTCTTGGCGTGAAGTCCATAAACGAGCCTGCTCTTTCCTAGTTTTAAAAGAAGAAGGAGAGAGAATATAAAAGAATATATACACATTAAACTGAAGAAATGAAATGGGGGGTCGATTATATAATAGATATATTGAAGACATTTGTTTTGGTTACAGCATGCTGGCATAGTTTCTGCTAGCCATTAGTTTACAGTTTTGGCAGCTACAATTTTGGTTTCCAGTTGTGTAACCAACTCTTGTTTTGTTTTTTTAGGTAGAGACTCAACTTGAGACAGACCAACTCATGTTTTCTGTACATGTGATGTGTTTGTGTGCGTGCGTGCTTGTATGTGCAGGTGTGTGTGAATCTAGAAATCGTTAACATTTATTCGAAACTCTGTCAACTTTTTTAGAAAATCAAATTATCTATTCTCAACTAAATCTCCAAGTAAATTTAGATTTTCCTCGACAACTAACTCCGAATTTGGATTTTTCAAGATTTAATAATCGGTTAAATAACAGATAAACAAAACAAAATGTGCATAGATTTGACATGATGGCAATATTGGGTGCAGGGGCATTGCATACCGCCCTTGCTTCACTCAGATGCCATTAATTTCAGATATTAATTAAGATCCAGTTCTGTGACTGTTGGCACTGTTAGGTTGGTTGCCATTAATGTGCAACAACCATTTGGTATTGCACCAAACATGTGCATTCATACAAGATGTCAAAGGTTGGCAGCCACCATTGTTGAAGAAGAGTTGGAGTTGGCAGCCACCTTTGTTGAAGAAAAGCCTCCATGAATGCCTATAAATAGAGGCATATGTTAGAGAGCAAAATGTGAGAGAAGAGAATTGTGAGAATGTGAAGAGAGTAGAGAGGAAGAGAGAGCTGCAATGGCAGCAGCCTTGCTGCCATTGCAGCAGCTGCAAGTGCAGCAAAGAGAGGTGAGAGTTGAGTATGAGAGGGTGTAATCCTCCTCCTCCATGTATTTGTTTTGTATTCTTTCTCTATCTCTAAATATATTGACTTCTCCCGTGGATGTAGGCGGTTTTGCCGAACCACGTTAAATATTGTGTCAGTGTGCTTGGCCTCCTATGAGCAAATATCATAACATCACCGGTCGGGATTCCCCAACAGGCACCTCTACATAAGAGGAATTAGGAGAGTTTGTTCGCGGTGTCAGTAAAGGTTTGATGTTGTGTTACATTTTTCTTCAGAGATTAAAATATTTGGGACTGTTCACTGGTCGTGATTTCTCTTCCGCTTGGGTTCATTAACTTCTTCGGTACATTTTGTTTTGATTTCTTGTATGGTATCGGTGAGTTCTATCCAAAGACGTCCAGGTTCGTACCTATAATGTCCTCAAAAATTCAAGTTGTCGGGGGCCATGTTTATATTTTGAATAGTTAGTTAATCTTTTTTATTCTGTTAAATGTTTTTTATTATTTTGATTATGTAATTTTTTCTATTCTTCTTTTGCTGTCGGCTTGCTACACAAAAGATTTTATTTAGTGAATTAGACGATTATTTAACAATTAAATCAATAATTTTTAAAAAAATAATAATATTACAAAGAGGATATAATAAAGTGTGTAATATTATTCTAATAGTATTAAAAAATATCTCTAACATGTATATTAATATTAATAAAAAAATATCATTGGTATAAATATTAATGAAAGAACATATATATATTAACATGGATAAAAATACAATAGACCTTTAAAAAAAATTTACAGATTATTTATTACGCAATATTAGTGTATATATATATATATAGAAAAGGCCTTTAAATAATCTTTTTACCTACTAGAAAATAGAGAGATGGTAATCTTATATTCTTATTTTGAAAACTTGTTTCTAAAGAAAGACTTGGTTGGGTGGTGCCTAACAAAATACTAGATTTATAAACGTTTGGATTTCACACGTAACCTAGTTTAATGAAAATAAGTTTGACAGAGTGTTAGATTTACAGGGCTTGAGTCTAACATGGTTTAATTTTTTTACTAAAAAAACCAATTAAGTATTACTGAGCATGGAAATTTTGGAAGGTCACAATATCATATCATTGCAAAATAAATCTTAAATTTTAATCGAAAGCAGTAGATTAAATATATACAGCTTGTAACATAACAAGAAGTTGTGTTTTCAAATATCAAAGATATCTCCTAAAAGAATTGGTAAGCTCTGCAATCTTCTTCTTTTTTATTTTTATCGAAGAAGTTGTGCAGTCTACGTCCCCGTATTACCAAGGAACCAAACCGCCATTAGTTGAAGTTATATTGAAAGGCGAAGCTTCGGTTCACAAGGAATTGTAATGAAACTGCGTCCATTTTTCATGTCACGTGCAGCTTTCTCTAGCCATTATTTCTATGCAACTTGATTGTTTGCATATCATTAGAGCGTGTTTGGTTTGGAGGTGCGGTGGTTTTTTATCAAAACTACAATATTTTTTAAACACAAACTATATCTTTAAAACTATAAAAACAAGCTTTTTCTTTAAAAAAACAGCAACTATTTTTTATTCAAACACCCTCTAATTCGAACTACTGCTGCGACGCGCTTTCATGAAACCAGCACTGAAACCGGACTTGAAATATCGCTAGAAGCAAGCATATCCCCCCCTCGGCCCAAGCTAGAATTTATGACATTTTTATTTCTTTTTTTCTTATTTGGATCGAATGACATGGATCCCGAGTTTTCTCATATTTATTTTTTGTCCAATTATTCAAGTTGGATAAAATAAGTAAATGTTAAACAATATTGTTTTCTTTTTCTGGCAGAATTTGTATAAAGATTATTTATACTGGTGCGTGGGGGTCGAGGTTTGCTTGTTAGTTTTGTCTTGGGCCTTTTGCCCATTTATGCAATATATATATGTATGTGTATATATATCCGTTTAAACTGCCACGTAACAAGTCAAAGACATTGGATTAGAACAGCGACGTGTTGTCTACTCTGCGGATAAGAGCCCAGAAGAAGGGATAAAAAAACGGTGGACCCTCTTATAGCAAAACAAGGGGCGGTTGCATCCCCGTGAGTTTGCCTATCGTTGACTGACCCGCCCGCTATAGGTAAATTCTGTTGTTCCGGTATTGCCCTCGGTATTAAAAAAATATAACGAGGCATACCTTCGTTAGAGATAATGTTGCTAATAAAACAAAATTCCACAATTTCATTTTTTCCTTACAAGTCCTCTTTTGTTTCCTTAAATTTTAATATATGAGAAATGATTTATTAAAAAGGGCAATAAAATATAGTACATCATTTTCACGAAATTGAATAGAACCCTAAACCAAGGCCAAATTTAAAACCCCACCTTTTTCAGGTGAAAATCTCTCCTCTTCCTTTGTAAGCTCTTGTTATGCGAGTAGCCACCCTTGACTCCCCTCTCCTTTAGCTTTTCTTCTTGTTTCAAGTGGTAATGGATGTAATTTCTCACATCTCAACATCAACTTTAAATCCCAACGCTCCGTTGTTCGTCCCGCTGTCATATCGAACGGTGGAGGATTTTTCCGACCAATGGTGGGCTCTTGTCCAATCCTCCCCTTGGTTCCGAGACTACTGGCTCCAAGAACGTTTCCATGATCCCGAAACTGAACCTCTATTCTCTGATATTTACGATCCTGTCCTCTCCGAGGATCTCGACTCTCTCTTCTTCGACGACCCAACTTACGACACCATGAAAGGTAAGAGCCCTCCCACAAATTAGAATTTGTGTTCAATAGCCTGAGTCACCGAGTCAACTCGCTAACTCGATTTTCCCGGGGGTGTTTGTTGCAGGGGAGGAGGTGGAGGTGAACGGTTGCAACAAGGAATTGGTTTCGTTTGGAGTTTTGAAGTGGAAAAGGGATCAATTTGATCGTGCTCAGGCACCAAGATATTTGGAGAAGGTACCGAAGATTGTGAATGTGAAGCTGAGTCCAAGGACAATTCAGCAACCGAGGCAGAGTTGTATGACTCGGTGAGTTTGAGGATAACCCAGTTGGGTTGGGTTGTGTACAAGGACAGGCTTTGAACGGGACGCTAGCTGTGTTTTTTTTCCTTTTAATCTGGGTTTTTCATGTTATTGTGTAGAAAAGAAAGTACTTTGTAAAATTGTAACTTTATTTCTGTCATAAAAAATGATGGGAACAAAATGCGGTAATTATAAATAAATATTGCAGTGGTAGAGAAATCAGTAAGAACATAAAATTTAACTTGGCTTGCTCAGGACAGAGTTGATTTGATGTAATTCTATTAGGTCCTTGGCATAATTTGGAAGGTAATTAAATATATAAATTACCTAGTTTTAATTAATTAAGCAAAGGAATTGAATAAAGGAAGAGACAATCATTGTTAATGAATGATTTGCCTTTCAACGAGTACCGTAGAACAAATACATATTTGCTTTAGTGGGTTACCGAGGCTGACTACAAGCTAATTGAATAAGCCCTCCTCTACACAGCTATAGAAAATGATTTGCCTTTCGAGTAGTACCTCAACACATTGTGGTCTTGATCCTCCGTGTGGTGCCTTGAAGGAAAGCTGGACATCTTCATGGCAATAACTGATAATCTTTGCAATTCTTTGTACTTGCACAGAGCAGATCAGACATGGTGGTCTCCCTTGGTCATCCAAGTGCTTGCTTTCTTCCCGGTCACTATGAATGTTTCATTATCTTTTGGTAAAAAACAAAAGACATGTTAAAACAAATTCTAGTTCTTTATGAAACAAGGTAGGATATGTAACTGGTAAAACGTGAAAATTGTACATGTTCTTGATGATCTGCAAGGTTCTATTAATATCTTACTAGACAGGAGTTCATAGTAAGACAAAGTCGATGACATTTTTTGATGTCACAAAGACAAGTGACAGCTTGGGTTCAAACAGTACATTATTCGAAAGTGCTGCTATGCCTTGCCTTCATGATTTGCTGTTGAGCCATCTGCACTGAAACTAGACTAAAAATATTCTCAGAAGCAAGCACATCCCAAACTCTCGGGAAGGAATACGTTCTGATAGGCCTGATAGAACTATTGGTTCGTTTTCATGGCAACGACCTACCATGATAAGATCGTAGCCTCCCACGATTGATTGAGCTATAGCAGATGTATCGGATCCATCTCTTACAGTCACATCTATTAAGTTGATATGAGTGGCCCTGATATGTCTGTTCTAACATTTTTCAGAAACCCATTATATATACGCTCTCCCGATTGTAATGGACAAGATCATTATGCGTGATGAAACGCATAACTGTTAAATTAACTATGGGGTTTTTGACCATCCTCCGTTCAAAAGACTGTCTCCCAGTCATGTGGCATCTGTAATCTTGCTCATTTTGGTAGACAAAGTCATGTTATCTTCCGGGACCTCGAGCTCAACATTTTATGCCATTATGGTCGAATTGTAGCATATAGAAGCTGTTTTCCTGCTTTCCATATCAGGCCCAAACGTATGACCCTACTGTAAAGGCCCCTTTTTCTCTTTTAAAAAGCTAAAATCAAATATCCTATTTACATTCATTACAATAAAATGATTAGCATTGGAAAATATAGAGGCATGATTTTTTTATTTTTTTTTCTGTCCTCGTAGGCGAGTCACATAAAAAATGCATAATTAGCTATTAATTAATTACTTGCGACTGGTTGGTGCGCACGAGGGCAGCAACATATAAGTCATCTTTTAAAAATAAAATGGTGCTTGCTTCTAGTGTACATGTGTAAGCAGAAGTAAATAGACAAGATAGAAGGATGAAAGACGGATAGATTAATGATGCGATTTCTTACAAATTGTCATCAATAGTGAGTTCCAATTTCTCCTTTGTATTCGTTTTGCAGCTGCCATATCTAACGTGGAGGGGTTTTCTCCGACAAATGCGAGCCCCTGTCCACCTGGTATAAAGTTTTTTCTGCAATTAACATTTTGTTTCTATAGCTTGAAGCTTTTGTCCTGCTTTTTGGATAGAGAAAGTGGATTTCATGTCATCATACATGTTAGGCCTGGGCAAGATTTGGAAGGTAATTACTACTCTTAGTCTTAGATATTGCGAAAATTAGAGAAAGGCCCAAGAAATCACAGAAGATTTGCTTTGATATGTAATAGCTAATAGGTTGTAGTATAGGTTATTGAAGGAGGCTAACTATATTTAATAACTTGATATGCATATTCATACGCCCTTTACAAATCAATATTATTCTCTCTAGAAATTGCTCCACCATGTTGACCAGGTTGAATTGTCTTCTTTGTCAAGCCATCCATCCAGTAAAGATGAAATTAGAAAACCTTCATGGCCATAATTACATATTATAAACTTAATCTGTTGCTGAAACAGAGAGAGGAGATCACGTCATCGATTTACTTAGCAAGTTACTCCATCTCTCTCGGCTTCCCAAGTTGTCGCTGTCTTCCCAATCTTGTGAATAACTCTAATGACTTCTTCTGATGAAACATTGCCAGTCACTGTGACCTTATTGAGCTGTGTATCAATGTCGTAAGTTTCGATGTCTGCTTGTCAAAAACACCGGACATGTAAATGTTAACGCAAATTCAAGATCTTTTTTTTTTTACAAATTATGTAGAGGGCGAAAGGGTGATCAAATCCAAGTTCATCATAAAGAGACTACATAAATATCAAGGATAGCTTGGACTCAGTATAGTTACCTTGTATTTTTTTTATAGCTTTCAATATCTTCTTAATACATTCATCGCAATGCAAACCCACTTTCAATTCCACCACCTGTTGCCGAATTGAAGCATTAATTAAAGTCCAAAATGGTTCAGCAACAAACAGGAGTAGCTAGATTAAATACTGAAAGTACTTTGATGTCGTATATACATACTTACGTTAGCCATTCTGTTTGATGAAAACTGCAAGTTGGTGAAATTGGCGTGAATAGTGCACTGACCTTGTAGAGTGGCTAGACAGAGAGGAAATCAAGAGGAAGAGAAATAAGGAAACAAACATCAATGTTGGCAAAGTGACCGGTACTTGAAGCATATAACTTAATGAGCAAGTTGAGAGGGGCATTGGATTCTTTACTTGATTGATGGAATTTATCACATCTTATGATAAAGCTACCTTTGTTTCCATGGTGTTGACTTGAGAGGAAAGACCATGTCCACACATGGGGTCGGAAAAAAAGCATATTAATGCTGCCAGGTTTGATTGGGACAAATTTACAAAGTTTTTCTGCGGAGCACTATTCTGTTCATACCTAATTGCTTTGATTTATTAAAGCTACAAAGTTTCGTGATCTATATTCTATGGATTTTGTTAGCTTTATTGAGTAAATTGTGGGGAAAACACAGGTAAATTGTTGGCTTTACTTTCTGCAGTATGTAGAAGGGATCATAGTGTGCAAAAATCTGCCAATTACGGTGATAGCGTGGATACAAAAGGTTCATGGTGGAGCAGGTAGAAAGAACGGCCTACAGAGCGTCTCTTTATCTCATGCGTGTTGACATATCATACGACAATTAAGAAACTGAGATGAAACAAAGTCGTATTCTTTTCAGATAAAAAAACATAAATCTAAAGCAAGAAAGGGTCAAACTAGAACAATTAAACTTTTCAAGGTCGATGAGAAAAGTTAAAAGGAGCCACATAAATTTATAGTTGCCAAGAGCTTGGTATGTATTCAGATTAAAATTTGTGAGGATGTATCGGTATCCATTCTCAGCTTTAGGAGTGTATTCATAAATATATATTTGGTTGGGAATCATATTGCATATTTTGAAGAGCAATCCCACAAAACCCTTCGGTTTTGGGGTGAGATGTTTTTTTTTTAAATTATTATTATAAATCCAAGACATCGAAAGTTTGAGATTATTTTTTAAAATATATTAAAATATTTTTTTCTCATTTTTTTTATTTTCACATTAATAAATCAAAAGCATCATAAAATATTATAAAAAAATCAATTTAGTAATATTATTTATATTAGAATTTCAAGTAATATCCCAACAGTTTTGCTGTATGGCAAACCATGCATCAGCTTTTTTAAATGTTCTCCGTTGGCTAAGCATTCCTTAGTCCAGCGCACATCGTTTACTGGTATCATTAATTAACTGCTAGATAATTATTTTCATGGATGTAAAATTTTGGACAAGCTGGTACGATCTTAACGACCAATGTATCAACAACCAGTCAATAAATAAATAACAGTGATATATACCTCAAAGTCATTTAATTGGCCCTTGAACTGATCATCCGAGCAAGCTCGAGGCCTGTTATGTGAAATCAGACTTTGCTTGTCAGAACTTTTGAAAATAATTGCTATAAAGGATTAGAACTTCCATGGACAGTTATACTACTTCGTCTATCCTATGATGATAGTCTAGTGCACAAATCATTGCAGAGCACGTGTTCGGGCCTAATTGGTGAAAAATTACCTCAAACATTTTGTGAACTTAGCTATTTGTTTTTGAGAGGGAGGGAGAGCTGGGAGATACACGGCACGGAAATCCTCCACTGTCGGTGGATCTTTCCGTGACAGGTCCCCTCAGGATGATGGAGTCCCTCTGACTGCGTAAAAAGAAGGCTATGGCCCCTCTCTTCGAAAGATATCCTAGCCCCGACAATTATCCATTGGACTTCAATCCAATGCTTGCCAGCCGCCATGCCTGCCGGCTATCATGGCTTTCAATTTTGCATTACTTTTGTGTTTCAGGCAAGGTTGTTGATTTTGTTTTAATAATTGTTTTATTTTTTTAATTGAAATGAAATGTTTTAGTTTTAAAGATTTGATGGTTTAGAATTGTATTGTTTATATATATATTTAATAAATATAATTTAAATTTGAGATAAATTAATTATAAATTATGTAATGTAAATACAATGTCAAATAAATATAATTTTAAAATTTAAAATATTTTTAAAAAGTTAAAAATTAAATAAATCTTTAACTTAAAGTAATTAAACTTAAATAAAATATCAAAATATTATAAAATTAAAATATTTTAATATAAATATTTTAAATATAAAGTTAGATCAATATTATCAAGGTTAATAGAATCTAAAGTATCATTTATTTTGCTTAAATTTCTACAAAGTATAAATTAAAGAAAAAAAACAATATGCATATAAACCATATATATTAATCATAAATTTAATTTTAAAATATTAAAATTATTGTTATTGAAAATAATAATAATAATTTTTAATATTATTATTATTAAAAATAGTAATGAAAAAGAGTTTTTTATATTTAAGTGATTTAATTAATTAAATTGAATTAAGTTTAATTTGATCCAGTGACATTTTAAAATCGGAATGAAATAAAACTGGAATATTTTAATTAAAATTTAATTAAAAAATTCAGAATAAATTGAAATTTAAAATGAAAAGATAATAGTTACATTTTATTCTATTTTTTAAATTAATATGAAATGAGATGCACATAAGCAAGTGGCACGTGTCAGTTTTGCGAGTGTGTGGGCACGTCATCGTTAATCACTGCTGGCAATTTTCTATGACTCCGTAAGGAGGCAACAAACTGGTCCCCGCAGCGATCGCTGATGCTCCTCTCTCCAAATAATGTCACCATCTGCTGCTTCGCGTTTTCTCTGTATGCGGATCCTTCCTTGTCAACAATAAACATATTTTCATACGTTTGGATAAAAATATTATTAAAAATAAAGTTAAATAAAAAATAATTTAATATATTTAATGATGTATATTAATATTGATAATTTTTAATTTAAATATTGTATATTTAATTATTGTTATTATATTATAAAATAAATAATATTTTATATAAAAAATATTATTTTATTAAACTATTTATAATTTCATCACATGTAAAATTTATCCGATAAAAATTATAATATCCATGATTTTTTGAACATTACAACAAAATAAGATAAAATATTATTAGGAATAAAATTGAAATTACGATTAAATTCTAGGCTACGTTGTGTAATTTTTTTAATTTATTTAGTTTTATTAAATAATGTTTTAAATTTTTTAATAAAATATATTTTTTACTGTTTTTTTATAGGACATTGCAAATAAAAATCACTGCACTACCAACGTGTTCATAAACAAATGTGCAAATTAATTCACTCTGCACACTATTCACTTTTGTTAAGTGAGCAGTGCAGAGTAAATTAATTCACTGTACACTGTTCACTTGACAAAAGTGAACGGTGCCGGCAAAGTATGTATAACATGCTTCTCCTCGACCTGTGTTTTTGTGCGATTTTTGGTAGGTCCCATGAATTAAAAACACTGCTTTCTTACCTTAATCAAACATCATAAAATTATAGTTTTTTTAAGATGTAATAGCTGCCGCATAAACAAACACAATTAAAATATAAATCTAAACTTTAAACTTGAGAGGAAAAATCAAAGCATAAAAAAATAAAAATACAGAAATATTGTAAAAAAAATCTAAAAATTGAAGTTAGGAAGTATTTTTCATGATATTTTTTCTAGTGAATTTTGAAAGTTAAAAGATTGAATAATTAATAATAATTAATTGTAATTATTAATAATATTTAATTATTCACAGTAAATCAATAAATAAATTTTAAAAAACTAATTTTTTAAAAATTAATTATTTATCATTCATTTATGATTTATTTAAATCATATTAATTAAATAAATTTTGAAGAGTTAATAGTCACTACTTCCATGCTGTCTCGTAGAGAAAGTTATGTGATAATATAATAAATAGCAAGAGAAACAAGCCGTCCATTTGATATATAGATGGAACTTTTGGTGTTATATCGTCCCCGATTAGAAGGCGACTTTCAATCAAAGCAAATATTCGCAGCTGCTTGCTACGCGTAGGATTGATGTTTATTTATTTATTTATTATTATTACTTGTAAAAAGAATTAATATTTTTCTAGAAATATCAATGCGTGGGGTATAGAAAAGGATAGAAAGACACATGAAATGGACCCCTCCACCCCCCACGGGATGATGCTCCTTGCTCCATTACCGAAGAGATAAGTTCCTAATTCCAATAAGGTTATAATCCCTCCTCTCCTGGAAAATACCGAAGCTCCGTCGATTAATTATTGATCTGGGGTATTTTTTTTAAAAAAAAAATATTTTTTAATAATTTTTTATCATTTTTAAATTATTTTAATATGTTAATATTAAAAATAATTTTTAAAATATAAAAAATATCATTAATATATATTTTTAACATGAAAAATTATAATCATTGATGCTCACGACAGCCCACCTGTTCTTGATGGTAACCTTTCGTTTCAACTTTGTACTCTTGCGCTTCAGAGTCCCCTTTTTATAATAATTAAGATATATACCTATCTTAGATAATAATAATAATAATAACTGCAGTTTGGCTTGCTTAAAGACCTTTATTCCTCTAGCTATGATTTCTTTAGACAAATTAGAGTGGATTTTTGCACGCGGACAGACAATAAACTAATGTTTGCGCTGGCCAGTCTCTATCTGCCCCCGGAAACACTCTCACGCAACATCTTGTAAGATCTTTGACATTCATTTGCTAAGGTAAGTTCCAAGAGGAAAATTTGCTTGAGCAGCATGTAATTACAAACAAGGACGGACTTTTTTTTGGTTGTTGCCATTGGAGGCTGATTTCTTGTCTTGAAAGGAGACTTTAATGGCTGTCGATTTGTTTTTGTTGCTTCTGCAGCATCAACAAAACACACGTTCCAGTAGCAGCTACAGAAAAACACCCGTTCCAGTAGCAGCAGCAGCAACACGTTCCAGCAGTAGCAACACAAATGCACAAGTCCTTCATTCTTTATATTCAACAGGTTTACCTAGAATTATTAATACTTACCTTTTATAATTTTATAAGAATTAGAAGCTTAATTCTAAACGCAATTTTTTTTTCTAGAATTATTACTTGTATTGAGATTTGAACTAATATCCCAACAGAATTGTTGCATGGCAAACCATGCATCAACTTTTTAGATGTTCTCCGTAGGTCAAGACATTTCTTAGCCCTTTGCACATCGTTTACTGGTATCATTAATGAACCGCTAATAATTATTTTCATGGATGTAAAATTTTGGACTAGCTGGTATAATTTGAACTGCTATTAAATTCTGGCATGAGGGCTGTGCTGCCCCCACAAAACAAAGGCTTAATGTCTGGCATGCTGTGTCACCAAACGCAACCACCCGACAGCGATGAATGCACCCAGAATGGATCTGCGCAAATCATTGCAGAACACGTGTTTAGGCTGCAGACCATATTTTTTTTCATTGACTAATTGGTGAAAAATGACCGAAACCTTTCTGTGAACCTAACTATTTATCTTTGAGAGAAAGTTGAGTAATAAACAGCACGGAAATTTTCCACTGTCTGTGGATCTTTCCGAGTCAAAATGACTCAAAATGTAAATATGAATTTTAATCAGTATAGATTTGCTGGAGATTGGATATGAGATTGACGTGCAATTCTTTTTCTGAGAAGAAAGTAAAATATCAAGGACCAAACGCGCAATAGAGAAGCCCTTCCTGCGAGCGATGGCCCCTCTCTTCGAAAGATATCTTTTGCCCAGACAATTATTGACTGGACTTCAATGCAATGCTCCCCCCTGCTTGCTAGCCAGCTGTGCCTGCCAACAATCTTGGCTTCTAATTTTACATTGCTTTTGAGTTTTACGAAGTTCCACTTCTTTCTTAGTAATTAATAAAATATTTAATTGTTCTAATTTAGTGATAGAAGGGGGCTTGCCCCCTCCTCTCTGTATCAGGATTCGAACCTTACCATGCATGTCTGTCACCCTCGCGGTGCCTTACCTGTTTACTGGGCTTGCAGGATGTTCAATGAGCCGTGTGGATTAGTCATGCTGCGCGTAAGCTGGCCCGGACATGACACGAAAAAAAATATTTATTTAGATATAATATAGTACATAGATTTCTCGAAACCAATTTTAGTCTATACTCTCTACACTGCGCAAGGAGGAGGGGGAAAAAAAAAGGCACCCCAGAGTCCAAACCTACAGGCTTATTAAGAACCTGATCAAGAACCAGATGACACCTAAGAAGGCAATTTTCTATGACTTCGTAAGAAGGCAACAAAGTGGTCAATGCATCGATCGCTGATACTCCTCTCTCCAAATAATGTTACCATCTGCTGCTTGGCATTTTCTCTGTACGCGGATCCTTCCTTGTCAACAACAACCAACCTGAGGGACTCAGCTACCGAGTTCCTCGTAAACGACCCGTCCTGCTCATCTCTCGGCACTTCTATCCCAACCTTCTTCTCTTCAAAAACCCTTGCGATTAATCCTTGGTCTATAGCGAAAGGTAACATGATCAAAGCAAGTCCGAAGGAGAGTGCCTCTATAACTGAGCTGTAACCGCAGTGAGTCACAAAACCCCCAACCGATTCATGAGCCATTATCCTTAGTTGTGGTGCCCAGCTCGTCCACACCACTCCACGTCCTTTTACTCGTTCCTCAAATCCATCTGGTAACCTGACCGAGTCATCCCGGTTGCTCAGAGCCCAAAAGAACGGCTGCCCTGATAACTCTAACCCCAGTGCCAATTCAGTTATATCCTTTTGATTCATTGTTAACTCGCTTCCAAACGCTATGTAAACCACAGATCCTTGGTTTTGCTTGTCTAGCCACTCACTGATCGCAACCCACTTTTCGTCCACCCCGCCCTCGCTAAACTGAGCAGATGGTGGCAGTAGTCCTACTGGGATTACAGGCTTGCAGTGGAGGTCTTCCACGAGTCTTAAGAAATCAGCCTCTAGCTCTAAGCAGCTCCTCACTGCTATAACATCGCAGCCAGCAAGCACGGATCCCCAACGAAATACATCGGTGACACCTGAACTGTTCACTTCTATATGATCCAAAAAGCGCTTAGCTTCATGGATGCGAAAAGCCACTTTGGATGGAAATGTGACCCACTTTGGAGGGACCGTGAAGTGCTGCGGTTCGGTCCTTGGATCGTCGTCGTTGAGCATTGCTGAGTATGATGGTCCAGCGAAGGATATGGTCCATGCACCAAAAATGCTAAAGAGAACACCAGAGATCCCAAGCTTGGTTGTTATCTCGGGTAACCAGTGAGGAGCGAAATCAAAGATGATCCAATCTGGAGAAGAAGAATGTAAGAAGTGAGATATAGAATCGTGGAGTCCGTCATAGGCTAACTTAAGGTATGGAATTTTGTCGAAAGGTAAGTCTGCTGTGGCCTCTGCGTTGTTTGGGAGATTTTCTGCATGGGGTAAAGCGAGGCTCACTAAATTGATTCGGGGTGTTAAATTTGGAGGTATAGATGGTAAACGTTGGATGTTTCTTGGAGTAGATATAAAGGAGATCTTGTGACCCCTTTGAGCTATTAGCTTGGCGAGCTCTAGAAATGGGATGAGATGACCGAAAGCAAGCCATGGGAACATGGCTATGTGGAGCTCGTCAGGTTCATCCATTGATACTTCCTCGTCTAAATGCTTTTGTGGCTTCGGTTTCTTATCATTTATTCCATGTATATAGCTAGCTAGCGAGTGTGAGTTTTTTTTTTTTTGAAAATTGAATTATTGTTGTAATATTTTTTATATGAAAATCAATAATTTCATTAATATATGATATAATACAATCCTGGCATCATGACGACGACAACGACTACAACCACCACATTCTATTATTATAGGGGTAGGAAAGAAAACTCTCCAAAATTATCAAATTTAAGAAAAACTGATTTATTTTTGAATTTTAAATTTTTTTTAAAAAAAATTTAATATTTTTTATTTTTTACTTGAAATTAATTTTTTATTATGTTTTTATATTATTTTCATGCTCTGATGTCAAAAACAATTTTTTTTTAAAAATAATATATTTTTAAATAAAAAAACACTTTAAAAAACAATTATAATTATATTTTTAAATATATTTAAGATAACTGCTTATAATATTAATACGAGAACAAATTTAAATCATTATAAATTATTGAAAAATGAGCCATTAAATATTAAATTTGTTTATTTATTACTCAATCAGATGAACTTAATGTTTTACATTTTATTTAATTAAAGTTCCTGATTCGTAGCTATAGGGATAGCCGGCTTTAAGCCCTGAGACAAGGGCACAAGATTTCAGCATAAGCGCTCAACTTCCCATCGTGTAGCCCAAAAACAAAAGGCCCGAGGATGATCCGGGAATGGGACCGCCAGAAGCCCAAAACTACGGGGTGCCAAATTCAAAATGCCCCCTTTTCTCTTCTGCAGAAAACAAGAGGTTCATTCATCTGCAGTGTAAATAATCAAGCCAATTCTTTTCATTCCCAAAAAAAAACAGAAATAAATAAATATATTTCATGTATATTTTAGATGAAACGTAACTTACTTACAACAACGGTAAGTTATGCAACCAGATGGGTCGGTGCAAGGCATTGCCGATGATCATTATGGATTGGTGCATATATATACATATATCACTGCCCCTTTTCTTGGCAGGGAAGGATCACAAGATACGAAGGGATCGTCGTTGCAAGAAGCTATTGACTACGAGTTATATTAGTATTGGTAGGTTTTGGCTGCGAATGAAAAAATCTTCCAGATCTGGTGGTATTGGCCGATGCTGTCTCTCTAGTACAGAGCCGCGAGTGAATTCTGTATATTGTTTGCTGTCTGTGTATAACAACGAGTATTTGGTGGGGGAAGTTGCCTCCTACCGTTTGAAATTGTATTAATAGATGTTTTTAATAAAAAATTATATATTTTTTTATTATTTTAAAAAAATTATTTTTATCATCGGAACAATTTAAAATCATAAAATAATAAAAATAAATTTTTTTAAAATATTTGTTAATCGCGTAAATAAACACACCAACATTCCAAATATATATTATGAAAAGGAATAACACTGTGGGTGTTCGGTGGTGTTTTTCTCCATTTTGTCTTTCTAAAAGTAAACCAAATACCTATGTAATAGGACTATTTTTGTCTTTTTATATGGGTCTATCGGGCATTAACACCTTGATGGGATGTATCTGTCCTTTTGCATTATGCAAAATGAAACGACTTTGATATCCTTTGAATCAATTTATTTTTTTAATTGCATTTTTTTTTAATTTTATATTCACATCTCCCTCGTTATTTTAATTTGGCATTCATATCAAATCCAGTATTTAATTTTATATATATATATATTTACTAATTAAATTTTATTTTTAATTTTATTTCTAAATATTTGATTTAAATTTATTTTTATATCAAAATTGATTTCTAATTTATTATTATTGTATTGCTTTGTTCAAAATGCTTTTTTATTGTATTTTTTTCCAATTTAATTCATTGTCATTTGTTTTATTAATAATTTTTTTCATTGTTTTTTCAATTTCATAAGGTTAGCTATGGCCTTATAGTCAAGTTAAAGTTTCAAAAATTAAAATAGATTGACATTTATTTTCTAGATTCACATGTAAATTTCATTAATTTTTATTTTTTTTATTAGTCTTCGTGCTCCTTCTTCACTTTCCATGTCGTGGGGTTAACCTAATCCTAGGTTTATTTTAATTTTATTTTATTTTTGTAAAATATTTTTTAATTTTATTTTAAAATATTTTTTTATTAAAAATTTTAATTTGTAGTTTTTAAAATCTACCTTTTATATCATCGATTTTTGATGAACATCACAGGTTTTAATAGTTAATATAAAGATGGATTTTGATTTTTAAATATTATATTTTTTTTTGAGAATTAATCTCAGCTTTATTTTTATTTTTTGCTTTTCTATGAATGGGTCTGTTATAATCTTGTACCCAAGGTTTTTTGAGTCAAGGGCTTAATGTGTGGCATACTGTATTTATTATCCAAAATGGATGATTCGCGACAGCTTTGGCTCACAATTAGAGAAGGACATGGAGAAAAGCAAGGAAATAAAATTTATTGAATCTTAAAATTATATGGTCATGAATTATTAAAAAAATAATTTAATAAATTCTCAACCTCAATAGATTTGAACTTCTCAGTCAGTTCAGAAAAATAAAGTAAACACTTATATTTATATCAGTTATATACATAAAAAAAACCCTTATTAAAAGTTTCATCGGCAATAGAATTTAACTAACACTACAATGCATAAACTAAATAAAAAAAATCAAATAAATTTTAAATCTAACTCGAGCTTGGTCTTGATCTTCGCTGGTGCTGGC
This sequence comes from Populus ilicifolia, assembly GCA_015708895.1. NCBI lineage: Eukaryota > Viridiplantae > Streptophyta > Magnoliopsida > Malpighiales > Salicaceae > Populus > Populus ilicifolia. Next base: position 651,373 of record SRLM01000375.1, on the reverse strand, counting down.
TTGCTGACAACATGCTTATAAGATCTTATTTTGATTGAATAATTGGATTATAGGTTATGCCTTTTTTAACTCATTTAATTTTTTAATTTTTTTATGCTTAAATTCGTGGATATGGTTCATGAATGATCGGCTGGATATTCCACTTCAGCTGCCACCCTCCTCTTATCAAAATGAAAGATTACGGAATTCATAACGACTCTGCTCTTCCCAGAGAATAAAAGGCCTATTTGACGCTGCTAAGGTATTTTTTTAAAAAAATATATAAATATCTTATTAATTACAAATATTTAAATTAGNAACGACTCTGCTCTTCCCAGAGAATAAAAGGCCTATTTGACGCTGCTAAGGTATTTTTTTTAAAAAAATATATAAATATCTTATTAATTACAAATATTTAAATTAGTTTACGTGTATTTTTATTAATTTTTTAAGATTTTAAGATTAATAGTTATATAAATTTTTATATTTTAAAATTTATAACACTTAAATTAATATTTTTTTAAAAATAATTTAAAAAGTCATAATATTAACAATTATATAAATATTCATTTATCTGATAATTCATGGCATTCATAATATTTAAACTAATAATTTTTGAAAAATAAATAATTTTGGTTGCGTAGCTATTCCTTTGAAGCAGACGGAGTTAAGATGTCACTTCTCATAAAATAATTGAGGACGGCATGCCAATAATGCCATCGCTCGTTATTAAATTTCCTAGTGAATGACCGCCCACCAGATATTTATGCAGCCACAATAGATCTGCGCAAATCATTGCAGAACACGTGTTTAGGCTGTCTTTTCCTTGACTAATCGGTGAGAAATTTCCTCGAACTTTCTGTGGACCTGCGTGGCACGTGTCTTAGCCATAGTCCTCCTTCCTACGGGCGATGGCCCTTCTCTTCGAAAATATCCTAGCTACAACAATCATTGATTAAATTTAATGGGTGTTTGGAAATACGGGTGTTGTTGTTTTTTATTTAAAAATATAATATAATACACAAATTTCTCGGAACAAATTTTAGTTTCAGGAAGGGACTCCATAGTCTATACACTACCTCAGACACACACACAGAGTAAAAAGGCTCTCTAGAGTCCAAACCTCCGGCCATTTTTTCTTAAAACCTTGTCGAGAACCGGATGACACATAGCATTGGCACGTGTCAGGGTGGCGAGTGCGTGGGCAGGTCATTGTCAATCACTGCTGGCAATTTTCTATGACTTCGTAAGAAGGCAACAAAGTGGTCAATGCATCGATCGCTGATACTCTTCTCTCCAAATAATGTTACCATCTGCTGCTTGGCATTTTCTCTGTACGCGGATCCTGCCTTGTCAACAACAACCAACCTGAGTGACTCAGCTACCGAGTTCCTCGTAAACGACCCGTCCTGCTCATCTCTCGGCACTTCTATCCCAACCTTCTTCTCTTCAAAAACCCTTGCGATTAATCCTTGGTCTATAGCGAAAGGTAACATGATCAAAGCAAGTCCGAAGGAGAGTGCCTCTATAACTGAGCTGTAACCGCAGTGAGTCACAAAACCCCCAACCGATTCATGAGCCATTATCCTTAGTTGTGGTGCCCAGCTCGTCCACACCACTCCACGTCCTTTTACTCGTTCCTCAAATCCATCTGGTAACCTGACCGAGTCATCCCGGTTGCTCAGAGCCCAAAAGAACGGCTGCCCTGATAACTCTAACCCCAGTGCCAATTCAGTTATATCCTTTTGATTCATTGTTAACTCGCTTCCAAACGCTATGTAAACCACAGATCCTTGGTTTTGCTTGTCTAGCCACTCACTGATCGCAACCCACTTTTCGTCCACCCCGCCCTCGCTAAACTGAGCAGATGGTGGCAGTAGTCCTACTGGGATTACAGGCTTGCAGTGGAGGTCTTCCACGAGTCTTAAGAAATCAGCCTCTAGCTCTAAGCAGCTCCTCACTGCTATAACATCGCAGCCAGCAAGCACGGATCCCCAACGAAATACATCGGTGACACCTGAACTGTTCACTTCTATATGATCCAAAAAGCGCTTAGCTTCATGGATGCGAAAAGCCACTTTGGATGGAAATGTGACCCACTTTGGAGGGACCGTGAAGTGCTGCGGTTCGGTCCTTGGATCGTCGTCGTTGAGCATTGCTGAGTATGATGGTCCAGCGAAGGATATGGTCCATGCACCAAAAATGCTAAAGAGAACACCAGAGATCCCAAGCTTGGTTGTTATCTCGGGTAACCAGTGAGGAGCGAAATCAAAGATGATCCAATCTGGAGAAGAAGAATGTAAGAAGTGAGATATAGAATCGTGGAGTCCGTCATAGGCTAACTTAAGGTATGGAATTTTGTCGAAAGGTAAGTCTGCTGTGGCCTCTGCGTTGTTTGGGAGATTTTCTGCATGGGGTAAAGCGAGGCTCACTAAATTGATTCGGGGTGTTAAATTTGGAGGTATAGATGGTAAACGTTGGATGTTTCTTGGAGTAGATATAAAGGAGATCTTGTGACCCCTTTGAGCTATTAGCTTGGCGAGCTCTAGAAATGGGATGAGATGACCGAAAGCAAGCCATGGGAACATGGCTATGTGGAGCTCGTCAGGTTCATCCATTGATACTTCCTCGTCTAAATGCTTTTGTGTCTCTAGCTTCTTATCCTGAATTCAACATCGGTATGCACTTATTAGGACTACGAGTTAACCTTTTGTATTTATAAAAACTATTAAAAAATATTAAATTTATGATTATTGGGCTGGTTGGAACAGCGAAACTAAAAGCATTAGGTACCCGAAGACAACACATAATATTAATAATAATCTTTAATCTATTTGATTAAATTCTTATATTTTTATTTTTTTAAAAAATATTTTTTTTGATAATAATAATTTTATCTATAAAATAAAATATATAGTTATTTTTCAATATTTATAATAAGTTTTTTGAAATTTATTAATTATTTTAATATTATTGTTATTATTAATTATAATACAAATAATAATATTTAAAAATATTATTATTTAAAAATACAAAACCTAAGAACCTTGAATTCTACAACCGGACCTCGGAGGCGTGATCCGAGCAAAGCTGAAAGACCCAAGAGATTTAAATGGATTTCCATACCACTCAAAAACAACTTTGATAAAACATTCCTTTTCAACCTTAAATTTTTTAGATTTAAAAGGTAGTGTTTGACCCAAGTTAATAATAATAACTACTATTATTATAATAATAATAATAATTAATTTTACTTTTTAGATGATTTCTATGCTTTTTTTATAACAACATTTATTTTAAATTTCATAATATTAATAAATATAATAATATTAAACTCTTCTGATACAGGTTCTTATAATTTTTAATCATTTTAAATTAAATTTATAGTTTTTTTCAATAGTAATAATAATTCTTAAAAATTTATCAATGATAATAATAATGATAATTTTTTATTTCATGCTTCAAATCAAATATATTATTTTTTTATGATAATATTTTATTTTAAATTTATCAATGATAATAATAATAACAAAAAGAACAATGATCTATAATTTTACCCTTTAAAACAAAGTTATGGTTGTTTTTAATATCAATGATATCTTTTTCAAGGTTGTTCATTATTATATTTGTGATATTGGCTATGATAAAAAAAATAATAATATTATAATACAGATAATAATATTTATGATGTTAATGATAATATTAAACTTATTAGGTGTAAGTTTTTATAGTTTATAATTTTGTATTTTTTAATTGTTTTTTAAAAATATGGTTTTGCATAACAATAATAATTGTTTTTTAATTTAATGATGATTTTGATGATATTTTTTTATTTTACTGTTCAAATGAAACCTATTTTTGTTTTTCATATTAATAATATTTTTTAAAATATAATAAATATTATATTAATAATTTTAACTATAATAAAAATTATAATATAAATAATTACATTTTAAAAATCTAAGTTCAAAAAACTTTGGGTTTAGATGTAAAATTCACCAGTTTTAAGTTCTAATGTCAGATCCAAAGCCTTTAATCAAACAGGATTGCACAATCTAGATAATTTGAATATGCACTCATACCATATCCAAGTAACTTGGATATGACCTCCTTTGCAGCTCCAAGTTTTTGGAGTACGGAGAAGGATATTTCATTCAAGTTAATAATAATAATAATTAATTTTATTTTTAAAATAAAATCTATGTTTTTTTATAGTTTTAGTATTTATTCTGTATTTAATAGTTTTATTTATTTATTTGTCAAAGTTCTTATGTTTTTTAATCTTTTAAAAAATTATTTTTTTTCAATGATAATAATAATAATATGTTTTTAAATTTACTAACAACGACGATAACAACAACAACAATAATAATTTTTTATTTTACCTTTTAAATCAAATCTATTATTATTTTTCAATGCCAATAATATTTTTTACAAATTTATGAATTATTGTACTAATAGTATATGAATCATAATATAAATAATAATACCATAAATAATAATATTTTTAATATTAGTAATAGTATTAAAATTAGATGGTTGAAGCTTTTAAGTAATAATATTTTTTAAAAAATATTTCTCAAAAAAAACAATAACAACAATTATTATTAATATATATTTTTTATTATTCTTGTTTGCAGGGTCTGCAACCTACCTTTCCATATCCTGCCAAGATTAAAACTAGTTTTTTTTTTTCATCTATTCAATAACAAATGCATTCAAATTAAAAAAACCCCACCCTTCCTAAGCAACCTTCACAGCTCCAAGTGACAAGCTCAGCTTTTTCACTGCACTACTTTAATATATAATGTTTTACATATAGGCAAACAGTACCCAAAGACACTAAACCTTTTTAATATATTATATAATAATAATATATAGGAAACAAGAGAGTTGAAATTTTATATAGAAATTATACTATTATTGTAATTTTTTATATAAAAGTAGATAATCTCATTAGTTAGTACAATACTCATACTATAATAATAATAATAACAACCACCTTATTCATTATATATTTATAAAAAGCGATCCACACTATTATATTTTTTAAAAAAATCTAGAATTGCTTATCAATGTTAATTGTTAATCATAGCTAGTTATGACAAACATAAATAATAAATTACCAGTAATTTTGAGGAGTGTAATTTAACTAGGTAGATTATGAATTTAATTTCTAAAAATTATTAATTTAAATCACAAAAATATCAAGATCATTAGATACTTATATAATCGCTAACTTGCTAATTTCAAGGTGTGTGAAATTAATTGAGATATGTAAAGATTAACTTAAACACTCGTATTGATAATAATAATAATAATAATAAAAAACTAGCAATTAATAACACATATGTAAACAGTAGCTATGAATATCAAAGCAATAAAATTATATACAACTAAGAAAAATCTGGTTTTAATTTTTTTTCCTCGGAACAGAGAGAGAGTATGATGCATTGCTTATGGATATGATGTTGCAAGGATCTAGAACTTCCATTGGAAAAGGATTCTCCTTTCATCGTAAAACAATAAGATTTTCAATTTATTTATTATATCTGATGAAGATAATGCTTCACGTTTTATTTAAAGATTATTTTATTTTTCTAAAATTTTTCGCAATCTGTTTTGTGTGCCATGATTAAAGTTCCTGGTAACCGCTAGCTATAAGGATGGCCGGCTTGAAGTCTTGAAGACAAGGGCACAATTTTCAGCATAAGCGCTCGACTACTCGTCGTGTAGCCGAGAAACAAGAGGCCCAAGGATGGTCTGGATATGGGCCGCCAGAAGCCCAAAACTATGGGGTGCCGAATTCAAAACGCCACGTTTTATCTCCTGCAGAAAACAGAAGGTTCAAATAAGAGACTCTGTTAATCTTGATTCTCAAAAGTATTTTTTACTTAAAATTATATCAAAATAATACACACACATTTGTATATTAAAATTATTTTTAACATCATCGTAATAAAACAATTTAAAAATATAAAAATATTCCGAAGGCATTGCTAAACAAAGTTAGATTGGAGGACAACAGCTGTCAATGAATAATTTGACAGCCTGCAGCATTCACTTTAAAGGGAATGCGCGTGTCTCAGGATGATTAGTTATATTTTCAAAAAGACGGTGAGCGCAGCCGACTACCCTTCTCCTCACATGCTAGTACGCGCTCCACGGAGAATTAATAATAATTTTTGTAAAAATATAAAAAAAATGCTAACAAATATTTTAATTACATTAGATTTGACCATAAAACCATACCCGCTAACTTTTAACATATATATATATATATATATATATAAAAGATAACACCCCTGTAATACTACAATATAATTCATAGTATTTATACAATATTATATAAAATGTGTGTTAATTTATTAATATATTAATTTGATTTATATTTGTATATTGGACAATTCCTCCTACCTATACCAAATTTTAAAACCAAAGTTTTAAATTTGAGATAATTATCTTAATCTAATAATTTAAATTGTTATGTGAAATTAAAATATGTGATTTATATTATTTTTTAATATATTTTATCAAGTAAAAAAGCTTAAAATTTATATAGATTCACTTTACTTTATGTTTATTTTTTATTAAATATATGAGAATAATAAAATTTAAATTTATGATCTTTTGACAATCAAAACTCTAATACAATATAAAAGAACTATTTTATCATAACTACTTAAGCTATTAAATAAAATTAAAAAATATAATTTATATTATTTTATAATACTAAATTCTTATATTTTGACATATTCTTCCACATGTTTTTTTTATAATTTTTCTCTGAAATGTCCTTTCATGTAACCAGGTATTTTTTTATTAAAAAATTATTTTATTAACACACGAAAAAGAAAAATAAAGGTACATTTCAATTTTCATAACTGGTGGATAATAAAAACTAAAGTTGGAATTAAAAGGAAAAAACCTCGAAACCATAACAATATGTAATATTTGAAGTTGTCAAATTTTATATAATTCTAAATTAACTTTTATATCTTGAAAAATCAGTCTAATTATAAAAATTATTTCAATAATGATTTTTTTAATAATTTATCTTTATTTTATTTACCATGTCCCTCTGAGAAAAAAATAATATTGAAGTATAGTAAAAAAAACATTTTGTGAGCTATAAAAAAATAGCAGTTATTAAAAAAAAAGAAAAAAGATGCTGACACCGAATTTTGCACTGCCACGTTACGGCATTTCAGATAGCAGAAGAAAATGCCCGCTCCCAACAAATTTCCGGTCCGCAACGCTTGCGGGGGTATCCAACGTAATTTTTACTACCATGTATATGCAACGAAACACTGAAATGTTGGAGATCAAGAGCTTGGTGCGCGCGCGCGCGCGTGTAAAATCCTTATTTTAGACTCAAATCTAAATATAATCATTCTAATGGCATCCCAATTCTATAAATTTATTTTAATAAAATCCCAAGATCTCATATATTTCTCAATTGAATCCTTCTTTTATATTTTAAATCTATTTCCGCACCAAAAATGTATTGATTTGAATAAAAAATTATAGTAAAATTAAGGAACATTTACAATTTTTGTCTAAAAGAATAATTTATATATTGAAACGACATCAATTTGAAATAAAAATGATGAGAGTTTTTTTTTTATGAACATTAATAAAAGGACTTGACTGAGAATTTGTTTTCAAATGTTCGGGATCAAATTGATAAAATTAATAACTTTGGGACTCCATAGATAATGAGCATATAGATTAGGAACCAAATAGACTAGAGGTCTTTTTTATTGAGAGAAATTGAAGTGTCGTCTCCTAGGAGTGCATGGTTTCAGCGTTGCTGGTAAAAGCTCCTCACCTCCACTTTACATTATCTTGTCCCGTTAACAAATCAAATACTGCTACGTGTTCTTCTTCCTTCCTATTCGTTAATTACTCGCTCAAGATTCCTCCCCATAAATCTACTACTCCCTCGCCTAAATATTTCCCCTCCCGTTCTCCGTCCTTCTCAACGAAAAAGTTGAAGGAGAGCTTTTTCTTTGTTTCAATCCTTCACTTTGTGGATAAATTAAGCTTCTTTTTATAGAAACAAATCTTAAATTGAAAATGGGAAATGCCTTGAGGTTCCTCTATGGGCGTTGCTGCAAACCAACAACGGCTGGGGACTCTGATTCATTGGGACCCCACGGCGTGTCAGCCGCAACAGTCGGTGTTTCAGCTCTTGCCCGTGATTTGTTTCACTTTGAAATCACCTCCCAGGTATTCTTTCTTGCTCTGAATTTAAACTTTTCTCATTTTTCGGCTGTTTCTGGCAATGTTTGACTCTGCTTGAGGTACAATTAAATTCTTGGTCATAGTCAATCTGAGTGATCATGGAACTTTTTTGAGTTTATGTTTTTTTTTTTATCATGTTATGGTCTAGCATAATTTCATGATCTTCAGAGTCGAGTGTCTTCTGTTTTTTTGTTTTCTTAAGGTTCCAGAAGGACTTGATAAGCATGTGGTCTCGTCGAAGAAGGCTCAAGCTAATTGGTAATAATTATAAAGCAATCTTTAATTCTCTGTAAAGTTACAAGCATATAGTGATATATAGTTTATCTGAATTTTGGACTTTAAAAGGTATAGAAAGTTGTTGGAGGCATGGAAAGAAGCAAAACCCCCACCAGAAACACCCGAAGAAGTTGCTAGGCTTGTTATCCAGACCTTGAAGAGACATCAAAAGGCAGATGTTGAGGTAGTAATTGAAAACCAATTTCAGCATTAGACTTGTTGGAGTGCAGAATGCTTACTACAGCGGGGTAGGTTTATGCAAAATGAACGTTCCTGTTTTTCCTTACAGGGTTTATTGGCTTTCTACGGTCTTCAACTTCCGCATACTCTTGCTCAAGTTTCTGCTGGGGGACCAACATCATTGCCTCAAGGGGTCAAGTTCGAGATGCAAACTTTACCAGTTAATTATTGCAATAACCATTGATCAAACTTTAAATTTATTTACAATCCAGTTAGTTTGAGTTGGTTTGATGTGATAAAACCATTTGAATTAATTAACCCAGGTGGATCCACAAGCTGTAGCTGATGGAGATACCATAACAGTTTATGTTAGCACGACCGACACCAGGGAGTCATCTTCTGTTCCAGGGGAAGTTCATATGGCAGCTGTTCAAAGATCAAAAGCTCGTGCGGAGAGGAACTATGGGAAGGCAGATGCACTTCAAAAAAAAATTGTTGAAGCAGGATATCGGTTGGTTATCTGATTTCCCCAGTATAAATTTTGTCAAATTAATCCTCGGGGTGACAAATTAGTTTCAAACAATTCGTTTGCGCGCGCAGGGTAATAAATGTTCAAAACGAGGAGATTCTTGCTCGAAAGTATCGCATTCGATTAAGGTGACATCTGCTCCTTGTAGGATTTGGTCCCTAATTAGGCTTATTTATTGCAGAGGTTAATGACTCTCGACTGGAAAAAATGCAGGGGCATAGATGCACCTGAGAGTTCAATGCCATATGGGAAAGAGGCGAAAGAGGAGCTAGCTAATCTTGTTCAGGGCAAGTGTTTGAGAGTCTTTGTCTATGGAGAAGATCGTTATCGCCGCTGTGTAGGTGATATACATTGCAATGGAACGTTTGTACAGGTGGTGCCCCCATTTTCTAGAATTGATCTTTATATGATTTATTAGTAGCGTACGAATTTTCTAAAATCCGTGTAACAGGAAGTAATGCTCAAGAAGGGTCTTGCATGGCATTATACTGCATATGATAAACGCTGGGAACTAGAAACAGTAAGTAACCATTGTTCTTTGCAAGCTCCCGCACTATATAAACTTCTTCGCAGTCTTAATTATTGTATGTATCTTATTAGTGGGAAAAGGAGGCTCGAGCAAAGCGTGTAGGGTTATGGGCTTCATCAAACCCTGAGATGCCATGGGAATGGAGAAAGGACAGACGTGAAGGCAGATAGCATTGCCCCAATTAACCCGTCCAGACAAGTGACCCTTTTTTTTTGCCTGCACCGACCACGTTAAGCAGGCATAACCGAAACCGGGATATAGTAACCTATAAGTCGCAACCTGTATCATATCAGGTGGTGTCTGGAAATTATGCCCAAATTTACACTTAATACTAAAGTTTTTGTAATTTAGTGTTGGATTGAAAATGCCATTGAAGCCAGTAAACTTGAGGCTAAAAGCAGGGAAATATCGTGCTTGCTAAGTTATAATCTCCGCACCTAGATGCTAAAACCATGAATGCTTGATAATCATTGCATATGGGTAAGAGAAAAATATCAGTGGAAGATTTTATAAATGCAATATTCCTGTCTTTGTCAACACCCCGGGGACCATGTACCCCATGCCAAGGATTTACCGGATAACAAAAAGTGCAAAACTTTTTCCATATAAATACATAATCGACGATGTTTCCAAGCGAGACCTTTTAGAGCATCCTCTTCATTTCCACGTACTACTAAACTGCTCGTGCTTTGCCTGTTTATTTTAATATTTTAAAAGTATTTTAATTTATTTTGATCTGTCAATATCAAAAATATTTTTTTAAAATAAAAAAATTATTAATATACATTTTAACAAAAAATTATTTAAAAAACAATCACAATCACACTTCCCTTCAATAAAATTATATTATAAAGAAACATAGAAAGCTAAATATAGGAGGACTGGGATTTTACTGTAGTTATATACATATATTATTATGAATTGCAATATTAAAATTACATAAATATGTAATTTAAAGGAGCATGGAGGGGCATTGCAGTATTGTCATGTTGTATTTTTTTTTTATTTTTTAATAGAACAATCATTAGTGCGTGCAAAACACCTTCAAGCGAGCAAAATTTGATCATCCGCCGTTCCATGAGATGCATAATCATTGTCAACGATAATAAATTGATTGTGTTTTTTCTTTTCTTTCTCTCTCAATAATTTAAGTACTAATTGTTATTTTTTTGTTTGTTGTTTACTTGAATTTAACATAACTTCCAGACCAGACCAAAGTCACTTGGGCTGGCATGACTCCTGAACCTTACCCTTTTATCCATTAGCGACTTGAATTTAAGCTTTCAATTTAGAAGCATTTGGATCTTTTCATTAGGCTCATTTCATTAGAAGATTATTTAAAAGTGTCAATGTCTTTTTTAATTTCTAACACAATTAAAATACTCTTTTACCCCTAAAGTGAAAAAACATTATAGCCATTAACCAAAGGCTTTCTTGATTTTTCACAATATTCGTAACAATAAAAATACCTCTTTGCTCTCAAGATAAGAAAATAACAGGCGCTAGAAAATGATATTTCATGTTTTTTTAATTTTCATGTGCAACACAATAATGCTCTTAGCCTTAAAAAAACAAAAAAAAATAACTTGCATATGATGCTTTTACCAAATCTAAATGTCTTGAGTCTAACACCCATGCTTCTTAGGTTTGGCACCTATGTTTCCTGCCAAACCCATAACTCTTAGATCTAACATGATTGTGAAACCCAACACTCTAAAAACATTATCTAAACTTCTAATATTTTTTTTATATTCTTTCTAAAAATTGATATTAATCCGTTGCAAAACACTGGCAGATATACTAAATACTTCTAAAACTAGTCTGGAAATTAACGTATCATAGCCCAGATTTTCAAATGTAAAAACACCATTGCAACTGAGAAAACATACCTAGAGTTCGGTGATACAAAACAAAAGACTGAATAAAAAGACGCAAAAGATTTCATCAGCATCTGGACTTCCAAAGAGAAAATGCAGCCGAATAAGAAACTGCAAAAAACGATAAACACAATTTAGTATGGAAGCTCTATTGCTAAAATCCATTCATGAAATGCAAACTACCATTAATTGTTTATATCTTTTCAGTTACCAATTTGCTTCTCCTGGCGGACCATCAGCCTGAACAGCTAGCCATTCCTAACTAACAATATTTCATTTGTTTATCCTCCCAGATCTTTCCACCTTAAAGCATTGCACAGCTCAATCCCTCCCAAGCATATTTCATGGCTTACTGATAAAATTCTCATAAAAACTAGAGTTCAATGTACAGCCCAAACTAGCCATTTCAGCAGTTGAGTAAAGGGCTCTCAACTGGTTGTCACTTTAAGTTTTACAACGACATGCTCAGCAATTATATTTCTCTCTTGCTAATATTAAAGGGTGATTAAAGCTTCTCTCACCCATTCTTCTAGGAAACACCATTGACAAACTGTTGATAACAAGATGAAATTCACAATCACCACAAACTAGTGAAGGATAGACGGGCCACTTCAGCATGATGTAAAAAGACAGAGAGACTTTATCCAAGGACAATGCCAAGGGCTGTAACAGGATGGTTTTTGATCAAGAAAATGCAAAAACATTGAGATGATTAATGTTGGTGCAATTCAAAAGGAGTTATGTCAGCTAATCACAGCCACGTTCATCAAGTCAGTAAAGAATAGATTGATAGGGACCTGAATACGCATTCATGTATCTAAGATACATCAAATGTCAACAAAATTTACTTATCCTCATGAATGAGCAAAGATTCAACAGTCAGAAATTCCTCACTTTTCCTGGATCTACCAAGCATCATCTCTATTTGTCTTTATTTGCCAGTAGAAAATAATATCAGATATGAAACAATGGCATAAAGGAGTAAAATAGGTCAAAATGAATACCGGAAAGCTGTTTCACAGTTCAGCTTAAGATTAAGAACTTGGGAAAATGAAGCAAACATTACAGAGATAGATCATCATAGCAGGGGCAGGGGGGAACTCTAAGTTTCAGTTGGCATCTTGAAGTATTCATAGAAAGAAAAGTTTTTTAATATAGTATCCAATGCGTGGAAGAAGGATTAGGAAACGTGATAGAGTAGAAGCTGTTCTGTCTTGTTTCCTGGCACTGGTTTTAAGGGCGATGTACCAGTCAAGTAGATATCCTAATTCCTCAAGGCAACTTCATAGCAGTTGATATTTACTCCTAAAACCACGTAATCCTAAGCACTATGGCGTTACTTCAGGAACTTTTCTACTAATTTGTGGTTTTCAAAGCAACAAGAGAATAAACACAGTGCTTCTCACGCTTTCCCAGGAATGAACAAAACAGCTGCATGGCAAGAGCTTCCACTGAAGCTGAACATGACCCATCATTATTTATCATGCCATAAAATTTAGAACTTGTTATTATGCATCCAGTAATGGTTAATTTTCTTAAGCGAACCGGTACCATGGAGGGAAAATGGAAATAGAATCAATAAAAAACAAGAACTTGGTAAATCAGCAGCAACAATTGTAGAAACTCACCAGGTGTTCTCATTTGTGATTTTGCCAGGACTAAAAAAGTTTGATCTCATTTCCTGTCATCCTCTGAATCTGAGTCACTTCCATTATAACCTAAAGAAGTCCAAATAAAAGTCAAGACAAACGGAGCCATTCCCTAGAATACCACTGAGAAGAGAGAGAGCATGTACCTGGACGTTTATTGCTTACTTTCCATACTGAAGCTCGACGCTTTGAAGCTCTACTAATCCAAGCACTTCCCTTAAACACGATTTTATATAGACCATTTAGAATGGCAAAATCACAACCAAAAGATTAAGAGAGGAAATACAAAACTGATGACTGAGACGACTGGGCAGATAAATTAACAAATGGAAGGCTCAGAATCGCTGGTGGGAATGTAGGATTAGCAATGAAATGAAAAGCCTTTATCCTATACATGCTATGAGACTGTCACACTGAAAATACATCACTAAACACTCTCTTTTGTGTTGAATAGGAGACCAAGAAAACTTTGCTATTGTGTAACAGTTAGAAACGAATGATTCTAAGAAGATGTTTTCCAACTCTAAACTCAAAAATCAGCCACGAAGGAGATTAATCTAAATTGAGAAAATCTAGCATAGTTCACAGTTTTCATTGCCAATTTAAAAAGCAAATTTCTGATATCCATCAGGCTTTCAGTGACCTCCCAAAAATCAAAATTGTATTTACCATCCCCCAATCTGACTGCTAACTGCAAAGAGAAGAATCTATAAACAACAGCAAAAGGGACTATAAAATATTAAAGCTCTAACTTCTGTTCATATTCCTAATTTCCTCGGCAAACAAACGAACATAGAGGCCTCGGAATGCTGTGTAATCTGCACAACCCAATTGTTATATACACAAACAAACGTGAAATGGAAAGGAAATACCAGCAACCTGATCCGAATTGTGTTTTCCCTTGTTTAAAACCAAAGGCAGCATAACACTCAAAATCCAATATGTTCTCATTTACAACTCACAAAAACCTCGAAATGGCAAATCAATGGCTGTGTCCTCAGACCCCAGAACACAATACAACGCTAGTAACAATAAAATTAAAGTAAACAAGGAAAACCCAGAAACGAAAACAACATAAAGAACCAAAAAATAAGCACTCAAAGAAAAAAACAGATTAAACCTTTTCAACATCTTTAGGGACACCATAGCCATTAAAATACATCTGACCCACAAGAACTTGCATGGAAATGTCACCAGTCTTTGCTTCCTTTAGTGTATCTTCAAACCATCTTTTAGCACAATCAGAGACAACCTGACCTAATGGCACCAGTTTTTGGCCATCCAAAATAAGAGAACTTTCTTCCATCTTTTTCACCTTCAATCGCTCCGAGTCAACCCGGACCTCACTCGGCCGGGATGGAACAACGGGTAAGATGCTTTTTTTGTGTCTTGGTTTGTGTGAAGAGACTATTTTGGATAGTTCCAGGAGTTTGCCCGTGGAAGGAAGTGACTTTCCCATACAAGAGAAAAGGATGGAACAGTTTTTTTTTTTTTTTTTGTGGGGGGGGGGAGGATTTCTCCTTAGTTTTATTGGGGTTTTGGTTTCTTTTATTTCAGGGGCCCTTACTTTCTNTACTTTTTTTCCCCCCCCCCCCTTCTGATCTGCTTTTTAAGCAGCTTCCTTATCTGACATTCATGGTAATGAATAATGGAGATGATTTCATAGTGGGGTTCCTTAGACCTTTGTCCTGCGAGCTTCTGTTTTTTGTCTCTTTTCCGTTTGACGGCCTAATCCCTATTTGCCCTAATAAACTGTTGTCTCATTGAAATATGGCAAATCCTATTTACCAATCCCTATCTTCGAAATTAAACTTGATAGACGAAATTAACATGAGAGTGTAGTTGGAGGGGTGGATATTTTATGGATTAACCTTTCAATTTAGTCCTCAAGTGATTGGAATTCGAGGGGATCGAGGGAGAAGAAGCAGGGGATATAGCCTCCAAACACTTTGGGAAATTTTCTTGCGTATAGCAAGCACAAATGAAATTTGGAGGAGGTGTTCAAGGTTTGTCAATTCTCCCAGCCCCTAAAATCTAAATCCCCTTCATAATAAGGCAGGATAGGGTACTAGGGAGAAGAAGAAATGTGGTTTCTAGTTCTTAGCTTTTTTTTTGTTCCCGTATTAACCTTCCAATCACTTCAATTCCAAGGGATAAGCTTAATGGTTGAAAGAATTTATTGAATTCCTTGATTTATTAAGTTCAAAGACACATTATATAAATGTGGAGATGTATTTTTAATATCATTTAAAGATTTTGAATTGTTGAACCAAATAAAATATATGTATAAAATAAAACCTTTGCAACCTCTTCTATGATCTCCCCTGGTTTATCTCTCTTCTCCATTAACGGGATTTGTCTTCTAATTTTATGCTTTATACAAGAAAACGAGGTGGAGGTGGAGGTGGGGGTGGGGGGGGGATCCAACAATGCAATTCGGTTCCACTCAATTTCAATTCCAAACGGATGTATATTAATTAATTAATCACATTTATGTTTGGAGCATGGTTGCAGCTATTTTTTAAATTGTTTTTTATTAAAAAGTTCTTTAAAAATACTAAAAAAATATTAATTTAAAGTAAAAAAATAAAAAAACATTAATTTTTTTTTTAAAACACAAAAACAAATAAGGATTTTCTTGTAGTTTTTTCCATGATCTTGCAGCGTGCAAAGTACTGATTGCGGATTATATTACACAGGTGATAAAACAAGTCTCTGAATTATTGGTTGCAAAACGCAAATATTCCAAACAGCAGAAAGATCATTTCATAGTTTGTTTTCGAGGTATATACAACTGAAAAAAATGCTCTCTATATTTCAATTATAAAGCCCTGCAGGCTTCCTATTCTAGTTTTTTCGATTATCATTTGATCATGACTCATACCTGGTAAGATTCAAGACGAGAAAAAATCAACTTAAAATCTACCATGCAGACTAGAAGTTTTTCCATAATGATTAGGCCGTCAGGATTCAGGCCACGTCCTACGAAGCCGTTACAATTTCTGACCGACTGGAAAGGAATAAAAATAAACGCCTATTAATGGCGCAGAACGCTCCCCAACGTTCATTTCGGAACTCCTGGCGACAATAATTCTCATTTGAAATGAGGAAAATCCATTTACAGGTCAAAAGGATGATGTATCTATCTGTACCCTTCCTATTATAGATTGTTTACTTAAAATCTTCAATGGTTAAAGATATGACGAATTGTTTACTTAAAATCTTCAATGGTTAAAGATATGACGAACATAATGCTGACAACTATAAAATAGGAAACAAACCAAACTACACCAACAGTTTTTTGGAAAAAAAATGCCAGGCACAAATTAAACTGTAAAAATTGGCGACAAATCTGATTGACGTCTTCTTCTAGATAGCTGGTACCCTGTAGGTTTTGAGTCAATTCAATGACGGTTTATGGGGTTCCTCCTGTTAGTGTGGTTGGGGAAAGCTATTGCGCCCCATACCCCCTGGAGTTGATTGTCAAGAAGAAGATTAAAAAACTATCCAACGCACAGTTCGAAGTATTTGATCTCAGTGGAAACCTCCTCCTCCAGGTAGATGGTGGTGTCTGGAACTTCCAGTTGAAAAGAGTTTTGCGTGATCCTGCTGGTTTTCCTATCCTCACGATCCGCGGAAAGGTAATTGATAATCCCCAGGAAAAAAAAACATATGTGTTCTTCTTAATGTTTTGAGGAACACAGGAAGTAATTAATTGTTACAGTATGTATATCTATGTTGTGTTTGGTATTGCGTTTATTGAAGAACCTGACAAAGTACATATGGTTTTTTTCCTTTTTGGTTTCTTCAAGGTACTTACACTATGGCATAAATGGAAGGCTCATGCAGGTGAAAGCACGGATGACAGCAGTGTCCTTTTCACTGTAAAACAATCCCATCCTCTCCAAATTAAAAAAGCGATCAACGTCTTCTTGACCGCCAACTCCAAGAAAAAAGAACCTGACTTTCACATAAGCGGATCTTATACTTCTTTGTCATTCAAACTTTATGAAGGCCGTAGACTCATTGCAGAGGTACCGACGGATAACCTTTATGCTTACATAACTAATTTCTATAATAATTTACCCTACGGATTTGAAAATGGGAACAACATCTCTTTTGCCAATGTTCAACATCGTAGAACATCGTTTTCTTTCCATTTCTTTTCCATTAAAAAAAGGGTGCGGATGGATGATTTTGGACGATAGAATGAGATTTATTAATGTAACAATATTTCACAGGTCAAACATAACTTCACGCTTGAGAGTTTCTGCAAGGGGAAGGAAAGATACAAGGTTAAAGTTTATCCAGAGGTTGATTATGCATTCGTTGTGGCGTTGCTCGTAATTCTTGACGAGAATGACACCCCTTGAGCAGGCGGTCCGTTTCTTTACCACCTCTGCGATTTTCTCTGTGTGATGCCTGTGCGGGTGTTAACTTTGTAATCCTGGTGTGCGTGATTTATTTCACTTTTATTGTAAGATAACACCACTCGTGTATAAACCCGGCAATTTTAATAAACCAAAGATCCCCATTACTGTTTTCAAATCAGATAAATGGAATATCCATAGACGCCAGCCACTTTCTGTGAGAGAAGGAGCACAGAGATTGAATAATTCCTTGTCGGATCATTGCTTCCATGACCGCTGCTTGATTTTGAGCTTTCATGATTCTCTCCATCACAATCGGTTCGCCTGCTATGTCTGAAGTTAAAAGCCCATTATGTCTATAGGCAGGCCTAGCGATGGCAAGATTGGCAAATAGGCACTATAAATGCACCCTCCATTTTACAAGCCCATGAGTGGACCAGAGAGGGCTATGTGGGCTGTGGCCGTCAAGCGAAGCTGGCCCCAGTAGGGACTTTTTCTACCTCACGAGTTTTGTTTTGTTTTTTTATTTATTTAATAGGACACACTTGGTTTATATGTGTTGTTGTCTTCGAATATTAACATGTTTCGCTACTAGCTCTCTATAAGCAACCCCAAACTGTAGTTTCCTATAAATTATTACACAAACATCAATTAAATGAGTTAATAATGCAGTATTAGCATTTGTTATTTTTCAACAATTATGCACTCTTGGAATTCTAGCGATCAAATTTAAATTTTAAGCAATGGTAAGTTTGACATTAAGGCTTTAATAGAATGTTATTCAATGGTAAGTTTGACATTAAGGCTTTAATAGAATGTTATTTCTATAACAAGGTGGTATGCATGACATGGAAATGAAAAGATGATGCGACATGACAAGTGAAATAAGATGATATCTCAATATCCTCCACCAATGTTTTGATCTTCAACCAGGCTAGTCATTTAAATACTCATTGGCCATTATTATATAAGCCACCTTTTTACAACCTTATTGGAAAAAACCAACTGATAATCAGAATGATAATCACGTCTCAAGTGACCCAAAGCAAATTTAAAATTATTTTTTAATATTATTAAAATGTGTTAAAGTCAAAATAATTTTTAAATATAAAAAATTTATTTTAATCTATTTTCTGTAAAATTCAGTTCACTTTCTCTTTCATAATATTATTCGTTGTAGTTCGGGTCAACCCTTTTATTTTTCACAGTTTTGTTTATAGTAATTCTGAAATTTCAAAATACATCGTATCACTTATTTTATTTGTCTTTTAATATAAAATATTATATTTTTAAATAAGAAATAATATGCATCGTAGCTATTAAACTCCATCTTAACAGCACAGCTCACATCAAGCTTAAAGCCGGTCCAATCAACATACTGTTGCTTAATTGGATAGTCCAGTTATGTTACGTGTGAAATTGAACCAGTAACTAAATTTTCTCCCCCACCTGTGCACAGGATAAGTGGAAGAAAAAAGAAAACTATAGATTGGTCATGAGTTAAATAAAGGTTTTAGACCCGGGAAAACAGAAAAAGACGTTGACGTGTGAAAATGACAGGAACTCGGTGAGAAAATACATGGAAGGAAAACAACAAGACATCAACAGGTTGACGTGTAACATCTCCTCCCACCACTGAAATCGCCTAGTCTGTCCGCTCTGTTAATCTACTGTGTTCTTCAATCAATTACATCATACGTGTAACTTTCGATGTGAATTCAACGAGAAATGAAAGGAAACTTCCAAGGAGAGTGGTTAAGTTCCAATTTTCAATAGGTGCTTCAAATTATCAACATCACCTAGCCTCCGAACGGGATAGATTCCGACGTTGTTTTCAGAAAAATTAAAGTGGATGGATTCTAGCATAAAACACTAAAGCAAGAGGGCACCGCCAGCATCTCGAAGCAAAAAACTCGTTTCTGCCTGGTTTGTTCCTCCTCCTCTTTCTTTTTTCGAAAAAGGAGAAAAGGGTGTTATCGTATGCATCGACTTTTGTTTGGTTCGGTCAGCTATCAACCGACTCTATTGCTATAAAAAACCAATATTCTATCATGTTGGTCTTACCATGATATTGAATTAAAATGAAGTTTTTTTTTTTTTACTGCATCTGGGTTCAAGTTTTGATATATATATCTGTTATTTTTACAGTATTTTACATGTTTACTAGATTTACAAGGTATTCAGTGAACTATAAAGATTAGTTGTAGTGCGTGTAAATTGAGCAGGACACCCTATATAAATAAAAAAAAAACCATGGCATCTTCGGAGGCGGACATGCTTGAGCAGGGAGCTGGAGAAGCACTGTCACAAAAAGCAAGTGGAAAACGTAAAGAATATGGGTACAAATGGAATCAAACACTAAATTATTCATCGAACACTGCTCATGTTGGCCAACATTCCCCACCTTCTCTTGCTTTCGTGCTCTTGTTTGATCACATTTGTATTTAAAGTAATGGTTCAGACTTTGCTAGGGTTGGAACATGCATGTATAATTAGCCCGCTTGACATCCTTCAGCAATTAATCCCAAACTTACACCAAGATAAATTATTAGGATCTCTCTCTAGATCGATCTCTGATCTCCAATATCCACTCCCATAGATCAAAATATGGTTACAGGGATGATATACCTTCTAAATAAGCCACTGCCAGCCCCCCTAATTACGCCCCTGCCTCCTTTTCTATTTTTTTAATCTGGTCTTTTCAAAACTAAATATTTATCTTCTTTTTGAGGGGGAAAAAAAGTATCTATGGAGGAATTCTCCGAATTTTTATAGGAAACCTCATTCCCATGAGCTTGAATTTTGATGGACATCCCATGAGCTTTAATTTTGATGGACAAGAAGGCGACTACTTGCACATAAACAATAGCAATAGCTTTTAAATATTTTTGCCATTTAGTTTTCAAATAAGAGCTTGTTTGTGAACATGGCTCTCCGTGTGGCTTGAAAAGTTATTTTATTTTTTACTGTTATAATATGTTGATATTAAAACATAAATTTAAAAAAATATTATTTGCATGTATTTTTACATAGAAAAATATTAAAAAAAAATTGTTATTATAACACGAAAGACACTCCAAAGAAGAAAAAAGAAAACTTCAATCACAGGAAGTATGATGATGCTGCCTTCATACCATTACGTGTACATGGGCTCCCAGACCACTATACTACACCTTTTGCAAATTAAAATTAAAAAGCTATCCTCACTGAAGTCCTTGAATGAGTTTGAATTTAATCGAGCGTTAGAATAATCAAACCTGATTATTCTACCATATAAATAAATCGGAACGGTTTAATTGTCCTCGTCTGCCAACAAACAAACAAGTGTTTTCTTTGACGAGATTTTCGGGTCATATACGCGACCAGATACGTGTTGAGTTTGAGTATTGGACTCTATGCCATCAGAAACATTATGTGTATTGCCTACGATTATGTCGTCACAACTTGTTGTCGATTATTAAGATAAGGGAGAAAAAATCAAGTTCTGATCTGCTTAATCTGCGTTTCACTTAATCATTGTGGCCACATTCATGAGCCTTGATAAACCACGCGACAAAAATAAAGGCAGGATGTGAGTTCTGGCACGCCATCACATGTCACCATACAATGCTCAACAAAGCACCGTACAGGGAATCCAATCTTTTCATTTAAAATAAATATTTCTATTAATTATTATATTAACAATATTTATTATAATAAAAATAATAATATTTTTAATATTAATAATAATAGTAAATCTAATTATAATATCAAGCTCAAAAACTTTAAGATTTTGCTGGGAGAGTAGACCCAAAAGTATTGAATGTGACTCTGGTTATAAGATTGTATTATAAAAATATAACAATTAAATATAAAAAATTAATACTAAAAAATAAAATTAAATAAAAAATTATTAAAAAAATAAAATAAAATACTATTCTAAATAATATTGTTTTGTGAGGAGGGGTGTAATAAAATCCCCTCGTGAATTTATGATAATCTAATAAAAAAATAAACAAAATAAATCATGAAATTTAATTTCTAATAAAATCAATGTAAAAATTTGAAATTAGAAAAAAACTAATTAAAAAAAGAAAAAAATTAAATCAAATAGGTCAACCCGCCGAATTAGGTTAATTTACCAAACTTGAAATCTATATCACGAGACTGTGATATTAAATGGAAAAAAAATTTAATATTAACAAATCATACAAAAAAAATTAATTAAAAACAAAAAAACCCTACAAATAAAAAACATTTATCTTTCTATATAAATTTGCATAGTACAATTCATAATAAAAGGTTGACCTCTTTTCATTATTGTTATGATATTAAAAGAAAAAATTAAATAGAAAAACTAATTGAAAAAAAAATAGAATCAACTGAATTAACTCGCCAAATCAGATTAAATTGTTAAATTAAAAATTCATATCATAAAAGTGTGATAATTAAATAAATAAATAATATTAAAAAAATAAATTAAAAAAAAAACAAAGGAGTAAAAACTATAGAAAGAAAAAAACTATATGAAAAAAATTAAAAAAATAATTTAAATTAATTAGATTAACCCATCAAGCAAAGTTACTATATCAAATTTGATATTTGTGTCATGAAAATTTGATAACTAAATATAAAAAAAATTAATATTAACAAACTAAATTAAACAAAAAAAATTAATTGAATAGTAAAAAAACAAAAGAAAAAAAAACAATAAAAATAAAAATATTAATGTTTTTCACTGTAGATTACATTATCTTTTAATTATAGTTAATACAATGAATTATACTACTTTATTTTATTTGTTGGAATTTGATTTTGAAAATCCATCTAGGACATGTCTGTGTGTAAAGTAGAAATTGTTTTTTAAAATATTTTTATTTAAATATATATTAAAACAATATTAAATTACTTATCTAATAATCAACTTAGTATCATCTAGTTCCACGCGTGAAAACTAATCCAAAAAATCATAAATTAAAAAAAATCAATTATTGAGGTGCTCATGTTAATTGTTCACAAGGGTGCTTGATTTATTAACTTATCACACAATGCACAACTACAGTATTTTCAAAGAAAATGCTATGTGAATTCAGTTATAATTTTGCAGTTTTTACGTCCCAGTAACTAAGATTTGTAATTATGAGAAGCAAAGTTCAAGCTTCAGGAAAGACGTGGTGATAATTTAAAGATTTGGGAAGGACAATCCTGCTGCCTAGTCTCTGGCCTATTAAGCTCCTAATTACCGCAAACAGGCGTCTAATGGTAAAGATCTTATTAAAAAGCAGTACTGGATTCCCTCTATCTTTGGATTATCGAACATGGTAAATTGCTAGTATAACATGATTAGCGTGCTTGGTATTGTGTTTTATAAGTTTATTTTTAAAAATTTATTTTTAAATTTTTAATATTTTCAGATTATTTTAATATGTTTTTATAAAAAATAAAAAATATTATTTTAATACATTAAAAAAACATTTTAAAAATCAACTCCTATCATTTTTCTACATATATATCTTAAAAAATAATAGATTTAATTTGTTTTTTAGAATGTGATTAACTTTTTTTAAGATTTTCTAGTTTGAAAATACATTAAGATAATATTTTTTTTATTTTTTTTAAATTCATTTGTGATATAAGTATATCAAATTAATAAAAAATATAAAAAAAACTTGACGCTAAAAAAAGTTTAAAAAATCTTAAAAGCATGAAGATAGAAAACTGTAATAGTAATTATTTTTATTTAAAATATTAAAATAACATAATTTTTATATTTTAAAATTCATTTCCCACAACAATTTATTAAAATATTTAAAAAATAAATAATATTTTTTTCCTTAAAATTATGTTTGGACCGCAGAAACAAACTGCGGTCAATTCCTTCTGCATGCTCCACCATTACAAAAAGAAAGTGAAAAACTGAAGCCCATGGAGCCTGGCCGAGGGAAAGAGAGTTAAAATCTTGCAGGATACGTGGACCCACTTCTTGTTCTGTCCACTGCTTTGATGTGATCATGATTGATCTGTTTATGAATTCCAAAAATAAAAATAAAAATAAAACTAATTCGATAATGGTGTCCCAAAATGCTTGAAACGGGTGTGCACGTTCATGATACAACGGGCCTACTCTCTCCGTGTAGTTTGAAAGTATTAGCTGTTACAGATCATGTCCGACCGTGCTCCCGGCAAAATAAGCCGTTTGATTTTTAATAATTATAAAATGACAAGAAATGCGCTGTTTCCATTCCACTTCTCTGACAGATGCAAGCGTGTGGACGCGCGCAAAACACCTCCGAACCATGCGGAGTAAAGCTCCAGCTAGTCAAAAAAAAAAAAANNNNAAAAAAAAAAAAAAACACATCAAGAGGAGGTTTATTATTATTTTTTTCAGTTTTTCAAGTTTAAGTCTTAAGTTCGGTGTCCAAGAAAAAATTATTAAATTTTACTGAATATATTTTATTGATACAAGAGAGACATACTCTTGAAATTCTATGCAAGAAATTTAACCTCGCTTAACATAATTTTTTTAATTTTTTTTTATTGTAAACAAACACATATGTGCGCGCACATGTACACATTATCATGGCTGAAATATTTTAAAAAATGATTATTACTACTTCATCAAATACCCTCTTAGCCAGTGAAATGAAGCTCAAATACCATTTTTCAGATTAATCATGGCTCGCTAATTGGAAAAAAGAGAGGCATTATTGTTCCTGTAACTTTTATACAAATCTTCGATAATTGTATACTACTGAACAATTAGCCTTTTGTCCTGACTGATATAATTTCTCCTCCGAATTCAACTACATTTTCAACAGACTCTAGATTATACGCTTTCAAGTTTGCTAGCTAAAAACAGAGATGGTAAACCCCCTTGCTAGATTGATGCCAGCATTTAGATTCGGATGCTTAACCTCTCAATGCTCCTAAACACGTTGCCACAAAATAATTTTCTGGAACGTAAATTCCAAAGGATTCAGTCTAGACGAACCAAAGCTGGTTGGAATATTTTTTCTGTTAAAAAGAATAAGAGATATTAATAAACTTTAAAAGGGTGTAATTTAATTAATCAAGTTTCAAATTTAATTTTTAAAGTAGTTTGAGTACTGTAAATTCTAGAATTATTGAAAGTTTTTTTTTTTTTTATATATATATAGTTTGATGAATTCCCATATATTTTTGCCGAGAACTAGGACAGAAATTTTGCTTGTGATAAACGATAAAGGCGCACCGATGGATGACGCGTTCAATTGCATCTTACGGGTTGTTTGGACTTTAGAGACCCGCTGCCCCTCCAAACGATGCTGACCAAATCTTAAATTCAACACCGTACCAGCAAACATCGTTCAAAAACAAAACACTCCTGCCCTGCTTCTCCAACTTCATCAAAATCTTCGTCATCCTCTCCTCCAAGGCTTCTGCTTTCGTATGCTTTGTGTCTGTAAATATATTAAAAAAATATTTAAAATTTATTTTTGATATTAATAAATTAAAACAATTAAAGAACAAAATTAATTTAAAATTTACTAAAAATCCATGCTAATGCAACCACAGCATGGATTTTGAACACTAGTGCCGTAATTTTGACCAAGTCACGAACGGGAAAAAGCTGCGATCTACAGAATTAAAATTAGAACAAGAATAAAGGTTAAAATAAGAAAATCGCAGTACCACATCTTTATTGCACGATTAAAATACCGAATTACAGGGAAATGCAGTGTAAACCAAATAGGTCTCCCCATCTAGGCCGACTCCTACTATTTTCACACACAGAACTTCAACAATCAAAACCAAACCAATACAAACCAAACAAGACCTAAGAGACTCACATCTCTCTTGACGCACAAGACACACGCGTGTGCACCCTATTTATTCCAAACTACATGTATATTACAATACTCCCCGGATGCACCTGAACAGAGTCCGCTCAAATAGCCAGAACCAAACCCGGCACGGACTTACCGACCCGATTGGATAGGGTGCTCTCCCAGATGGATGGGCAATGCAACAGAGATATCTCGCCCGTTGATGATGAATTTGTCTTAAAATCTGACGGTTGTGATTGATTTCCAAGACGAGTAACAGTAAGAGAAGTATTGAAGTACTCTCTAACCTGGGTAATTATCCCATCCGTAACAGTCCAAGCGTGCACCCAGGAAATGGAACGGCTTGTATCACACCCTTCAACAACCACAAGGTTTCCAAAAGAGGTGATGGAGATAGGGGAGAATTCAAACGGCACGTCGTTGTCTTTTTGTTCACCAGTAAGAAGGCGCATCATAAACTGGTGAGACGGCGGGCCATGGAACCACCACTCAAGATCGTTGGCTAGGATCTTGTGTACCGTGTCGACGTCACGTGACTTTAAGGCTTCATAGAAAGCAAGAACCACGTCTTGGTTCTTTTTTGTCGATGTTGGTAGCTTTGGTGCAGTGATTTCTGCCAGAACTCCTTGTGAGTTAGCCAGTTCTTGGGAAAGCGCTGAATGCAGCTGATAAAGGAGGAGGACGGGGGTACTTTTGCTTAGAAGAAACAGCTACCAGAGAGAAAAGATAACCGATTGGGTTTGCCAGGGAGACCGCGGGGCCTTATATAAAGAGACGGATATGGATCAGATCCTGACTCTGTGCTTTTACGTGTTGTGGGTTTGTAAGGGTATTTGTGTCCTTCTGATTGCTTTTTAAGGGTGGTTCGGTGATTTCAAGTTAAGAGAAGGAAATATATGGTAAACTACGTCTCAATCCTTATTTATTTAGATGTATCACATTTTGATCTCTATTGTCTTACTATTATCAATATCCACCACACGTAATTCAGAAGCAATCCAGTACTTGAACATTAAAAAAATCTGAATTGGACGAAATTGTCATTTCAGCTAGCTCAAAAAACACTAATAGGTTATTGATACAAAAGCTTACTGTATCATAAATACATCCACGATCTATCTAAATGCTCTATTGATGGTCGAATATTCGGGATACATATTTTGTTTTATTATTTTTTCTAAATAATATGAATTTTCACTGTATGTTTTGCAAAATAGTTCGATATAACAAATTTATTCCTTCAAATAAAAATTGTCAATTTAATAGAAGAATAAAAGATAGAGGAGCATATTGTAGTTTTTGGAGGCTTAAAGATTGATACTGAAAGCATTACTATTACAGAAGCCGAAGTGAAACACTCCTGAATTTGTAGGGGCTAAAAAATAATCTTGCAACATCACGTCAACAATTACGTGGCGTGAAATGATTGGTAAATGATCATGGTAAATCGGGCCTAGTGTGTTTTCCGGGACCCGGCGAAGACAAGACTAGTCAGGCAACTTTTTTGAACTCTGATTGGGTTTTGATTAATTTGTGAGGGATTGCATCAACTGCGTTTGGCGGACAGATAGGTGCACATCTTGAAATATTAATTGGGTGAGAGAAAAACACTTAGACTCAGAATTAATACAAATCTAGTAAATTATATACTAATTTCTCCATAAAAAAATTATATATTACCTGCCAATCGGCTTTGCTTTGGTATTATCGAATCCCAACCCTTTGTTTTTTTCCAAACAAAAAAAATAAAATCTTTTCATATCGCGTCAGCTTTTATGATAATTCTTTATTTGACTGCTGACTGCTGACTACATATTTCTATCTGTGACCAAAAAATAAAAGATAAACCACATAGTAATTTGTTTAAAATTATTTAAAGATAAGGTATTGAATTCAGTGACGTGATAAAAGCATCGGCAAGGTTTTAGAATTGACAAGAATGTAGAATTACAAGCATTAACGATGTGATATCATTGATTTTTCTCATGGAAGACCTGAGGTAAAGATTGAAATGTCAAGAACAGTAGCAGATGACTTTGGGAAAAAGGCAGACATTAGCATAAAAAGATATACAATCTGTAGATTAAGTAACAAGTTGTGTTCCAACTCTGTAGGGTAAAATTATCAGTAAATGTTTTTTTTTTTGAAGAATTTCCTTGAAGGTCCCAGGTTTTAGACAATCTTGTGGAAAATAATTTTATATAAATATATTAATTTTGTTATATTTGCCCCTGTGGACGGAAAGATTCCCAGCTTCACCGGCCTTATTAAATTCAAACAAAATAAAAAAAATAAATTAATGTACCCGCTTGAAAACAAGGTCTTTAGTTTTACTTTTCAACCTTCGTATGCTTATCTTATTGGGTCCACAATGGCCACAGCTTATCAATGCGAGGATGACTTCTTGGGAGGTTGCAGCCCTTTTTTTTTTTAATTTTCGAAACTATTGCTGAGAATATTTTTTTATTTAGAATATATTAAAATAATATATTTTTATTTTTTAAAAAAATTAATTTCAATATTAATACGTCAAAATAATTTAAAAACATTAAAGAATTAATTTAATTAATAAAATTAAAATTTAATAAAAAACGCCGGTCTTAAATGAGCTTTTGACCTGCTAGGTTTTCAGTGGTCCGTAAGAAATTGATTTAACAAGGACACCGAGAAATGGTTACGATTATTCTCATTTGATTAATTAATGGAATTCCTAATCATATGGCAATATCCTGGATAAAGAAAAGAAGAAGAAGAATTCCTACGGCAATTGTAATTTCTGAAGAATTATCATGACTATTAATTAAGCATCCTCGCACAATATGGGCCATTCAGAAGACCATAAACTTTGGATTGATATTTATTTTCTTATTTAATGATTTGATTTAATCAACTGTTCTGCCCATAATGGGAGACGTGAAGAGCCTTGTCAACTGCTGTGTATAGGCATTGCACTAACACATGAAACTTTGAATTGCCCGTCACTGAAGGCCAAGCAGAGGGAATTGCAAAGCTTATACAGTATAGAGGAAGACCTTGATTAATCAAAAAGAAGACATCACAATCGGAAAGGGTGGGCCATTGGCTAGAGCTGCAGGTCAGAAACTTTCCCCAGAACGAAGAGAAATTGCAAGGAAAAATGCTTTGGAGAATATGTCCATCCATCGCTATTCACTGCCATTTTCAAGTGCAAACGACCTCTTGTCCGAGAAGAAACAAGGGTCCTTTGCTATTAAATTCAAGGAAATAATGGCTTCTGTCCTCGACAGCAGAGATTACGAAATGGGATGTTCTTAGCAAACAAATTCTGATGCTAGACAGGAGACAGCATGTACAACTGCCACCGATAACACTAATGGCTTAAGGTCTGAAACAGGATTTCTTTAGGAAATGTCCAAGCGGGAGCTCATGTTCAAACAGGTCTTGCAAGCTAACCATGCGGATGGGTGCTCGGAGAACAGCCAATCTGGCACAAACGAACTGGTTTCACTGGGAAAATTGCGCTGGTTTTTCACACCCTGATATTATCCAAGAATAAATTTATTCGAGGGTAGTCCTGGACGTTTAGCATGATTAGTAATGTTCGTTCGACTGTCAAGGGCTCAGATCCTAGGTAGCCATGGAAACCAAAAAAACTTAGATCGACCAGTAAACGTGCGTCTAGCAGGAATTTAAGGGGAAAGGAACAGTAGAAGAAGAGGATAGAGACAGCACGAGGGCCGGTGGAAGTGAATGAAGACGTCATAATGCATTGTCTCCACTTTTTTTTTTAATTTTTTAATTAATTATATATTTATATTAATTTATATATATCATAACTAATTTTATATATATTAAAATTAATAATTATATAAATTTTTAATAACTCTAAAATTTATAAAACTTTAATTAATTTTTAAAAATAAATTTAAAATATTTTAAGTCAAGCCATATTTTTTAAAATTATACTCATCATTTATAATTTTTAAATATATTTAAAAATATAGTTGTGGTTATTTTTTAAATTGATTTTTATTAAAAAATATATTAATAATATTTTTTATTTTCTTAAAATTATTTTTTAAATCATCATATTAAAATAATTAAAAAAAATAAGAAGTGATTTTAAAAAGCGCTTCCATAAGCCGGGCCAGCTTTCGCGCACCACGACTAATCCCACGAGCCCTGAAGTTAATGACCATGTAAGCCTCCAGTGGCCATCATATGAGCAACTAAGGACTCGAACTTGAGACCACAGAGGGAGCAAACCCCTTGATCCCAAGTCCTTACCACTTG
>SRLM01000375.1:492655-620780 GCA_015708895.1 Populus ilicifolia | reverse complement strand
ATTTAAAAAAAAATATTTTTATATAATTATTTTTAGTTAAAATTAATTAGAAAAATATATGTTTGGTTAATACTATAGTTAAAATTGAGATTTAACAAAAAAATAGTTTAATATATTTGGTTAAAAGAATGTTTTTTAAATTGAGGTTATAAAATAATTTAAAAAATATTTATTAATATTAATAATTTTTAATATAAATATTGTAGACTTAACTATTGTTATTATATAATAAAATAAATAATATTGATATTAAATATTTTTTATTGTTCCATTAAATTATTTACAATTTCATAATATATGAAATCTATTCAATAAAAACTATATTTTTCATGGTTTTTTAAGCGTGTAACAACATTATATAAAATATCATCACAAACAAAATTGAGGCTGCGATCAAATTCTGTAAATGTTGCGTTATCAAGCGATTTTCTTCTAATTTTTTAATAAAACACAATTAAAAATAAAAATTAAATTTTTTTAACTAGGTTAGACCTTACAAGAATAAAATTGGAATTGTGATCAAATTCAGCAAATACCATGTCATCAAACAATCTCTTTCTAATTTTTCAAATAAAACATAATTAAAATTAAAATTTTTAACTAGGTCGGACTTGGCAAGAAATAAGATTGGAATTGCAATTAAATTCTGCAAATATTATATCATCAAGCGATCTCCTTGTAATTTTTCAAATAAAACATAAATAAAAATAAAAATAATTTTTTTAACTAGATCGGACTCAGCAATAATAAAATTATAATTATAATTAAATTTTATAAATACGATATCATCAAGCGATTTTCTTCTAGTTTTTTAAATAAAACATAATTAAAAAATAAAAATTAATTTTTTTCTGGATCAAATCAGCATTAAACTTTAAACCAAACCCAAACCAACTAAAATTATAAAAAATAACTCAGTGCGTGAACAGTAGAGTTTTACTCTCCACTGTACAAAGACACACCAGGAAGAAGCATGGAGAAATTACTTTAGCTAAACTTACAATTTCACCTATTTTTCATGGTTTCATGCGCCAAACACAACCACAACTTATAACCAAATATTATATCACTCCATAACTTATAACTAAATATTATATTACTGAATTTAAAAAAGAAAACAGCAGCTGCCGCAGAGCCAAACCCCACTAACTGGAGGTGATTTCATCCTGGAATTTAAAATTTTTGCCACAAAGTCATTCTCTATAGAATTATCTTCGAAGGCATCCACATTTCTCCATGTCGCATGCCTTTTTCTCGGAGAGTGGCATTACACGGAGTCCACTTTCTGTCGAGAAAGAGATTTGAAAACATAATCATCCACTTCATGTTGAATTCGGCATCCCCTTACCCCTTTAAGCATGGATTTCATCCGACCAATACGACGCCATCTTTCTTACTTTATAATTACTATGTTAACAGGAAGCTTGGGCACCGAACTTTTCCTATTGTTTTCACATAATGTCAAGGCACTACCGATAATGGTACCAGGGGTACTGCATATTATTTTATCATGGCAACTGAAAAATTGGTGGTGAAGTGGTGTGTACTTTGTAGAATGGTAAGAACAATTCCCAGCTAGTAGCTACACAGAACAAGGTCCTGAAGCATAGAGATCGACCCATGATAATCACACAGAAAAGACATCGTACAGACAATCTTAATTTTGCAGCGTGAATACTCACAGCAGAATTATGTAATAGGAATGTGCAGTCTGAGTTCGGTTCTACGTGCATGCATTACTACTCCACGAAAAAGATGGCCTTACAGGTGCACACCCATGATAATCACACAGAGAATGCAAATTATCAACATCGATAATAAAGCGAACAGTGAACTCTCGGCCATGACAGTATCGCAGGTTCATAATGCTCTTTAGCATGCCCCATTATAGGCAGATAAATTGACAGCTTGAAATGCTGGCCGCGATTGTGACCTCTGTGAGAAACAGATCTGTCAATACCTAATCAAACAGCAGACCCAGCTCGTGGAACATGCTAACAATTTAAGCCAACACCAATAATTTAATGATCCCTGTGATTATACAACAAAGTAACTACTCTCTCTCTTCATCTCCGTGTGTGCGCATGCGTCTGCCCTCATGAAGACACATAACCTGCTTGAAGCAAAGGAATAGGTAACAAGCAAGGGAATAGCTAACATGAAGACACATAACCTGGTTGAAGCAAAGGGATAGCTAACATGAAATATCTCCTAATAATCAATACTCTCTCTCTAAAAGATAAAGATTATCATATTTTACTTTTCACATACATTAAAAATATAAATATCATGTCACCATTTTTTATCCATACTCTTAAAAATACCACTTTTTAGTTGTAGATTCCATGCAAACGAACTCTCAATAGGGTATTATAGTAAAATAAATAATTAAAGTATTTTGATCAGATAATTATTTTAGGATAAATAAAAATAGAAAATAGGACAATCTCTAATCTCTTTGTGACGGAAAGAGTTTGACTTAACCAACATGCATGCAATCTCAAACAGGTAATCACTCGGGCATCAGTCTCCAAGGTCGAGGACTTTTCCATTTCTCCCAGTGCACCAAAAACAAATTTCAGTTCGTAAATTACTATTAAGACCCCCCGATGTCAAACATCTCTTTTGTAATCTAAAACAAAAGCAAGTATCATTTCGGAAATATTCGGGGTGGGTGTAGCAATGCAATTAAGGAAAATCCAACCCCTTTTTTTAAGCATTTCAACTGAGGAACACCATCAGGATAATAGAGATTAATCAAGCTGATATTGCAAATTAAGCAGAATAACAGTATAACATTGTCTAATTCTAAGTTCTGTGCATAAAAGAATTTGGTGCAACTGGATCGTAATGCCTTGAACTAAAAGGTGTCAGCTACTATACTTTCTTTGAGTGATGTTTTAACTTGTATAGTATGATTGATACCCTCACTTGTCGGAAGATTAAAGTGTTTTATTTATTCGCTCAGATACTCTTATCCACAATGGCATGCATTCTCTTCTGTCTCTATGTTTTTGTTTTCCTGAAAGGAAAACTAATTTATCAAAATATAAAAGAACTAAGTTGATAAGATTTCACAAATTGGAGCTAGATGCCACGAATATGTGCTGATACTTGTCTTCTTTCACCACCTTCACTCGAACAATCAAACTAGATGCACCAATCTACTTCTGTTTCCACATCCCTATAGTGAATCTAACAAAAACCCGGGAAGCAGACAGCAAACAAATTAAGCAGCCAAAGTTTGGGTCACGGAATCCCATTATAAGAACATAGAAAGTTACAATCAAATGAAGCACACAGATATCATTGCAAAGAACCTAAGCACCCCTTTCTATACTGTTGCTATCCGGAAACAATTACTTATGGAAAATATTTTCTTCAAATTTATATCAAACTATGGACAAGATTTTAATGCCATGTGAAAAATAATGGTGAGAGAGGCAAAACAGTATGAAAAAAAGAGCGGGATTTCAATTGAATTTCAACGCATTACACCCAGAATACATGTAATAGTTTTCACAGCTCATTCATTGTCGACTAATTACAAAATAAAAATGATATATATTTTCTTTTCCAGCTAATTGGCTTCTCTTTCTATCAATAATGGAGCAGGAGGAGTCATAGTCTCATCCTTACCTCCTCTGGAAGGCTCTTCTTTCACCATAGGAAGGTGCTTCCCAGGAATCATATGCTCCTTCGAAATTATGCTCGGACTTGGAGAATTAGATGTCATAACGCTGGATGGGCTAGAGTTTTGGCCAAGTGGAGAACTTGGATTTGAACCGTCTTTGCCAGAAAAAGGTGAATGTGGCATCTGGTTACTACTGTCCATTTGCTTCTGACATAATTTATCTTCCACAATATCGTAAGAATTCCCAGTTCGGACTTCCTGAGCAAGAGAGCACCAGCAACAACATAGCCACAAAGTGCAATCAGAAACTGCTGGTTCACCGAAACAAAATGTGTAAGCTGGCAAATTGAATCTCTTTCTCATTTGAATCCTCCAAAAGCCACCGTACAGTAATCCAAACGCACAGAGAATAATTCCAGTTATACCCAACACTTCCCTGACAGTCTCGTTATCAATATTAACAGCAGCCAAGTTGAAAATCCAGAAAGGAGCCAAGCAAAAGAGGAGAAAAGTTAAAATGTGAACATACATGTTCCCAAATCCGAGTCTCTCCATGTTCCACCCAAAGACACAAAAAGAACAGAAAAGTGATAGATACGCTATAGAAATGTCATCCCAAAAATCAAGTATCCCTCCACTCCACTGTGGTCTAGTCTCAGCAATTCTTTGTTCATCTCTGATTGCAAATGAATATCTCTTTGCTAATGATTTTGACCTCAACTTCTCTGGCCCTTCACCAGTGGTAATCTGCACCTGTGCTTCCTCATCTATTTCAGACTCATAATCCTTCCCAAGAGGGCTAAGAATGGAGTATAAACCAGCAATTGCGGGTGCAGCTATTGCAACAGAAATGCATATACCAACTCCTAAGGCTGGTCTCCCTGATCTCCTATATCCTAAATTTAGACCACAAAGTGCATATTGAGCAAAGCAGTTAAGATGGAGTAGAGCCACAACCACCATCATATGTGCCCACTCATGGGGCTTGTACGTCCCATTCTTGCAGTAAATCTTTCTGAGTCTAGAGATGTCTTTTCGATTCCATCTACAGAGAAGCACAAGGTGATAAAATCGTTTTGGATGTTGATACAGACACATGAGGGTAAATAGTGCATTTAGAATTTGATTATTGACTTCAAACCATACATCTCTCTGGGACTTCTTTGGTAGTGCATGGTCCAACATCCCGGTCATGACTAGGAACAAAATTGCTCCAGAGATAGCAACGCAGATGATCCACACAAAAAGGGCCATGTTCATTGGGTCCCTGATCCATTCTTTGCCCATTTTCATTAGTGAAGCCCAATCAATCTTTCGTGCAAAAACCCCATTGATACGTTCTCGAAAACCATGGCTACTAGAAGAAGTCACTGAACGTGAAAACTCGTCTCTTTCCTGTGCTAACTGTCTGAATTTGGCAGATGCAGAACCAAATTTGAGAAAATTTATCCCACTGGGAAAGGAAATTAAGCTGTCTTGGGACTTCCTCAGTGAGTTTTCATTGCTTAATAGCGTCCTTCTAGATGCTGAAATCTGAGGAGGAATTTGAACCCCGGCCTTAGTACCATTACATTCCTCAATTTCATCTTTGGGGTTCCCGTTATTAACTGAAGCCATTCTCACCCTCAAAAACTGACCTGTTAATCAGAGCTACAGCCGTGACCTAAACAGTGAATGTTCAAAGCAGAGAGGGGGAACTTCAATACGCAAAATACTCTATGTTTTGAAACCTAAACAACAGAAAACGAGATATTTCATTAACTGAAGCTGAAAAGGTAGCGTGAAATGACAAGAAGCAAGAGATCTTACAACTGAAATGCAAACTCTACAGCATACCAACAGTATGTTATATGCACAAATATCACAAACCTAGACTATAATGAACTACGCGTTGAGAAACTGACCGAAGGAGAACAATATCAAAGTTTGCTGTCAACAAAACGGCAACGACAAATAAAGTGGAGAAAAGATTGTCAATTTCATACAAGCAAGAACGATCAAAACCCAAATAAAAAATGGAACAAAAGCAAGAAATGACCCATCCTTAAAACCCAGAATCAGATATGCATTAAAAAAAAGGGCAGTCCTTTCGTTAATTGGGCTGTTACAGAAACTTGAATTAGACAATTCAACCAAGGATTTTATGCATCGAAATTAATAAAGAAATGAATTTAATTAATTGATACGACTAAAATTAAAACAGTTACGCAAATCAGAATGAAAGCATCAACATAAGGAACCAACGAGAAAAGGATTAAAAGGTAATCTAAAGAACCCCAAGAAACAAGAAAGGCAAAATCAAAGACTTACCACCAGGTGAATTGATTGGTGCAGAAACATAGTTCGAAAGAAACTTTTGATTTCATGGCAATTCCTGTCCAAATATGATTGGTTAGTTCAATGCTTAAGTGAAACAATAAGGCTTTTACCAATTGTTCAGCTGGATTTGTACCTTTTTTATGTTGCTAAGGAGAAAAGAAGGAATATAGTTGCCCAGGCCAGGTGGGTGAGGTAGAGTTGCTTTGCTTGACCTAGAAAAATGCTGAACGATGTCGTTTTGTGGTTAGTAAACTGTAAAAGGGTAAAAACCATTGTTTATGTCTCCAGGGGAGCAAAGTGGAGATTGACGTCGGGGCCAGTGCAGGGTTGCATTCGCACATATCCTATCTACCCGTGTCATGTATCATCACCAGTCA
The DNA here is from genome assembly GCA_015708895.1 of Populus ilicifolia. Taxonomy (NCBI): domain Eukaryota; kingdom Viridiplantae; phylum Streptophyta; class Magnoliopsida; order Malpighiales; family Salicaceae; genus Populus; species Populus ilicifolia. The sequence goes on along the minus strand of SRLM01000375.1, from coordinate 614,450 downwards.
AAAGATTCTTGTTTTGAAAGCCTCTCTCTCTTCTTAATCAATTTTCGAACCACTTGTTACCGAATACAAACAATAAATCTCAACGACTTACTTCGGTCTGGAATATTCTAATTTACAGATTTAAGTAGGCCTGCAAACCCAAAGCATTTTTAATTTTTTTTTAAAAAATATTAAGTTAACTCTAGCGATTACTTTGTCCAGATAAATTAATTGCATAGCGATTCAACCCATTATATAATTAAATTTAGCCCAGCCAACGTACAAAGCAGTTCGTAATAAGAACCCAACCCACCCTACCCTAGTACGGTTTTACATCACAAGATCACCTCATTAATAGCTCTACCCTACAACGCCTATCCCGACCTTGCATTTTAAGACCATACCATGGACGTCACATTAATATTTCGTTGGTTCAAGCGATTAAAGACTAGACTAAGCGGGAAGAACATGCGACTTCAGAGTTGGGATGTTCAAGGCTTCAAATTCCAAATCTCCACGAACTCTTTCCGATCCAACTGCCGTGTCAGTTGCTGTTTTAATTAACGACAGCTTAAAAAAACCAGTTAAACACAGCATTCCTCGGTTCATTTAGCTTTCGATAACCATGCGGATTTAACAGGAAAACTATTAGGAGAGTAATGATGGGGATTCAATCCAAAACAAACAGCTATTTGTAGACAACCTCCGTTCATTTCTGCAATCGCAAGTAAATGTTGGGTTGAGGGATTGACAAACTCAACAATCATGATTAATGAATAAGCATATCTTAATCATCGCATCCAGGATCAGATGGGTGAAACAACTAAAAAGTAAAAACTACACGGAAGCCAATGCAGCTTCTGTCCTTGTTGCGCATCCACCATATGCGCAAGACCATGCGGGTTTTGATTGAAGAGATTGATTTTATCCCCCACCTATCCCTTTCTCCTTTAGTTTGAGGGGGGAACCACATGACGCAAAAAACACCATTTATCACAACTACAAACTCAAGTCCACGATTGCAAGCATACACACTCCAAGTAAAAACCAAACCGGATACACTCTAATAGAACACATTGTGAACAAATCCAAACAGACATCTCACCGAAAGAACAGATGACTGAGACTTAAAATTTAGGTGAGGTCATCCTCCTCTAGTTCTTTAGCTTTCAGCTTCTCTTTCACCCTCAATAAAAGGGTCGTCTTCCAGGAATCCTGCGCGGTAATTATGGAAAAGACCAACACCATCAGCAAATTAAGATACCAGATATATATATTTTCTTTTGTTTTTCTAATGATCTAATCTTAATTGGGAACGTATATATTTTAGAGTTATATATTATAATGATCTAACTTGTATTACATTTATGTTTTTTTATTTTATAGCATGCCGCCTTGGTTCTTTCAGGCGAGTTTACAGGCTTTGCGCCTTTTCGTGCTTTTCACCTGGATATAATACAAGTTTACCCCTAAACCTGAAAATTGATTTTTTTAGATGTGTAAAGCACTTAAAGGATTATAAAGAGAAATGTACCAGTGGTGTCATGCTATCAAATTCCTTGATAACATCAGTGAACTTTGCAAGATCTTCCTCATCAATGGCAGCTGCAATATCCTGTCAACAGAAAAAAAAATGTGTTTGCTCATGGGCATTCTATTTTTACACCAAAAAAAGGAGCAACAGAGACAGGAATGGATGCGGTGGTGGTGGTGGGGTGTTTAGAAGTATTCAGATTTCATACATAATCGTGTGGAAACACACAAATGGATATTTGCATGTGAGAGAGTCTGTGTCTATAGTTTACAAACTATCATAACAAGCTGTATATTTATGAACATTCAAAACCAATTCCAAGGAAATCACTACAAAAGAAACATTAAAAGACCAACAAAAGTTTTCCACACTGGACACAGCATACCGCTAGCAATTTATATTCACGAGTTCCTGAAAAAGTTGGATCCATTTCCTGCAACAGAAATTCAAATTTTATTGATTCTATCCAAGTGGTGAGATAAATAATCCAGGTGCAATTGGGGAGCCAAACTTAAGACCTGATATCGCTCCAATGCATTGGTAATTGCAACAACATCGCCTTTGCAGAGATGGCAAATGCCAGCATTAAGAAGATGACCTTTGACTCCATATTTCAGTAAATTACTTTTAAGCGATTGCCGGGCTATCTCTTCATAAATGTCAATTGAAGTCTGGTATCTGAACAAGTACAATGAGAAGTTATTCAAATCTCTAAAAGCCATGCTAACATGCAGTCCAGCTAAATGAAGTGATCAGGGCCTTTTATCTTTTGTTAACATGCCCATTTTGACTAGTTAACCCATGTCTATTGCAAGGGGCAAGAATGTGATCAGCTATGAGTTGTGTAAAAAACTGTCAACATTTCCAAATGCACATACAAAAAGCAAAATACAGTTGTTTTATGCGAATAAAGTAAACACTTAAGGAGAATGATTGTTCATATCTCAGGTAATCAACCTGTCCAGTATTCCATCATTTAGCGGTGTACACAATTGACATCACTTTACTCTCAATTATTAACACTTACTACAAGTTTGTCATACCAAGCAATATCTGCAGCAACGTTCAATTTGGACAGAGAAAGAGAAATATATAACCTATATGAAGACATGTAACAGCATTCAAACACAAGAAAGCAATACCAAAAAAGAAAAAGACACCCTTACAGTTCTAGATGAGCAGCAAATTCTGCAACTTTCTGGTTGCATTGGTTGGCAGAAGTTGTTACGTCTTCATTTTGGAAGAAATCAGCGGCCTTATGATAAAATTCCATAGATTTCTCAATATTTGCGTCTGACTCATACAACTCAGCAACTTCCTGCACAATAAAAGGTAGATCCAGGTTCTTGAATATCTATTAGAAATTAGAACAACATGGATACCTATGACAACTTTATAAACGTATCCCTAGTATACTATGAGAACTGCATGTTATCAAATTCTTGAATCTTGATAATGTTGCAAATGATTAAAACAGTAAAACCCAAAACAATCACATACATATCAATGCTGGAACAGAGAGTAAAACAAAAACAACAAAGAGTACAAAAACAACATTGGTGCAAAGAGTATACCTTTAGATATCTTGCAGCCATACTGATCCTTCCTATATCACAGAACATGTCAACAGCCTGAACTAAGCATGAAATTGCCTCTGCGCAAGGAGAAGTTCCAAAATATGAGACAAAATGGACAGGGAACACAAAATTGGGGGAAGACATATTTGACCATCACATTGAAACCCCATTTCATTTCACAGATCAATAAGCAATATTAATATCCTTACAGTTGCATGCACGAACCCATGACAATCTCAAATAACAAAGGCACACTACCAACAAACCAGCACTAACATAAATTGTATTTGCAATATACTCATGTATCGACTTAAATGATTGTGTCAGAGCAAGCACTGGTGTATACCACTAGTGGATGTTTTCTTATAACAATGAGCAGCATCAACATAGGCTGAGGCAGCTTCATGTTTGCTATCCAACTACAAAACATAAGATAACAGTAATGTCTTCAAAAAAACAGTGATAATAATAAAATGTGCTTAATTCAATCACAGCGAAACTGACACCTTCAAATGACACTGTGCCAGCTTGACATACGTTGATCCAGCCTTTTCCCCTGAAATACAATTGCCACAAAAAATGAGCAACCAATCGTACAGGCCTACCGCAAAGGAGGATATCACTCAACTTTGTATGGTTATTAAGTGACAATTTAATCGAGAAAATTTGACTGCAATCCAATCAAAACCCTAAAAAATGCAAACTCATATCCATTGCTAACCAAAATGCCAAAAAAAAACATAATAATAATAAATCATAAACCGAGTTGTTGTCATAAGATCCTAAATAAATAAAGAAATAAAAAAAAATTATTTAATTTAATATTTGTTATTATGTAAAAAGAGCGAAAACGGGGACAGAAAGGATACAGGATTTAGCGAGCTTGAAATTGTTGGCAGCTTTGTCGAAGAGATCGGCGGCGTCTTCATATTTGGAACCGAAAATACCCCAACCGTTCAATTTCTTTTCTGCTTTCTTCTCGAGATCGTCTCCTTTCGCTACCAAATCCATCTTTCAACTTCCTCAGCGACCTCTCTCTCTCGCTTTTCTTTTGTATTGGTTTTATTGTTAATATGATCGGTGGACGGTGAGGAGAATGTCAATCGAAATGGAGACTTGACGCTAACGAAAAGAAAAAAATCGTCAAAGTAAATAGATACGATGATGATAAATGATAATTGTCAGGAAGAGGAAAGGGCAAAAATAATAGCATATTCACTCCTTATGATTTCTAAATGTCTCACTTCAGGCCTTATAGTTTCGATATTTCTATATTGACCTAAATTTCCATTGAAGTCCCAATGTAACTTCTTTATTTAGTGGGCAGGGTGGATCAAGTACCTAGATGAAGGTATTGTTTGCTAAAAAGGTTTAAATATTACGTGGTAAAATTTGATTTTAAATGAAAAATTATATATATATGTATGTATGTATTAATTATTTTATATGCTGATATTAAAATAAAAATATTATTTTAATATATTTTTAAATTAAAATTATTTAAAAAACAATTGCTATTATCATACCAAATAACTCGTAAACTTCTGTCTATATACCAAACAAATCACTTATATCAAGAGTGATGCTTTACTAAAAAAAATATATATTTTATTAAATCCACTTTTAAGATCACTATAAAGGTGTTTATTTAAAGAATACTAGATTGGTGCTGTTAGGGTACAATTACAAGGAAGAGGATACATTGTAGAGTATTTAAAAAAAATAAAAATAGCACTTTAAATGATATGCATTTCAAGAACATTTTTTATGACAATAATGAAATTACATGTATATATATACACACACATATATATATATATTATCATGGCATGTCGGGTTGGTTATGTGATTTTTTTAGAAATAGTTTATTGTTTAAAAATAACTTTTAGTCAAGCATTTTTCACATATCTTAATAGAAAAGTTTAAACAAAGAAACAAATGTGAGAAACAAGATTAGCTATCACAGGGGGGATAAATAAAGAAGTAATATTAACTAGATTAGTTAAATTCACCTTGATATTATTTACATAATATATAGTTTAGAATGTATTTACATGGAGGCTCACCATTCTTCCTCTGTAGAAAAGTTCAAAGCTTTTAAAAAAATAAACCTGTTTCTATATAATGGGACCTGGATCGATACATACAAACCTCTGCAAGATCAAATAGTATTATTACATTTTTCTCAGCTTTGATCCTAGACTCTAATGACCTTTATCCTTTTGTGTTTCTTGTATTTCATCCTCGTGGAATCCCATAAAAAATTAGGGTTGATGTCCCATGGAAATCCTTTACCAGCAACAAAAGGCTAAAGTTGAGGTTGAGGGTGATCTTACCGTCCTCCTAGATATATTTTGTTATTTATTTTAATAGTGTAATTATTATATTGTTTTTTTATTAGCTTTTTTTTTTTGAAGATAAGATGCTCTTTTCCGTGAATGTTTTTTGGAAATTAAGTGAAGTTATTTGATAATTATGTTTGTAAATGCACAGTAAAATCACGAATATAACTTTAAAATAAAATAATTTAATGCTTTACACACAAAAATATTTTCATGTTTTCATGTTTTAAAAAGTTAGGATTGATATCCCATTTGAAATCCTTTAACACTAACAAGAAGCTAAAGTTGAGGGTGATGTAACCGTCCTCCAATATATATTTTATTATTTATTTTAATAGTGTAATTACTATATTATTTTTCATTTTTTTATTTTTTTGAAGATAAAGTGATTTTTCTATATAATATGAATGTCTTTTGAAAATTGAGTGAAGTTACTTGATAATTATATTTGTAAATGCATGATAAAATAACAAATGTAATCATGAAATAAAATAATCCAATGCTTTATGTATAAGGATGTTTCTGTATATTCATATTTGATCCCATAATGAAATTGTGACATTACCCATACCATTCCATCTTTTTTAGCCTTGCATACAGGAGCTTTGCAGTAATTTCCTCATGGCTTTTTGGTGATTGTTGATTGGTTTTAGGAGTATTTTTAGTTTTGAGTAATTAAAAAAAAATAAAATACATAGCCACTCCTCTTCGTATGTCAAGTTTAGCTAACTTTAATTGTTGTATCGTCTTTTCACTGTATCGTTGCATTGTTCTCGACATTATTTTTCTTTCTTGATGACACATGTATGATGATTTAATGTTGTCTGAGAGAAAATAGTTTTTTTTCTTTTCTTTATTTTTTTTTGGATCTGAGTGTAGGCTATGCAAAACATCAAACTAGCCGTTTTTTTCTTTTAATTTTATTTTTTATTTCATTTCTGATTATTTATTTTTTAAAATTTATTTTCAAATCGCTATTTTTTTTTGTTTTCATTTGTTTTCTTGATTGATTATATATATATATATATAATTTCACTCCAAATATTTGTTTTTATTTATTTTTCATGTCAAATTTGGTCATGTTTCTTTTAGTTGGTTTTTAAATCATTTTGTTGGTGGATTGATTTTTTATAATTTCTTTCCTGAATGTTTAATATTATTTGATTTTCATGTAAGATTTAATTCTAATTCTTTTAATCTTTTTTTTAATCTTCTGCATGGTTTTTTATTTTTTTTCAATTTTATTCCTTCATGTTAAATTCAATCCTAATCATTTTCTCTGTTTTTTTGAAATAATTTTGATTTTTTTTAATTTTATCTTTATTTGATTTTTCCTATTGGATATCAAGCCTAGTTTTTGCTGTTCTTTTTTTTTAAGTCTTTTTATTAGTATTTTTTGATGATTTTACTATTTACAATTAAATTAAATAATATTTAAATTTTTTAGTGGAATTCAGATGCATAATCCAACGGGTTGTAGGTTTTTTTTTTTATATTCTAACACGTTGGATTGCATTCATGAAGACATAATATAGACATTCTCGGTTTCAAGCAGATTGTCATTTAATTTAATTTTAAAAAATGTTTTGATTTGGGATTCGACAAACAAACAGAGAAGCTCAGACAATCTCGTTGACTAGTCTTTGCACCCGAGAAATTATCATGGTATTATCAGCTTAGCATGCCAGGCAAGAGTAGTGACCTAAGAACAGTATCATAGGACCAAAGCACATGACCTGTCTTTAGGTCCAGATTCACTTAAACCTGGATACGTTTTGGGTCCACATTCATCATTCTCCCAATCATATGACCCCACATTCCTCCGCCATGGTCCATGTCACATCCCAATCTTACCCTTATCTTAACCATCTCTAACCAAACATATTCCATCTCTATCAACGCCACTTTGGTCATTTAACCATCACCATTATTCACAGCTTGCCTTTAATACTCACGTTTTAAACTTAATTATGACCAACAAGACAACTTATTCCAAAAACATCCTTCTAGCCGGTAAATTCCCTCCCGGAATGTCGCCTGCCGCTGGAATACATGCTCCGCTTCTGACGGAAAGGAAGCAGGGGGAGAAGCGTGCATCGGTACACGGAGCAGTGTTCAACGTGTCAACTAGTATAATAGGTGCAGGAATTATGTCAATACCTGCCACACTTAAGGTGCTAGGTGTAATACCTGCCTTAGTGTTGATTATGATTATTGCATGGCTTGTTGATATTTCTGTGGAGTTCTTGTTGAGGTATACACTCTCTGGGGAGTCGACAACATATGCTGGTGTCATGAGGGAGGCTTTTGGGAGGGTAGGATCCGTGACTGTACAAATATGTGTCATGATCACTAATCTTGGGTGCTTGATCGTTTATTTGATTATCATTGGTAAGTGTATGTGCGTGCGTGCGTGCAAGGAACATGGTTGTACGGTTTTATGTCTTTTTTAATTAGGGACTGGGGGATTTGTTTATCAACCTTGTTAATTAGGCTTTCTGCACTTGAATTTGAAGAATGAACAGTCCTTCAATCAGTTCTTGAAATTTAACTGCCTTTTTTTTGTCAGGGGATGTACTGTCAGGGAATGTGCATGATGGATCAATGCACTTGGGCGTGTTGCAAGAATGGTTTGGAATTCACTGGTGGAATTCCCGTGCTTTTGCGCTCCTCTTCGTTGTTATCTTTGTTGTGCTTCCTCTGGTTTTGTTCAGGCGTGTAGGTAAGTTTAATTTTCAGTTTTCTTTTAATTTTTATTCATTCTTGTTCCAAGCCATACAGAGCATGGATGATATATTCCAGACATAGTTATCTTAAATCCACGCTGTACAAGTTTGAATTTCACCATTATTATGAGTGAACATCTGGAGAAAAATTAGTTTATTAGAGGATCATGATGAGAATAGTGTGACAATGCTCAACGTCCCAGAAGGACTGGAAAGGGATCCTGCACAGACTCTGAAGTTAAAGGAGAGTGACTGGAAAGCTTAGAAACATGGTGGGCTGATGGTTCCAAGAGAAGTGCCCACTAGTCAATGGATTGAAATTATTGTTTCTTGAATCTGTCGAGAAGAAGGGGACGATGGTGCGATAGACGTTCTGAGGCTCAAAGATGGCTAATTCCTGATATGAATATGTTTTGGGTGGAGATCCACAGTTAAAGGTAATGGACAGTTAATGGAAGCAGAAGACGCTAAACAAGGTCCTTCGTCATTTGTCTTAAATTCTTTCATGATTACAGGATCGATGAGAGAACAGGATTGCATTAAGTTGAGCTGGAAAATTGTTGGTAGATAGAATAGAGAATCCAAGGAAGATATTGATCATTTAATGCTCAGGAAAATCTTTCAGAGCTTACCGTGGCAGACAGGAGTGAACAAACAAAAGGACAAATGAAAGCAAAGCAATAGATGTTTTTTCCTTTTCTGAAAAGATAGAGAAGTGAAGATTCTACTATCTGATTTGTTTTTCATTGGATAAATTTTTAGGATGCCCTTTTCTTGATGGTAGATCATCTCCCACGCTAGCTGCCTGAGTGATTTTTTGCCCTCTCCCTTTTGAGCTTCCTGGCGGTGGAGTCCGTGTTGTTTCTTGCTTCTACCCGCATCTTATCTATTTCTCCTAGGAAATTTTCAATTTACTTTTAAGAAGAGTTTTTCTTTAAAAAGAAACTGGCAATATGACTGCTGGATTTTGGGAACTGCTTGTTCACTTTGGTTGGCCTGTTTTTCCAGAATCATTGAGGTTCAGTTCAGCTATATCAGTCGTCCTCGCAGTAGTGTTTGTTGGCATATGTTCAGTGATGGCAATCCATGCACTTATTGAAGGGAAAACCAAAAGTCCGAGATTGCTGCCCCATCTAGATAACAAGACTTCCATCTTCGACCTTTTCACTGCAGCTCCAGTGATTGTGACAGCCTTCACATTTCATTTTAATGGTGAGAATGCCTTTTGGTATCTTAATTAATGTAGTCAAAAGACTATATCATGGCATTGTTTGCTTATTCTTTCTCTCAAGTTCCTTCGTTGAACTTGTGCAGTTCATCCAATAAGTTTCGAGCTCGGGAAACCTTCTGATATGGTTTCGGCAGTCAAGATTTCCCTCTTGCTTTGTGCTGGCATCTACTTCACCATTGGCATTTTTGGGTATCTTTTGTTTGGGGAATCAATCGTGGCCGACATACTTGTAAATTTTGACCAGAGTTCTGATACAGCATTACTCAATGACACTGTCAGACTTAGCTATGCCTTTCATCTCATGCTGGCGTTTCCCCTCTTGAACTTCTCATTGAGGGCAAACATTGATGAACTTCTTTACCCTAAGAAGCCTCTTTTAGTAACAGATTCCATCCGATTTGTGTCCCTCACTCTTGCATTACTAGTTTTCGCTTACCTGGCAGCAATTGCAATCCCAAATATATGGTACTTCTTTCAGTTCATGGGATCAACCTCAGCAGTGTGTCTCGCCTTCATTTTCCCAGGTGCTATTGTGTTAAGGTACTGCTCTGTCCTTCCTAAATTGATATTTTGCAGTCTAAATTTGACAGTCCTGCACGATATAATTCCTTTTGTCTTCTCATGAATTACAGGGATGTTTACCGTATATCAACGACACGAGATAAGATTGTGGCAGCAGTGATGATAATTCTAGCTGTAGCAACAAGCACAATTGCCTTGTCAACAAACATCTATAGTTTGGTTAGAAACAAGTAATAGTAATTGCCGCCCCCCTTTCCGGTGTTTTTCTAGTAGAGGTGCTTGTATTGTTTTATGTATTCTTCATACTCGCAGTGTCCTTAAAATCCAACAGTTAAATCACCGTGGTGTTGCGTATAAACAAGGAATATAGCGAACAAACTTGAATCACAAGCATAAAAAACTGAACAAACCACTTGGCCACTTACTATGGATGTATATGATGATGTACAGGAAAGAAATGACTTCACAAGAGACAATCAAACCATGTCTTCGTCATTCAATGCCACGATGAAGGCATAGCCCACTCCCGGATAAACTTTCACACTGAAGTCATCTCCATGGAGAATTTGTGATTCACCTGTAAAATCATACCAGCACGAACGAAACGTTAGTTTTTGCTTTTAAAATCAACCGTGAGCTAAACCAACAGGGGAACGTGGTATCTGGGTAAAAAATTAATAATTATTTTATAGATAAACAGATGTTTGAATCTCAACTGGTATTAAGAGCTCAAATCCAGGAAATAGAAATTAATTCTATTTGTTTGAATTTATAAAGTGCTCATGTCCAGGCCAAATAACTATTTTAAGTTGCATAGCAGCCGATCTTGTAAAGGAAAAGTCTTGAACATGGGGCGAGGATAGCAGTCAACCGGTTTTGATGTACTTCTTTGCACATGATCTGCTATTAGTTTTGAAAAAATTATGGGATTATTTCATTTGATTCATTACAACACTTGGCATGGGATTTGAGAAAACATTGACCCGGGATCTAAAATCCAAGGGTAGGTAAGATGATAAATTGAACCTTCTTGAATCAGATTCACACACACCATTATAAAATAGATTGAAAAGATTTCATACAACAAAAAGGTAGTTTGCAAGAAACAATTTTGCTGTATAAGCTTGCAAAGAAACACGAACTACACAGGATTAATAGATAACGAACAAGTTTAGCATAACATTTTTTCCATTTTCAATAAACTCTCCATAGAATCAAGGCCCAACTGAGCAGCAGTCCACATCCATCCATCCACTCCAGCACCAACACATCCATTTCAGGCGAGCACATAGATGATGATGGAACAGTCAACAAACAAAAATTGGTGGACGTGTGATAAGTGCTAACTACTTGCTTGGCAAACCATCAGGGTCACAAACTAAGCTACTCAATGTAAACACAGCCTTACGAGCACAATTATAACTGCGCAGGACAACTATTACATATCCACTCCACGAGCTCATGGTATACAAACCCCTACGTTTCATAGCATTAAAAAATGAGTATAGATGGGGAAATTTTGGTTCAAATTACATTCAAAAGATATGCACTGTATTTTCATTACTCGTGAGGCCTAATCTCTCCAAGATGTCAGATGACTTTTGCCCTGACTGTACTTCAAGCCTGCATTGGAAAAGGTCATGCCCTGAATCGATTACTTAAGACGAACTATCATATCTCAGATCCTGGAATCTCTTCAGCAAGCTAGCCTTTCATGTCTTAATTTCTGCTTCATCAGAGGAATCTGGGATAGACTTAATCACCGAGATTGCCCCTGCATAGTGTAAAGCTCTGAGAGCTTCACCTGCAGTTTCAAAACGGAAATATCAAGTTCCAGCAACTCTTGGCAGCAATTGTATTGCCATGAACATTTATGGATGTTGCCAAAGGTTGAATACTCAAATATGTAAATCGAGCCCATCACATCACATCACGCCTAAAGAACCTAAATACTCATCAGGAGTTGGAATTAGAAAAATCTAATGGATCTAGACATGCATTGTTCTTTATTGTTCTAAACATGTCTTGTATTGGAAACACAAACTCCAATTTGTGTGCTCAGCCTGCTTTTGTTCATCATTTCTATAGTGGATTGGTAAATCAAGGTATTATATTGCTAGAGAAAAGCATCACTGATTTGATATTAATAAGAATTCAGCACATCCTCCTATCCAGGAGAACTGGAATCACAGCGAAAATTAGTTGCGTTTACGATTGGCAAGCTACGACGACACAGAAGACCTATTCATCCACATCTAAAATCCATTAACAGAGGAATATAAAGTACAAAATGATGAATGCAAACATTTAAATCTAACCTGGCTGTGAGAGGGCAGCCAGAGCTTTCAAATCCGCTTTCCTGGTGTGGTCATCTTTTGCAGCTCCTTACATGTAGAACAACTCTTGAGCAGTTGAGCCCCACCCATCTCCACTATTCTCATCCTTCGTTCAACTAGAAATCAAGAAGAAGCAACAGCAGCAGACCTTACACTGTGACTTGCGTATGAATAAAAAAAAGAAACCCGACATTCAATAGTTCATTTACGTAACTATGGGTCATCAGTTCTAAAAATCACGAACACAGCAAAAAAGAAAAAAGAAAAAAAGGACAACACTCTGGGAGAAAAGGGGCCTAAAAATATCTGATTCAGAAGAGGTGCAATCTGTCAACAATAAATTTACAGATAAAAACGAATCCATCATCAAATGCTATGATCAGAGAAGAACAAAGCTCCGTGATCGCAACCCACGTCAACATAATACTAGCAGCTCGTGATTTATACCCAAAGAACGATGGTGATGAAGATGATGAGCTGGGTTTAACTCAATACTTGTAATTAACAATAACAAAACCGAGAAAGAGAGGGAGAGAGGAGACATCTTTTACTGCATGATGGTGATGAAGATGATGAGAACTTGCGAGAATGAACATTTCGAGGATTAAAACGACACAAATACTGCTCCAAAGAAAGGGAAAAAATAAATATGAAAGAGCAACAATACTTAACCAATAAAATAGTTTGATTTGACTGAACATTTCAACTTTCAAGGCAGCATTACATTCATTCTTCAGCTGGGGTGCTGCTAACGTTTGCATCATGGTCTCACCGCGGGTGAGATCTCTCTCGTGATTGTTTGTTTCTTTGTCGACGGAGCAGCTTCTTTCTAACCTTTCCTTTCGGCCTTTCAGTGCCAAAGCGACACCGTCTAATTAATTTTTTTAGGTGCTTGTCTAATTATTTTATTTGCCGTTAAATTGGAGCCTACAAGTTTGATTACCCGTGAGTGTCCTCCGACGTCGTTCTCTGCCTCTCCCGTACATAAAAGTGGTCTTCAAAAGAATTACTTTATTTTACAATTTAACGTGACAAGGAAAAAAATAATATAAGAAGCGCGATTTATCCAAATCAATTTTATAATAAACATCTTGATTATATGGAAAATACCAGACACAAGTTAGTTCATTTTATTTGAAAATGACAAAATAACCGTAACACTTCTAAAATGATCCCATGACTGCAGTGATTTCATCGTAATTTTGAGTGTTTTTTCTTTAATAATTATGTTAGGTTTTTTTAATAGGTTGTTTTTTAAATAATTTTTTATATTAAAATATATACTAATTATTTTTTATTTTTTAAATGTTATTTTAGATATCAGCACATCAAAAAAATAATTTGAATTCACTAAAAACATATTAATTAAAAAAATTTAAAAATTAATTTTTTAAAAAAATATTTTTTTAAAGTAAAAATTTAGATAGATTTTTAATATATCTTTTAAATTTTTCATAATTTAATTTTGTAATTATTATTTTTTTCATATTAATTGGACATGATCGGATAAATTTACCTTTTCTAAACACATGTCATAGAGGTGCATGTCTTATTTTTAAGGTATTAAAACTAGAAACCTCTAGTTTTAAAATTTCAAAGAAGCAGCAAAGCAGAAGAACTCCTTTTCTTTCTTCGAAAAAATAAATAAATAAACTATGGCCCTCTGTTTTGTCAGGTCGAAGTTTGAACAGAGGGAGAGGCATGGACTTTGAAGTTAAAGGTTGAAGAAGAGCATCTTTCAACGAAATATTGTAAATTTTATGTTACGAAACCTGTCAAGAAAATTGTCAATATACCAGATTGCATGTAGTGCTGTCACAGAGTCTCCTCGAGCTCTCAATTCACAGCCTCAAATTAAGACCACATACAACATGGCAGATTCAACTCCAAAACCAGACTCTGCCCCGCCTCAGCATGAAACTAATAATCACAATTCTGATCTCAAAGTCAATGACATCATAGAAAACAGCATAGGTGAATTTATTTGGGTGTGCCCAATTTTTTCAAACAGTCCTCGTGTCATTAGCTTACATGTTTGATTCACAGCAAGTCTTTATCAGTGTCTTCACTGATGCTTTCCCAACATTGCATTGTACCAGCAATAGCACTGCATGCACCTCAACCTCCAACACATGTCTCTGGCTGCCTTCTCCACCAACATCTGGATGTACTCAGCCTTGAGATTCTTTAGCGGATTTGGTCGCGCATCAATTGGAACATGTATAATTGTGTTACTAATGAAGACAGTTGGAAAAACGTTGTCGAGGCCGGGTTAGTTTTGTTGCATTCTTGTGTTTTGCTCTAGGATTTCTGTCCTTACCGGCCATTGCTTACATTACCAAGGACTCTTCATGGAGAAGAATTTATTTATGTACTTCTCTTCCAGGACTCATTTATAGTTTGTTTCTTTATTTCTTTGCTCACGAGTCTTCCAGATGGCTTTTCCTTCAAGGACGCAATGAAGAAGCAGTGGCTGTACTGAAGAAACTTTCATCCGCAACCCGCTGTGATTACTTGGAGCACATAATTAGCTCAGGCAAAATCTCTTTAAAACAATAAAAGGTGAAGGATGATTATTTTACATCAATGAAGGAGCTATTTGAGAAAGGGTGGGCTTGTAGAAGAATATTGATAATCTATTTGAGAAAGGGTGGGCTTGTAGAAGAATATTGATAATCATGGGACTTGGCTGCAGCCTTGGTTTGGTGCCCTGCGGGATTCCGTTGGGGTTAGGCAACTTGGGTTTCAATCTCTACCCGAGTGTTACATTTAATGCCATAATTGAGGTGCCCTCAGCTTTTATCCTCTTATTCTCTGTAGATAAATGGAACAGGATAAGTTCTATACTCACGTTATCGGTTATTCTTAGTAAGTGGAATAAGCTGCAGCATCTGTGCTATGACTGGAAGTAAATGGGAAGGGGTAAAGTTTGGGTTTGAGCTATTAGCGTTCTTTTGCGCTTGCTCATCGGTGATTTTTTATTTGGATTCACGGTAGAGCTATTTCCTACTACAGTTCGGAATTTGGCTACATCACTGTAAAGGCAATCCCACATGTTTGGTTCTGTGTTTAGTCCTTTGTTGATATATGAAGGGAGAAAAGGCAAGTTTTTTCCATATGGAGTGTTTGGGATTGTGATGATAATTTCTGGAGTTCTGCTGTGTTTGTTGCCAGAAACAAGGGGTGCAAAATTATGTGACACCGTGGATGAACAGGAAAGCAAGGAGACCGATCACGTTGTGTAATGGAATCAGTGCTATATGATATTCGAACTCCATCATTGCTTTTGTTTGGGGATTTTATTTTCTCTGTATTTATGTTACTGGTATCACGATGTACAGAGTAGCGGGAGGGAGAGCTACTTAACTGCTACGGTGGTGTATGCATTGGTTAAACAGTTGAAGCTTATACCGGCAGTACTGTACAAATTCGAAAGCCATAAACAAATGAGCCGGGCCTCGTGTTAATGTCAAAAGTTGTGTCATGGTGCTGCTGTGAGGTCACGGTCCCAGAGCTTTAGCAGAGCAGACAGGGCATTTCAAAACTGTAAGTTTTTTTTTTTAATTATTATTATTGTTTGTTTGATTACCCATTACCACCATGTTATGTGACGGCCTCCAATTTTTTCACATCTGAAACTGATTACCATGTGTTAGAGAACCAAAAAAAACTATATGGTTTAGAGGTTGGATAGAGTTGTCAACACTAGTCAAGGAATTTGTGCACCCTCGACAACTAATTTTGCATATGTAAATGGATTTGGTTGTGCCTTTTTATCAACAATAATAAAGCTTGAAAAACGCAGCCTGGTCCTTGGAGCCAACCAGCAGCTAATTAATAGAAGACACGGCACACTCACCACTCCTGACCCTGACTGGGCTGGACGTTCTTTTGATGATAGCCATGATCTTGGCGTATCCTGCTTTTTTGCCTAGGCTTGCGGTGGACGACATTGGTCCTGGTTCCCATGAAAATGTCAGCTTGTGCCAAAATGGACACAATGTTTTCGTGGCATCTGATGGATCATCCCGCAATGGAATGTCAACTATCGGGGAGGATTTTTATGGCAGGGTTTCCGCATCATCTTCCTTCAATTTTGGCTTCACGGCACCAATTCCATACAGGTTGCGATACTTTCCTATCATTTTCCAGTTCTTGCTAATATTTACTTTTTCTGTTTTTCACATTTGCTTTACGGAAAAAGCACTATTATGAGAAACTGTTTCCTGGCATTTGTGCCTTGTAGTCCTGTCTAAAGTGTAGCCTAACTCAAGAATTTTGCGTAGAAGTTTATTTAGTGGGAATGCAGTTTCAGACCTTTATTTGAATAATATTTTATAAGAACTTCGCTGAATTAAATAGATGAGTGTTAGTGATTGTCGTTAGAAATTTCATCTTAGATGGTGTGTGCAGCTATGCATCCCTTCTGAAAATTTACTTTATATAAATTCTCTTTACTGCATCCCTGGCCAGCTAACTCTTATTCTCTTTAGTTATGATCGACTATTCCCCCCACATGTTTGCTGGGGTAAAGAAAACAAGGAAGCTTGCTATAACTTGCCTACCTGGAATTGAGCGTGACCTCGTGAGTGACTTTGAACGTAAGTGTTTTGACGGGTGCGCAAATCCATACTTGGCTCTGGCTGCTATAATTTCCGCTGGCATGATGGTCTTAGAAAGCATCTTCCTCTTCCTGAACCTGTCGGTAACATTACTTCATCTTTAATAAAATCTCAATCTTGCCTCTAGCATGTTGTGTTCTGGGTATTTTATTCTCCTTTTGGTTAGCAGGTCAGAGTTTCATTCATTGTTTTCCCGGCTCTTAAAATTAAGTTGTATGCTAACATCTTGATATTGTTTTGTAAGTTTTGGCACAGCTTTAGACCCTTCTACGCTTGAAAATGTTCCAAGATCGCCTCGATCACTTTCTGAGTCTTTGAAAGTTCTTAAAAAGACAGTCATGTATGAGCTAATTGGAGAAAAGCTTTTCGTTGCTATAAAAGCAGCTCGCAAGGTATGTTCAAATGAGCTGTTTGAACGATGATCTTGAAGTTAACTCATTAAAGAAACTCCAGCAATGCTTTAAGGTTTCCTGAAAAGAGTTTTTGACATTGAATTCCTTGAGCCTAGAATAAGAGATAATAGACAATAGCCAGAAGCTACTGAAAAAGATGGTTTAGACTCAATCAGCTGCACACTGCACCAAAGAAAAACCTACTCTGGAATTTACGTAGACTCTGAATACTTTCCCTTCAGGATGCAACTTATGGTGCTGAATTTCATTTCCTGTTTTCAGGCAGAGATTGATGACCACTCAAATAATCCAGAAGCTTACAAGGAATTGATACACACCGCGTTAAGGATATTGATTGCTGAAAAATGCAAGGAATCCCCATAGGAGCTCTTTTGCTGACATTTATGGGGAAATAAAGAGATGAGAGCTGGACCATCTCAATTGCAGTTTTGTTTCTGGCAAAGCTTGCTAGCCTCTTCAAATTTTTGACAAAGCCAATTTATTAGGGTGCAATATTTTCAATTATAAGATCAATGATAAGTTTGCTTTCAACAAAGTCTTTCAAGGTTATATTTTCTCCTTTCGAAGATTGCTTTAGCTTGCTGATATTTGCTGATAAGTTTCCTTTTCCTTTCATTAGTACAATGCATGAAATCTCACGAAAGATTGGTCACGGTTCACCTAAAGCAAATGCAAGAACTATGCACACAAAACCAACGCCGATGCATCTTCCAAAGCACGACACAATTGCTTCTGGTAACTACCATCACTTTGGAGACGACATACGTTATTTGTCTCTCCAAATACAGAAATTTCAAAATATCTTCATATAGAAATAGCATTAATGCAATGTTTCTGTAAGTTACTTGAATGGCGAGTGAACGCATCATACATCACTTGTCAAAATGTATGTAAGGCTCTTATGTATAAATTTCTACATGAATACACCTTTCCTAACATAAAATATACAAACTACTATACAGTCACACACCTATACCAGAGCAGACATCAAACTTGTTGCAAACTCAAAATTCCCAATGAGAGATGGTTTAACCATTTTTGCTTGGGGTACTACTAGACGAAAAATTACTTTCTTTCAGGGACTTCAAGACTTCTCTAGAAGCTAATTTTTTGGCTGTCTTCTTATTTGCAGCTGTGGCTGTGTGTTTGAATATCACACCATTAGCCCCAACCACTATTGTAACGGAAGAATTCCTGCCGTTGCAGGGAACAACGGATTTCTTGTAATCAAAATGTTGCTTTTGACATAATTCGCTCAATTCTCTTGCAGGATGGAGTCTTACTGTCGCGGGCGTAATTAGAGGCTCCAAAAGTGGTCTTATACTTTGAAAGACTACCTCCTTGTTGTATCCTGAATCTACAAGAATAGCCCCTGCTAGAGACTCTATAACATCTCCAAGTACCTGTTAGGATTAGGAACCATACAAGTATAAAATGACATTAGAATTTGAATTTGTTATCCGCTAGTTTGCCTTTTCATTTTTCAATACAGTAATAATGCTGAATTCTGACTGTACATAAACAATCAATTGCATGTTTCACAAGTGGACAAAGTTTGCAAACGCAGGAAGGTGGGGTTCTTCCCTGTCAGACACCTTCCTGGATTTCACTCGTTAACAAGTCAAGATGATGTTGGCATAAACTGATCAGTAAATCATGGGCACCAAGGAGCTAAAATGAGTGCACAAATAATATAATTGACAATATAGCTAACTTGAACATAAAATGACAGCAAAAACAAGAATAAATAGAGAGGAAAAAACAATTGCTGTTAAATCAAATAACACTGCAAAACCAAAGAATTTTGCAGCAAGCATATTTCACTTTAATGTGTTTGGTATTAACCTTGGGGAAGGATGTCTCAGATTCCCATCCGAATGTTGATCCTAAAGAAGATTTCTGAAAAATTTCAGCAGTTTCCACTATTTGCTTGTGAAGGTCTTGTGAGTTATGAAGAATGTGTTTGTGCAAGTCTCCCTTAACAGCTGATCGTGCATAACAGTCATTGTTTACAGAAGCAGACCTCAGGTCAGTTAACAGTCCTGGTGACATCGAGGGATATTCCTTGTACAAATGCATCGTGATGAGATAATCTAGCACAGCATCTCCAAGAAATTCCAGTCGCTGAACAACAGTTAAACACGTTGAAGTGAAGATCACCAAAAACCAGCATTTACAGAAAGGATCACAGAAACTAAAGCAATCTTCAAAAAGAGAAAATATCAGTGTGCACGTTGGAGTGTTATATCATCATATTTTCATAAACAGCATAAATGTTATAATAATTATGGATAAAATCACCTCATAACAACTTGGGATCTCAGGAAGCATGTAAGAAGCATGGGTCAATGCCTCTACCAACAGAGAAGGGTCACGAAATGAATAGTTTAACAGTGACTCTAAGTAGCGAACATTAACAAACTTCTCTGCCTGCAATTGGAAGCGCCTCTCGTACGGTAAAATCATGAAATCCACCTTTATACCAATCCAATCCATGAAAAATAAGGCAATTACTTCACCACCTGTACTAAGGTATGCCCCAATGAGTGCCTCGACAACATCAGCAACTGTCTTACCTTTTACCTTTCTTCTTCCCCTGACATAAATTTTTCTGCACTCAGAAAGTGGCTCCTCACTTAACAAATCACTTCCACACTTGTCACCAGGAACCATCCAGAGTTTTGGATCAAAAGTCTCATTGCGGATAAACCCCTATAATTCAATAAAATAAGGGAAGATTAATCAAATAAACCATGAAATTTTTTTCTCAGTGCTAGATATTTCTGCTGGTCAGGTAAAATCAGTTGAACTTTTTTTTCTTGAAGGAGAAACTACCGGAAGTTTGTGGTCACATCCACGTCTACAGAGTGCAACATTAGAAATAATTTTTTCCTTCTTCATACTAAGAAGGCCCTCATGATGATTTTGATAAAGTTTAAATAGCTGCTGGCTTGCAGCATATTTAAGAAAAGAATCTCCAAGAGTTTCTAAGGATTCCAAATGAAATTTCTCCTGGCACTTCTTTGTGGTAATTGCTTCCAATACCTACCATATAATAAAGTTTGGTCAGTACAAGTCCAAAAAACAAAACATTTGGCATAATTAGAGTCGGAATAAATTACCTTCATGGCTGGAATATCAACATTTTGCATGCAATGATCCGAATGCATCTTCTTTAAGTTGACAGCAATAAGCAGGGACTCTAGTCGATGCATTATTGATGGGATAAATGTATAAGAATAAAGAGTGCTGATTGATACTGGAGATAAAATTACATCACAAAGTTCAGGAGGCAAATCTACACGTACTTTCTTCGATTCTGTCATGCCCAAAAGCAAATATCATTAATAATGTAAATACAGTATAATTATCGCACATATTGTAAGAAATAAAATACAATAAAAGGGTCTGGATTCCGTATCCAGATGGCCTAAAATGGCAACCAAATTTCCTCTTAATTTATTTCTAGCATAAAAAACTGGAGATGGAGAGAGAGGGGCAGATCTTGAAAGGTTCTACACAAGACCAGGCCAAAGTGTTATAATTTGGGCCATTTAACTACACCGGTTTAATTAATTCATTATTTTAACCTGCTTTTCTGTTGTATTGACAGGAAGAAAAAAAATTAGATGAAACATATTTTAAACCAGTGACGTTTCTGTTTATTTTACAATCTTTAAACGAACAGAAAAGGCTGAAATTCTTTTATCGTGGTATCATAGTATTCATGTCCTAAAGGAAGTGGATAGGTGGTCCATGACAAGACAAGACAAGAAAACCAGACCTTTCTCCTTGCGTGTTCTGCTTCTGTGAAGAAAATTGTGAACTAGAAAAATATGTCTCCCTTCAAGTAATGGTTCTTGATCAAAACGCAATTGGATGCTATACCTGCAATCAAGTGTGAGCTTGAAGTCACACCTACGGATACAAAAATAAAATATATAGCATGATGCCGATGAACAATCAAAGAGCAATACCGCTTTGCATAGTGCTCCTTGTAAGTGATTGCATTTCCATCCCTCAGCTTTAAAAGCGACCTTCCATTCAAATCCTCAGAAGCACCCGTGATGCAATAGACATTACAATTGTGGGGGGTGCAGACCAAGGAATTCCGAAGCACACATGTGCAAACTGGACCACCTTTGGTATGGACAACATGGGCATTGCCCTTTGAAGAACAGTTAAAGTGGTCTTCGTTTTTATATGAAAACAGAACAGAACTAATAGGTGCCCAGTCAATGGAAGGTTGCAAGCGTGACCTGATAGCTGGAAGTAGAAAATAGTCCATTACAACACCTGTCCCTAACTCCAATCCTTTTAAGACCTCTTCCAATTTGTTCACTTCACGATGTATAAGAACTTCGAAAAGCGTAATCTGAAACCTCCTACATAAGAGAACCTGACAATCAAACAAAAAATGGAAATGAGGAAAATACAATACATTACATAATCTTTCATCACATATTACACACACAACAAGAAAACAAGAAAACTAGATGACATACTGGCACTTGATCAAGGTAAATATCTCCAATATATCTCAGGTTCACTGCCAATAATCCCCTCTCAACTTCTAATTCAAAACCCATGCTACTTAAGACATCAGATTCAAGCTCAGTCCTCATGACAAGCACAATATCATGGACAGGAACATCATAATCAAATTTCTGATTTAATTCAATTAAGTAGCAGTAGTACTTTGTCTTCAAGTTCCGTGGACCTTGACTGGCCAGCTCAGGTGGCAAATAAATGGGTTGTTCATCATCATACTGTTCATTCCCTATAAAATAAACAATTACAAGATTAAAATGTTTAAAGAGAATTGAAGTGAAAAATGATTTTTTTAAAGTGTAGATAGTGCTTTGAAAGTATAAAACACCCATACCAATAATAGAAAGGTTGCAAACAGAATTTACCAATTTCTTGAGCAGCAGCTTCTTCCTCAACAACATCAGGAACAAGATTGTCTGTTAAAGCACCAATTAAATGGAGTTGCTTGCAAGCTTCAAGACATGCCTTCCGCTTCAGATTTTTAATATTTCCCTCCACACAAATATTTGGTATAGGAGAGCTTTTTGGAAGATGTAGTGTGCAAGTCTCCTTCTCCTTGTCTATAATAAATCCAGGAGCTGGTTTAAAATACCTACAAAAAATACAACCCCACCCTCCCAACCAAAAAAGAGAAAGGAGGAGAGAGAGCGTGTAAGCAATGGTACAATACAAGCTTGTGACCAGCTATATAATAACTCATTAAGAGTTTAGCTTAGTTGTATCTTCACAATTAAGAATACTGATGACTCACCCATCAGAAGGAAGACGTGAGCAATAAAAGTTTATCAAACTAACGCTTGAACTAAGAGTTACAACTGCCCCTGTGCCTTCAACTCTATAGAACTCATCTTCATACAGTTCACTCCGCGGAGCTGAACAAGAAGTGGAAGAGCGGTGCAGGGACTCCCTTCTCATTATGTCACTGCTAGAAAGATAGTTCTCTAGTCGAGAATGTGTGGTTGAATCCTCTCTACAGTTATCAAAAACAAGTGAAAGGGATCAAATACTAATGATAACATAAATTCTCAGTAGAATGAACAAAAGAAGCTATTCATATTCACTAACAGTACTCATTGTTACTAAGTACAATAAGAGTCACTGGAACATTACGTTTTCACCATTAATAAGTACTCTGAATTCTGCATCCTAGCACGACCTCGGGACTGTATGAAACTGCTGACTGAGGACGGAGGATCAAATCTAATCACCAAGTTGCAACTTTGTACATCTAATCCTTCCTCAAGGATTGATGTTGCAACAATGATGTTCACCTGGAAGTATGCTATTTTACTCATTTCAACACGGACAATATCATGAATATATTATTTTAGATCCATAGAGGAAAAACTGCATACCATGCCTTTACGAAATTCTTCCACAATTTCATTTTGCATTTGGCGCGTCTGGGATTGCAACCCTGAATTATTTCCTGCTATGTATTTAGTCTTCCAGCTGCTATGTTTAGGAAGCAACTCCCTCAATAGAGATTCAAGGACAGCGGCAGTAATGACCCTTTCCACAAAAACTATACATCTTATGTCCTTTAAATCCCTGTTATTAAATACACAAAAGAAACTCATCAACACACAAGCTGGTGTAAAAATGACCAAAATATTAATTTGAGGCTTTATTTATTCAAAATATGTTGTATGCATACAACAGTTTAATGAATAGTCCGAGTGCAGTCGAATTATCTCATGAGCATTTAGTTTGAACAATTAAGAGCTGCTCATCAATGGGAACAGAGCAAGCTCTTGTATAAACATTAAAAGACTCAAGCCACAATGTGCAACTTTTCATTTGTTTTGATCTTTTATATGCAAATAAGAACATTTCCAGCAGACTTCAGAAACTAGAACCATCCCCAATATTCTGTCAAACATATCTGATGAAGGTAATTGAGGATGCATATACAATTCTGCACCAACCTGTACTGAAGAAGTGTCTTAATAAGGCAGAGAACTTTTGCAGTTATAAGCCCCGCACTCACATCAGCCCCAGCGTTATCACCAATACAGCATTCTAGACGATGTCAATACAATAAAAAGAAAAACTAGAAAAGTGAGAAAAGAATCACCAGTTAAAATTTCCACAAATTCTCTTGCCAAGTTAGAAAAAGTACCAGCTGAAAAGCAATTAGAAATCACCAAAGAGGCATCCCAGCAAAACTTCTTAACAATTGTCTCTCCAGACACATCTACTTTACCCCATGCAATAAAGTCACTATCAGTATCACGGTGTGATAAGAACCGTGCAGCCTGTTTCATCAACATACATTAAATGATTTTAACTACACTGATATCAGTGCAATGACAGGCAGGTACATGAGGGAGTGCAGACTAAGAAAATACCTGAAAAGCCAACCAAACACCAAGTTCCCCTGAACAAACCATCAAAGTTGAATGTACTTTTGATATTTTACTGTGTACAGATTCTGCAGCAGACTCACTGAGATCCAATTGCTTGAGCAATAATTCATGCTGAAAAACAGTAAATCGACTAATAATAAAATCATAGAAGCCACCAGCATCCCTTCCAAACTTGCAATAAAGAAAGCACACACCTTTTCTTTTAAATTCCCCAATTCTTCTTCCAAGCAAGCATATATACCATCAGGGATCTTCATGGGCTCATAAAATAAGAATTCTGCAGCTGGGAATGGTATAAATTCGGCAAGCACAGTGTCACTAGCACAGGTGTATACCTTCGATATAAGAAATGTTATCATAAACAAATTATTGAAGAATAAAAAAAATTCACATACAACAGAGTGGTCTGGAAAATAACAATCAAAAAAAAAAATCTAGCAATAACTAAGTCTATATGCCGAACATGTATAAATGATGTTCTATATCTGCTAAGGTAAAAAGCACACAAGTATTCTTATATTTCCCCTAAGCCCAAAAAAGGGCAAAGATCATGAATTTTCTAGATCCACTGGTAGGCTATGGGGTTCCTCCAACTTATGTAAACCCAGTAACATGTAATGAGCTGTACAGCATGTGCCCAAGATATAATTTTCAAGAAATTTTGAGTAAGGAAGGGAAAATATTATGGATATTAGTTAAGTGCAATTGAAATGTGCCATGTGGGATCGTTTAAATGTTTAGAAGTCACCCAAAAGCAAAAGGAGATGATATACATAATAATCTCAAATAGGAATCTGAACAATCAATTCAATATCCAAATAAAAAGAAATCAGTGCTGATAATAAAATCCTGTACATGAATGGATGGGCAGGAAAATGTAAAGCAAAAAATGAAAGATTATCGTAAGAAGGTTAGAGAATTAATATATGATGCATAGCAACAGCCAACAAGAGAACACCAAATGCACAAAAGCACCGAGGAAAAGTAAATCTTTCTTATACAAGAAAAGTGGAACTAAGTGAACACCTTAAAGGTTATATAAAGCATTACTCCTTTCCACTGAATTGTTTCAGTTACCATTCACAATAAATCATTAACCATTATCTGATGAAAAACTCCTTTATAACGTAGAGATCCATTGGCCATACCCAGGATACATATTTTTTTAATGAAAAGTGGACCCTGAGGATTTTACAACAAACAACTCATGATGGCCTTAGTGTAATAAGTATTATGGTGACCAAGCAAATGGGAAGAAACCAACGTAAATATTCTTAACAAGATGCTAGAAGCAACCTTTGAATTCATAATATTCTCCAGTTCACAAATCTGCTGCCTGTAGTATGATTCTGAGCTTGCACCTTTAACACAAAGCAAGAAAAAAGGGTCACATCTTACATCAAGTGAAATAGTGCAAAATGCAAGTATCAAGCAAACAATATGATCTATTGCTAAAGCATACCCTTTGACTTTATGAGAGAAGCTGTCATCCCAAAAATCCTAGGAAGATCATGGTGACCAGACCTTAACTCACGATGAAAGAACTCCTGCAAATGTAAATCTTTCAAACTTAGCAGAATATTTGCTGTACAACATTGACTTCAAGCATCATCTTTTGTGGCTCTAAGTAAACATAAATGGTGACTTAATACACGTTAGTTTAATAAATAATATATGACTTAAACTAATGACAAAACTTTGCATCCAACCAAACCACCCTTGTGACTGGCACCCCACATATTATTCATATTTATTTAAGCGTCGAATTTTCTCATCAATAATTAAGAAAGGTGGTATGTTTGGTTCTCGCAACAGATAGTAGAATTCATAGGATGCTTAGAAATGCCTGCATGTATTTAATCTAATTGCAGGAATCCATCAATCTAATATTAACTTTCATCCCTGAAAACACCCGCAGAAGTTCAGTTTATTCTTCTCAAATCTGACACCATTGCCAGTTTCTTCTACCAAATCCACACAGATCTTCACACCATGAACATCAAAAAAATGCTTGAAACTCTAATTGAGCAGGGTTCATTTCTCATAAAACAGGGGGGGGGGTTCAGAAACTTTTCCCTGGAAAAACGAATATCACTTCAACTAGTGTAATTATGAATCAAAGGTAAGTCATTATGATACAACAGAATAAAAATTTAATAAAAGAGGTAGATTGAAGGGGAGAGAAATAGCTCACCGTCATGATGCATGCATAAGGGTGATTGCCCCTGGCATGATGACATTCATCAAATATCAACACCTTTATCAACTCTAGCTTGAAATAGCCCTGCCTCAAGCCGTTCAGCAAAATTTGATGTGTCATAACAAGCACCTATACATATTACTTCAAAAAGGTCATTGTCCATTGCATAAGCCATATGCTGGTAACATTGGCAAACTTCAAAAAAAATTACTGCAGAAAGGAAGAGAATCATAGTGTAGAAAATTTAAAAAAATAAAAATCAGAGGAGAAATGGCCAAGTGCCAAACTGACAACAACTGAAATGAAGACATTGATGGATAATTAATTTTATGTCAGCAAATCAATGGTATATCATGCAGTTCCTCAAAGGAAAGCTCGCACTTGATATCATCAAAGAAGAACCAGAACTCCTGATAAAACTCCAGATACATGTTAAAGACTGGATCAGGGCTACCTTCATCATATTTCTTCAAATCTCACAGGTGTAAAAGCGACAGCATTGAAAAAAATATAAAAATGAAGTCCTAAAACAAGAAATGATATATAAAAGCCATCCAAAATCACCATTTGAATGCCAAACTAAAGAAAGTACAAACCACATCCACTACCAGAACCACTAGCATGCTATTCAATAACCATTGAAAACAGTTTTATTTTTTTCTTTATTTTGGGCCTCTCAAAGTATGTTTTGATTGTTGCAGTTCAAAATGTTTCCCCCTTTTGGATATTAAAAAAATAGCTGGCCGATTGAGGACAGATTCTTATATAAGACTTTGAAACAGAGGTACAAACAGGTGAAAACTCGGAACTTAAAAACATAAGATGAGGCTAACAGATGCAAATGATTAGCTTTCACCCAGCTTACCTCATGTTTGTCTATTTCCTGCTTCCATGTAGCAGCATGCCAGAAGTCAATTCCCATGTCTCCCCAGTACATGCCCACATTCAAGTCGGTATGCATTCTCACAACTCCAGCTTGCTAGCAATCATAGAGGACAGCAAGACCGACGACACAAAAAAAGATCACTTTTCTGAATTTTACTTCCATTATTCATATCTAACTACCTCAAAATTATCATCAACATTAAACTTGTGAAGAAAATTCCATTCATTCTCTTATTTTTTAAACCTTCGATGGAACTCTGGCTTTAATATCAACTCGCCAAGTTTCATTTTGTAACTTAAAAAAAAAAGTTGACTAAGCTTACACCCGAAGTGTTTGCAGGGGTATCTAAAAAAAGTCTGGGAAATTTCATTACATTGCAAAAGTTCAACTGCCAAATATATTTTTTCAAATTCAGCTTTAGCAACGACGTGGCATTTTCACAACTCCACAGCAGATGTATAAGGCAAGTTGCATACAACTCATAAAGTTACAAAAAAAACACCCCTTCTTCACTGGCGATTCCTAACATCTCCAATATTTAGTCGTATTGTTATAAATTTCAGCAGCAGACAAATAAAACTTTTATATTGAATTGTTGTGCTGTTTCTAAGTAAATGGATTAGCATGAATCCCACATAACATAGACACACATAAGCAGAAGAGAAAGGAGCTTAATGTGTCATACTTGGCGAACCAGGAAAACTTCAGGAACCAGGAAAACAGCAATAAAACGTGAAGGCTTGCGAAGAAGATGGGCGTAACTGCGCAGTAGCATGGTGGCAATCAAAGTCTTGCCAGAACCAGTCTCCAAAAAGACAATTGTGTTCTGCTTTAGCGCCTGCTCCAAAGCCTCCAATTGATAACTGTAAAAAAAAAAAAGAGTATCCCAACACAGAAAAACATCAAAAAAACAACAGAATCTATGTATAGAAAACACAAAACTACATAAACAAAAGAATAATCAGTAACCCATTTATTATTCGAAGAAAAAAAGAGCAACAAAAAACTCTCCTTTTTCTTTCTTTTTTTAAAGGCATCCTCTAAGAAACCTAACAATGGAGAAGAAGGAATCAAGAAAACACCTTCTAGCAAATGGGAGAGGATCAGCAGGGAACTGTTGGGTTGTGTCTATATCCACGCTAACAGGCTCCATCACTGCTCAATGCAATTCAAATGGCACTCGAAATTCAAAAGAAAGAAAAGCCATCTCTCCAAAAACATGATCAAAATGAAATTCCAGAGAAAAGGACTAAACAAGAAGCGAGGAAGAGTAAGACTTAATCAGTAATTGAAAAGCATAAAACTCACTCACTCGTCAGCTGACTGGGGTATGAAGAGCAAGATGATCGCTTCAGAAAATAGAGAGAATGTAGAGACAAGAATAACAATAGTGAGTTAGCAATGCAATGGAATGAAATCTCCCAGAGGGTATTATTATAAAGACAAAACTTGAGAAAAAAGGATCAACAGTGGACGAGTGATGCTTTTCATGTCTGCTTGCCTACGCTAGGAAGCAACTTCCGAAGGAAGGAGCCAGTCGGAGTACTGTAGACCGCAAGAAAATAACGTACAAAAAGAAAAGGGAAGACCGACCATCTTTGCTTTTCCGTTCTTAACGCTGTTTTCTTGAAATTTATTTTTAAATTTTTTTTATATATTTTTAAATCGTTATGAATGGTTAATATAAAAAATAAATTTTAAAAATAAAAATATATATTATAATAAATTTTAAAAATAAAAATATATATTTTTTAAAATAACCCATGTCGTTGAGTGGTGGCTTGACGATGTAATTGGCGTGCGTGGATAGCTGCTGCTGGTCAACCGTCATGTCAAGAAATGCCCCTCCTGGGTTTGTAAGGAATCTGAAGAATCTAACTGACTCCTGTCTGAACTCTGAAGCTCGGTGCGCTTCGGTCATACGTCTCTGTCTCTCTACTCTCTGTGGTATACTCTCTACTTCTACTCTGTATTTTGTTCTGTTGCGTCGTTTTGAATATACATGTACTCTCTACGTCTATTTATTTTGTAGCTCTCCGATTATCATGCTGGACTGGACCTCGTTAGTATTTCTCTTTTGGTGTTCCAGCATGGTTGTGGGATTTTACACCTTCTTAATTTACTTCTTTCAACGGTACACGGTGTGTGTGTTGAAATGCAATATGTCGAACTACCGGGTTGGATAAATCTGTTGGATATTCATAGATAACAAAAATATCTTTCTAGCATTTGATTGTTGTTTCGAAATTAAAAAAAATAAAGATAATAAAATTATAAAAGTTTTTGGTAAAAAATTAGGGATTTAAAAATAAATTTAAGGTGTATTTTTAAAGACAATATTTAATTTTCATTCCTGAAATTTCATTGATAAATTTTTAATTACAAACTTGTTTAATTAAAATAAATAAATATAAAAAAATATTATTATAATTTTAATATCTAACTTATCGATAACTTGGGATGAGGTTTTAGTTACAAGTCAAAGAGCTAATTTAGCATTTAAATAAATATATATATATATATATATCATGAAAAAAACCTTTGATGTATGCATTGCATATGAGCGACTTGTGCAATATTTTTTATGGCCATACAACTATATCAAGGACAACATTGTAATCTATTTAGCGGTTGCTTCATATTTAGATAGCGCGTGTATATAATGCTATCAATGTTTTTTTTTTTAAAAAAAAACTCTTCTACAGTACCTTTAAATTTTTCAAACTAATCCTTTAATTTATTTTACCTTTACATTTGATTCATGTTCTCTTAATTATTATTTTATTATTTAAATTAATTTGTAAAATTAAAATGATGTTGCAATCTCATCAATTTGTTTTTTCATTTGTGTTCATATTTTTTAATTGTTTTTTTTATCATTTCCTGATTTGTTTTATTTTTTAATCTTATTTTATTTTATTTTATTTTATTTTATTTTTATATTAGATTTAATCCTCATTCTCTTGACTGTTTTTATTTTTTTTTAATTTATTTTATTTTTTAATTGTATTCCTTGTTGTCTTATTCCATTTATTTTCTTATACAAGACATGATATTTGTTTTTTTATTACTATTTATTTTTTTAATTTTGAATAACAAATAAATTTTTTGTGATTTTTACAAGTTTGTCTTTGGTTTAACATGGTCTCGTGATCTGGATCTGGATTTTGAAAATTGGCCTAATTTGACTCTATTTATTTAGATTTTTTTTAATTTTATTATTTAATATTAAATTATTGAGTATTTTTTAAACAAATTATCTTAATCTCAAATCTCGAGTCATAGGTTAGTCAATTTAACCTTAGCTGATTAAAAAAAAATTATGTTTTTTTTTAATTTCACATTATATTATTTAGTTTGCTTGAGAGTTGACTATGATTGCTGTATTTATTTTATTTTGTACGGGGTTATCTTGACCTCACGAATAAACCATCACTTTAGCATGTTGGCTAAAGTTATTTTTAAAAAAAAATATTTTTTAATTTATTATTTAAAGTTTGATTTGCTAGTAATTAAGCTTTATTTTTTTCATTACAATGTTGTCTCATTCTCCTTTAATCTTTGTTTTATTGTTAAATAAGGTGATGAAGAATTTTTAAGAATATTTAAAAGGAATCTTTTTATAGTATTATTTTCTACTACTCTTTTTTGTTTTGTTTATTACTGTCATTGTTTTTTTATAATTAATTATTAATTTAATTGAGTTTATTTAACATATTTAAATCAAGGACATGGATTCCATAGTTCATTTCAAAACATTATTATCATTTGAATAATTTTTTATATTAAAAAAAATTAACCCGGTTTATAACATAACCCATCCATTAAACTTAAAGAAGACTGGTAGCTCAAAACTCCAACACAATTTTTCTCCAAACTAGCACCATCTCCATCTCGTATTCTTCTTCTTTTTTTTTTCAAATGATGAAAATCCAGACCTATAACCCTTATCTGCAGAGTAAAAAAAAAATGTATACACAGTAACATGATGTGTGTTTTTTCAGTTAAACTACATCAAAATTATATATTTTTAATATACACACATCAAAAAAGAACCTGAAAATTCATTAAATTTAATGTTTTTTTTAAATTAAAAAATATTAAAAAGCAATCACAACTAAAAAACAAAACACTCTTCAAATCTTAAACAGAAACATAGAAAACTAGCTGGAATCCATGGGTCGAGCACCCCTGTGAAGTAGAAGAAAGGGATTTTTTTTCGTCGTCGTGGAAGGAGAAGCCCTAGCATATACGTGCATGCATACAAGAGTAGAGAAGATTACATTTAAAGCTTCCATCTTTAGCCATTTAGAGCTTGGGGCTCGTCGCACTCGTTTTGTGGGGTTACCGCATTCTTGTTTTCTAGCGATGAAAAAATCAGACCATGACCTTCACACGCAGAGTTAATAAATCTTCAACAGAGACATAGCAAACTAGCTCTAATGGGTCGGGCTGGTGTCTCGTGAAGTAGAAAAAATAATATTTTTTTTCATACTTGTGGAAGGAGAAGCTTTCAACACTCGTCGAGAGTTTTTGACTTCATCATTCCATTGAGTGTCTGCTGTTTAATATTGTTAATTTTTAAAATTATTTTTTTATTTAATTTTTTTATATATCAAAACCATAAAAAAGATTAATTCAATACCTTTCCAAGTCATATATATTTTTAAAATGCATCCAAAACTAGTTTTAAACACAAATAAATTCTGCCCAAATCTGAAGGTTGATTATCAAGTTAATTTAGCATCTATAAAAAAAAAAAACCCATGAAAACTCAATTAGTAACATAAGAACAGGAATTCTAAGACTCACAGTCGAGTTTATATTCATTGCAGAAAAAACAAAAAATCAACTAATGGAATTCACTCGACGCAGCAACTTGAAACCAAAAGTTCCGGACCTCATATCCCAAAACAAACCAACCTCGTCTCCTGGGTTCATAAACCTGCCACGGACCATATCCCCAAGGCCTAGAATGTAGGTGTCGTTAGGTCCGGTCTTCAGATATACATTTTCACTCTGAATCTTTTTGGGCATTTCATCTGTATAATCTATCAAGACGACAAAACATTTGTTGCCTAGGACTGCATGGCTGGCCATGTCCAGGGTCCAGTACCTGAAAACATGTTCAAACATGTCGTCATGAGGAAGTGTAAGCTTTGTAGTCACAACTTCGTTGCTGGTAATGGACTTCCTGATCTGCCATGGATTGCTAGGATCGATGCGTGGAGCTGGGTACCAGTCCCTTATTTCGACTAGGGCACGGGCTACCTGGTACGGCACGCTGCGAGCAGCCGCTGCATCTTCTTCGGCTTTGGTGGGCAAAAAATTGTAATAGAAGGTCTTCCTCATGGTGGCCATTGCAGTGATGGATCAAGAGGTTCCAATAAAATTCAGTCGAAGGGGGTTTTAGGTATTGTGTGTAATGAATTACTTCGGCTAATAAGGAAATTAGAGATCTTATCTTTTATTTACCTTCCTCGCATATTTGGAATAGAGCTGGATTTTCTCTGTATGTGATTGTGAAACAAATTCATTTCCATCCTTGAAGGATGAACATTTTCACAGTGAAACACAAAAATTGAAACCTGTGATCATGAAGATATTTGATCATCATTTTTTATTTATGTTTTTATTTTCTAAACTTGAAATTTATTATCAATCCGTGGGTATTGATTGAATTTTTTACTTTCCATCTTTAGAATATATAGAAATCCAATTATCATTTGTCACCATTTTATAAATCAAAATATATAAAACTATATCTAAAGAGGCCTTTGTTTTGAGTAGATATAAAATATTAAAACAATTTGCATGTACTGTATTTTGGATGTTTGGTAAATAATGATATGAAAGATACGGTGGCAATGCCGTGATGGAATGGTGAGGGCGTCCATTTCCTGGAATTTTTAAAACTTCATTATAGACCTCATAAATTAGTATATTTTTCGTATTGATCCCTAACATATTCTAATTTAGCCCCTTTGTTTTTGTCTTCAAGGTCCCATTTTATTTAACTTGCCCCTCGTAACAATTTTACTTGTTACTCTCAACCCTTGATAACGATGACGGGATGGTGGTGATCGTGGTGAAGGGTCGCCAACAACAGCAACAAATCGATGAAAATAGTGAATGATAGTATAAATCAATTATTGTTTGTAAAATATATTTTTATAAAATTCAGTAAGCTAAAAATAATTTTAAAAATAACTAAATTAAATTTGTAGATTAACTACAGCATATTTTATATTTTATGAGCGCAGCCTTCATCTCCTCTGTGCCAGCCACTTGAAATTCTACCTTATCACCTCTCCTTTTCTCCATCGAGTACGGGAAAAAAAAAAAAAGAAGCATTTTCTGAATGTACTAGTGGTCATGTACAATCTGCCTGTCCAAGAATTTCTCAGTTTTTTTAAACATGGATTGATGGTGAACCCGGCTAAGATCCACATAATAAATTTTAATCGGATTGATAGGTTCTGATTTCATCATTTAGGTTAATAATTTTTTATAAATTAAGACAATATTATTTTAGTAAAAAATAAAAAAATTAATAAATTATAACTGAATTTTTAACCGGATCTTACTAGATCAGTTGTGTTTTTAACTACTAGTTTTAATTTCAAGTTAGACTAGTCCTAGTTAACCTGTTAAGCTGGACGAAGTTTTAAAACCATTAGTTTTTTTTTTACTTGTAACACAATTATAATCACAATTGTTTTAATTTGATTTATTTGAAAATATGGTTGTAATTATTTTTTAAAGTATTTTTTATATTAAAATATATCAAAATAATATTTTTTAATTTTATAAAATTATTTTTAAAATCATCATATTAAAATGATTCAAAACATGAAAAAAATAATTTTAATATAACAAGTATTCTTTAAAATATATATATAAATTAACTAACATTTCCAGAGACTCCAGCAATATCGTACCACCATTTCCTTGCCAGGACAATGGCACAGATCATTCTCGTTTTTTCTACCTTTCAAGTTCAATGACTTTTGATCAGTATTTCACCTTACATTTTTTATAACAGCTTTACGTTACATTTTATATCAAAAAGGTTCGAGTTTATTCGTTTCTACATTTTAATTTTTTTAAATAATTAAATAAATAATTATTTTTTTCTTTGTTTTAAATTAAGATTCAGAGCCATGGTTAAACTTGGATTCAGAGATGAAACTGCTGGCTGCTTTCGATTTAGATTTGGTCGAGGAAATTTTGTATCATGCTGTAAAGTTTTTATTAATACTTTTGTTTTCTTGCAGGTTATAAAAAAATAAAAGGAAAGGGAGGTTGAAGACATAGAATAAATTAGCACGAATACATCAAATTTCCCGCCCAGTCTCGTATATATATAATTGATTGAATGACTAATTCTAGCTACAGTTGTCGAAGGTAAATGATTTTTTTTTTAATTCCAAAGTTCCCGAGGTAACCAGCTATGAAATAAAAAAATTAATTCAAAATTAAAAAATATATTTTTAAAGTATAAAAATAATCCTACCATAAATGTTATTGGAGCGGCTGGTGTTTTGCCGTCTCTCACACGAATTCATTGCGAGTCAGATTCGTGACTAGACTCGCTAGAAAATGACACCCAGTTATCAAGTCGTAATCTACTGTTGCCTCGAACTTGTGATTAACTACGATGAAAGGACCAGAGGCCCGGATCTTGTAGTTGAAAGGGAAAAGGATAAACTGGCCTGTCAAGGATATAATTATATATATATAAACCACCCCGTGGGTGTTTCTCAGTTCTCATATTAATTAAAAACAAGCTAGAACGCAAGGCGAACTTGTTCTGTTTATGGACACGTATCATTATTCATCGTGGTAATATAATTGCATCCTCCTAAATAAAAATATAATATAATTACTGCATTAATGGTCACTTTAACTTTTTATATAAAATAACTCTATTATCTTTATTATCTTTAAAAGACAATATGGTATTTTAGTAAAAATAAAAAATAAAAAAACTACTAACACGTGTACTAACACGTGGGGTATTCGGGTCAGCTTACACACACCACGACTAATCCACACGGCCCACTAAACATCCTGCAAGCCCAGTAAACAGGTAAGGCACTGCGGGGGTGACAAGCGTGCATGGTAAGACTCGAACCCGGGTGCTGAAGAAAAAGACAAGCCCCTCCCACCGCTAGACTAAAATCTCACTCGCCTGCTATATAGTTATTAGATGGCACACGGGGTGTGTTGTGACAGCCTAACATGATTGTCACCAGTATGATTGGGATTATCTTGGAAGCCCCTCTCTTATCGAGTGGCACCTATAGCTTGTTGATTTTCAATTTAACGGTGATGATTTTACTTTTTTTTGACATCTGACCATCCAAATTTCTAGAACAATTATTTAATGTGTTTTTTTATCTTATTTGTATTTTTTATTAATATTTATTTTATTTAAAATAAATTTTTAAAATTTTATCCCCTTTTGATTTTTTAATAGTTTAAATTTATTTTTCAGTCTTTTGAGTATTACTTGTTTTATTCGAGATTTTTTTTGAATTTATATTTTTGTGATTTTATTCTCCTTTATTTTTTATGAGATTTAATTCTTATTTGTTTTGTTTTAAGTCCTTTTCTTAATTAATTTTATTTTAATTTTATCTTTTAATATTTATTTTTTATTTATTTTTCATGTTAAATTTGAATTTAGTATTTTTAATTTTGATTGCTATTTTTCAAACAAATTTTTTAGATTGATTTTTTAAAAAAAATTCTATCATTCAACATTAAATTATTTAAAAATTAAATTTATTAGTTGAACTCAAATCTCGAACTTCATGGGTTGTGGTTTTAAAAAAATAACGCAAGTTTTAAAAGATTTCTTGATTTTTCATCCCCTGCTAATATTATTTTAATTTGATCAATCAATATCTATTTATTTCTTAAACTTCATCTTTAATATTTTTATAATTTTTTATTTTATTTATAAATTTAATTTAACCTAAAATCAATTAAAATCTAATCGCGGAAGAAAAAGAAAAAGAAAAATAAACACATAAATTTTCCAACCATGTTAATTCATTGTAACTGTATTTATTATCCAAGTTGTAAATTTTACAGTTAACCTATATCTTTATAACATGTCGCTATTTTTTTATTTCACTCACGAAATTTTTTATGATTTAATTACTAGTCAATCCATGGACCATGTAAATATTAAAATAATAATGACTTGATTTTGTTAAATCAAACAATCTAAGTAAGTTTATAAATTCACCCTGTCTTGATAAATCAAATAAGACTTAATAATTTTTTTATATTTATTTCAATTTATAAATTTAAGATCCGAGACTTGCTTCAAGTTGAAAAATGTTTTATATTAGATTATATTAGAAGTTAATTTAGTTAAATATACTTAACTTGATGGTAAAATCACAACTTATTTTACCAGTAAAGCCTGTGAATTTTTTTTTAATTTTTATATTAAAAATAACAACATTTTATTTTTTTAAAATGATTTTTTTTTAAAAAAATCAAATTGATATCCCAAAACCGTGTTCCTATCTGGAGCCGAACCAAGATTTGAAACCAAGCCGTTTACCTGGTCAATAACACTGTAACAATGTTGCCACGTCACATGCTCTTCTTCTTCCACGGAAAGAACCTAGGAAATCCGAATTCTGCGCTTCTTTTTTATCTTCTTCCACGACAAGCTTAACAGCCACCATCTGGTTCATCCAGAGATAGTGATCAACCGCAGAGAAACCACGCTACTGTCCTTGCTCATGTTGGTGCTGTTGATGACGGGGCCAAGTTAAATCAGAGCCCGCGAATCATTGTCAAATTCATGCTTGTGATTTTTGTTCGACGATGCCGTTGTGGAAAGTGATTGGGGATAGAGATTGAGGTGGTGTTTGATGATGCCGTCGTGGAAAGTATTTGTACAGGAGAAAATTGGGTTTGATGGAGTGTAGCTGGAATTAGAGTTGTGATTGAGATCTGAAGTTATTTTCTTGATATTTCTGAATCCATTGTATTCTCGAGTAAACTTAAAAATTCTTTCTAAATTTTGTTTTTAATTTTAGGGCTAAAACGGATAGTAATTAGAGGGTGTTATAAATTTTTAAGCTGTTTTCTTATGATTATTTATTTTTTTAATTAAACGAAAAGATAGCTTGTCTCATAAACCAAAAGGAGGTTTTTTTTCCAAATCCGATTCGGGCAAGGAAAAAAAAAATCCTCCAAATCTCTATATAAACAAATCCTTCTCTCTGTTTTTTTTTTTTTTTTTTCCTGTGTATACGCAGCGTCTTTAGTTTCAAAGTTCATCACAGGCACCATGACACCAGTTGCCGGAAACGAAGGGCAGGAGAAATCCAACAAGAAGAGACAAACCACGATAGAGAAGAAAGCAACAGAGATCGCAATTTTGTGCGATGTTCCTGTTTGTGTTGTTATTAAAAACAATGCTGACGGCGCGGCGGGGTTTCAACTTTGCCACAGGATAGAGGACAGGTGGTCGATATTCTCTTCTCTTACAAACAAAAACTACAAGCAGAATCAGTGGCGGGCAATGCGAAGTCCAAGGTAGTGGAAACAGGATGAAACCGGGGACCCGAGTTTCAATAACTTACCCGAGGAAAAATTGATGGAGATCATGAAGGAACTGGAAGAGAGGTCAAAGATGCTTGGATGAAGCAGGAAAAAATTATTAAATAATATGATACTGAGAATTTGGAGTTTCAATTCGGTTTTTTTTTTTTAAAAAAAAAAGAAATAGCAATGCTAACTCGCAGGGCGTCGTCCCATCACAGGCATCTATATGGGCCGCCTGACAACGAGAAAGAGAATCAAATACTGGAATGCAGGCCCATGAACTGGAACACTGATATTATGGACACTATGGGAAAAAATAAAAACAAGCTGGGGCATATATGGATAAACTAGGGTCTAGAGGCATTTCGCCTTAATATATATTACCGCCATCGACTCCTGCTCTCCAAGGCGTCTCTACTCAAGGAGGAGGAGATAAAACGCTAAAATGGTATTTCTTGTAATCTTTACTCCTATCGGATTGCTTTGCTCCTCCTCTTTTTTGCTTTCTGTTTGTTTATTTGCATAGAATAAGAACTGTCTGGAACATAGTCTCTGTCCACCATCCTTGCAGGCGCGTCTAGGGTTTTGTTGTTTTGAAAGTCTTGTATGATATCAACTGCTCCCGTTTGGGCTTTACATTTTTTCCTTATTCAAGCAGATTACAATGTAGTACCAGTGTTTTTGCTTCGCTATTGTTAGTGATTTGATGTATTTTGGTTTTGTGGCAATCATGTTGTAATAGATAGGTACTGGAATTTAAAAACAGTTTTAGAGGGATTCTTTTAGATGGTTATTGGAATTAGTCTTAAACTTTGATGACTTAGAATGGCTGTAACCAGTTGTTCTCAATTCTGGCAATTGGCGGAGAATGAAATCAATTGTATTTCAATTCCAGCAAATGTGTTTGATGGCTTTCTGCGTCTGGATTTTCTGGTTCTGCTAGAATTAGCTTTGGTGTTAGCCTAATGTTTAAAAGCCGCTTTTTCAGTTCTTTCTAGTCAGATAGATGCTTTTAATTTAGAGCTAGATCGAGATGTATTGTTTCTTTCTTCTTCTTCTTCTTCTTCTTTTTTGAAGAATGAGTTTTAGGAATTGAGCACCAATCAAATGCTTCTTTGCAATTCATAAGCTGATTGTTAGTGTGCTCTTATATTGGAAACTGGTTTGCATTCCATTGTGTCGTGGAATAAGTTTTGGAAAATTGTTTTTTTGGGATTGTTGAAGATCTCGTCATGTTTCTGTTCTGGAAAAATGCTTTGCTTGTTTCTTTTGTAACTGGTGGTCTGGTGTATTTGGTTTTTTACATTCCTAATAGCTCTTAGCCTTTTTCATTAACAGCCGAAGCAAATACATGAGATCAAGGATTTTCTTCTCACAGCAAGAAGGAAGGATGCTCGTTCTGTTAAAATCAAGAGAAGCAGAGATGTGGTGAAGTTCAAGGTTCGTTGCTCCAAGTATCTTTACACGCTATGCGTGTTTGACCCTGAAAAGGCTGACAAGTTGAAACAATCTCTTCCTCCAGGTACAGGCGACCTTTCTGTTTTCAATCGCTGTTCATATGTTGTGCTATTGGACTATTTCATCATTATGTTTTGTTCAGTGGCCATT
Source organism: Populus ilicifolia (assembly GCA_015708895.1). NCBI lineage: Eukaryota > Viridiplantae > Streptophyta > Magnoliopsida > Malpighiales > Salicaceae > Populus > Populus ilicifolia. The sequence goes on along the minus strand of SRLM01000375.1, from coordinate 574,976 downwards.
CATGTCTGTGTCCTGTCATGTGCTCATACGTTTTGCACATGTCATCTTCTAGACTTGTTCATGCCTTTGTCTCCTAGGTAATCTAGAATCTATGCATGTGTTATTACTAGATATCATTATGATTTTGTTTTTTTATAGTACATCTCTTGCTTGATGCTCAAGATAGTTGAGATAAAATTAACTTAACACTTTCTTTACCTCCTTTTCCCTTATACATAATTTTATCATATCCTTGGAAAGGATTGATTTGTGTAGTCTTTGTAATTTATTTTAGGTGATTACTTCTTATTTGGTTCCTACAAATTTGTTTGTAGGTTTGACTGTTCAGGACCTTTGAAGAAACAATCGGAGTGATTTTGGGCCTTTGCATTAATCAAGAGATTTATTTTAGCTTATTTATCTTCCTTTTTTTTTTGTGATTTTTGGGCACTGTTTTCTTGATTTAGTGACTGATCGTTGAGAAACTATCTGATTTGTGGAGGCTTTCTTGAATAATCTTAATTTTTAAGCGGTGGATTTGGAGAATCGCTTATTGGAAATTTTTTGTTCTCATAATTTTCCCTTTTTCAGGGATTTGTCTTTTCTGAACTCCCTCCCGTGCTTAGAAATTTACAGGCACATAATCAATAGATTTCAGGGATTACCTATTCACACAGCACTAGCGATAGAACATATTTTATTGCCGAGGCAAAAGCTTCAATGTTTGTAGTCTGTATTTACAAAGACCGCCCATGGTTTGGCATATCATTTCTTAGACTACGAATGTTCTGGAGATTGTAAATGGAGACTGTAAATGAGGTTCCATCAAGAAATAAGCAATTAAACGTCATGGAAACAGAATATCTTCAAAAATTCCTGACGAAGGAAGGAACTCCCGTGGGGTTAGTCTGGGTTAAGAGAATGATCGCCTTGTTATGGAAATCCTGGAGAGGATTAGTCTGGGTTAGGAACACTAGGAAGTCCCAAACTCTTTATTTCAGGACTATCCTTGGAGTTTGAGAGGAGAGGTTCTATATTTAGTCAAGAGCAAATATTTTTGCTTTCAAATATTGTTGCGACTGTCATCTGCACAACATTTTAACAGGACAGATTTCTTGAAGAGATTAGTTTTTAAGGAATGAAAAACAGCACAATAACATTAAAACCACGCAATAGTTAAGTTTCCTTTCAAACTAATCAATAACGTCGGAAAACTCCGAAGAACTGAAAATTCATAATGAGCAAAGAAGACTCGTAGAGAGGTCACCGAATCAATTAACCATCACTGGCTGTTCTTTCAAATTTGTTGGATGTTGCGGAAGGGACAGTTATTTGTGATCTTCAATGCGTATTCTTTTAACCATTCTTTCTAATTCACGTTGTCGATAATCCAGAGCTGCAAAGTCGACCTCGCAGTCTGTTTCAACAATGCTTATTGCAGATGATGGCTTTGCTTTAACAAGTAATTTTTCATTTTTTCGGTGCATTGCATTATCAGAATTGTATATCACTAACAGTTAAACAAGTAAGTTCTTGAGAGTACTTTCTAAAACAGATTTAGAGTTTGAGAGTCCCAGAAACCTAGTGGCACGTGACTGTAATTATATGGACGTTCCCTTCACAAGATCAACACTCTTTACTATTGGGAAGCCTTCTTCCTTTAGTTTCAACTTCTCCATCATCCGTTGTGGTAAATAGATGAAACCCTCCTCGTGCCATAAACTCTAAAACTCCTCAATGCGAAACATGACCTGTTAAAGGGTTACGCAACTCGAATAACACTGGGTAAGAAATCTCAAGCATGGCCAGACGATAAAGGGCCGAAGGTGGCATTAAAGTCTTGTCACAAAAGTCTTTCCGTGATGAATTGCAAGAGAAAATCTGATCATAGGGAGCATAGTTTTGGTAGGTCTGAAAATCCATGCTTGTAGCGTCAGGAAATTGTGATTGCCGGTAGTGCTCCATTGAAAAGAATAGGTTCGGGGATATTATATAAATAGCTTCCTCTGTGATCCTGTATGGTAATAACGAAGTTGGGACACTAATTTAAATTTGTTTCATGAAAAGTAATTTCTTGAAATTATTTTTTAGATTTTTTTTATTATTATAAAAGCTGGTTAATAGAAAAAAAATTTCTAGTGAAAGAAAAAATTGACTTTGATTTTTAAAAAGTATTTTTATTTTATTTTAGATGGAATATATTTTTTTGAAGTTGCAAAAAAATTTTAAATTTTTATATATTTTGTTTTGAATAATTTTTTTAAATTTTAAATGTTTGAATTTGATATGATTTGCTTTTTATAAACTTAACTCTTTATTTTTTTTTATTGTTATTTGATTTTATCTTATTTTTTTCTTAATTGAATTTTTTTATTAATCGTATTCGTTTCCTATTTTTTTCATTCTTATCTATTTTATTTGAAATAATTTATAAAATTATTTTTTTAATTTTATTATTTTTTAATTTTTTTATCTATTAAATTTGATTTATATTCTTCTAATTGCTATTTATATTTATTTAAAATAATTTATGAAGTTATTTTTTTTTTCAATCGCATCTTCCTTAAATATTCTATTATGTTAAATTTGGTTTTTTTTTATGAACTTTAAAACATTAATATTTCAGCTCGTTTTTTATGGTATAATCAAGCACTATAAAATATTTTTCCACTTATTTACTATGACAATATCAAATATAAAAAATAATTATTTTTTAAAAAATTTATATTTCATGAAATTTATTTTTTAAAAGTAATTTTCATCAAATAATCCGTCTTAGAAACAGGGAGAGATTTGTACATCGGTATTTATTATGGGATATGTATTTTGGACTTTACTCCAGGATAGAGTGGCGTGATATCAGCATCGTTGTGGTGTGTAGTTGGAAGCGGGCCTAACTCACTATTGGGCTTAGTTCAAGATAAAGACCAGTTCTCTATCCATGACTAACTACCTGCAGTAGTTGGCCCAACAACCATTTCACACTACAAATAAACGTTCACCAAAGTGGGAGAGGGAATATTTTCTAGGATTAGTTCTTCTTTTCAGAAGTGTCATGGTCCATCCATACCTAGTTATAAATTCATCACTTCTAGATCATCATAGTTTTTGAATAATTAACGAAACGGTCATATTTCCAAGTGATGAAAGGACTTAATTGCACCAGCTATGGAATGTTTTGTAAAGTTGATTAACACTGCCGTATTTGCTTAATTAACAGTTTGGAGCCAATAAACAACAAAATAATAGATTGATTGCACACACACACACACACATGGTGCTCGATGGTTAAGATTATATGTGTAGATATCTTGTCGTAGCTAGTAAGTACTCAAAATTAAAGACGCTAGGGGAAAGAAAAAGGTGGTTATCGCTCGATGCATATGCAATTACCCACACCAAAAATATATTTTAGGCCCTGGCAATCATAGTTGCTGAAGGTGCAGAAAGGCTGCAAAGATAACAGACCAAATATGTACATAAACGTGGAAGAAGCTCTGCTCAAGTCACGAGCAACAGTGCGCACCCATAGGTGTAGATGTTCATGCATTAACACGCTCCACAGACTCAAGGGAAGATCAACTTAGGCTAGGCCACAGGGTAGCAATAATAAACACTTAAATCCAAGACAAGACAACTTCAAGAAATAGCTTTGAGTTTTGATATCTCTTAATTTTAAACAACAATACTGGCAGTGTTTATTTATTTATTTATTTTTGTGTCAACCAGAGCTAGCTAGGTTCTTTAAGGCCAGTTATCAGGAGATATGTAGCAAGGTCCAGGGTTAAAAATGGTTTGAATCCCAAACAGAACCCTACATGGGGTTTTGAGGCCAATGAAGGATCGGTGAATAATGTATAAAAATCCCAAGAAAGAGACGAGAATGAGCATTCCTAGGGCTTGTTCGCTAGCTTGTGAGAGGATTCTAATATTTTAGACAGTCACAGACACGCATGAGGCCTTCACTATTTTAATGCTAACTAGAATTATATATGCAAATGTGGCCAAATTAACAACTCCTTCTACAATCTTGACTTTGACTTTTGACTTTTGGGTTCTTATAGCATGTATCGAAGTGTATCCCAAAGACTGACATTTCCTGAGCATCTAAAATTACTAACTCTTACACCAGTGGCAGTTCTCTTAATCATTTCTTAGATTTAGAATTAATATTTAACCACTCTTTTTATAATAATATTAATATTTTACCACACCATTTTTTAGAAAGTAATATTTAATCACCCATTAATGTGTTCGCATCTCATTTTTTGGGAAAAAAAAATTATTTACAGCCAGCACCTTATTATTATTCGACAATATGAGAGATGCCTGTAACTTGTACTTAAATGTTCTTCTTTAGAAAGGCGTCGTTAAAATCCAGTGATATAATACCACAAAACTTGATGAAATTGGTGTAGCCAAATCGAAAATTCAATCTACGGTAGCATAGTGCATGACCACTAAAATAAACCCGTGCAAAGTGAGGAAAAGAAAAGGTAGAGCAGAAAGTGCTAACGAATAGAGAAGACAAGGCATGGAAGTAAAAGAAAGCATTATGGAGGTGGACCCTTGTTATCTTAAAAATAAAGCTTACTTTTCTTGGAAATCTCTCACTCCTAGTACTGGAATTTCTTTAGAGTGAGAGAGGAGTTTTTTTTTTTTGCATGGATAAATGTGCAACCAGAGAGAGAGAAGATGATGATGGCTGGGTATTGGCAATGGCAATATTCACGTAGAGGTATGCTTTCCAAGGAGGCACGGGTGCTCCGCTGATTTCTCCAATGCAATCCCAGTTCCCGCTGGCTCTTGCCTTTGAATATGTATTATAGCCACACACTCTCTTTCCTTGGCTTTTGGGCTTCATATGACCTTATAATTGTATAGAGTATAATCTTTTCTACTCTTATATGTGTGTGTGTGTGTGTGATCTTCCCACCTATGAAACAAATTATATTGATTAAAAATGCATGAAGATATTATCATTTGTTTTATATAGTTCTTTCAACGCTTCTACACTTACTTTATTCTCAACATAGAACTAGCTAGCTCTATGGATGCAGCAAAACTTGAACATACGCAGACGCAGACAATTTGAAGGCTCTTCCGTTAAATGCGAAGGGCTTGCAGGGGAGAGCAGCTCACTCTGTATAGCGGAAAAGACTTTTAAACTCCTTTGAGATTGAAAATTTCAATTCCAAGTCCGCTAAAGTATAGGGAGGCACTTGTATGTTTAAGTTTCGAAAATCCACCATCAAGCATTTGTTGCTATTTGATCTTATGTTGAAACAGGATATATATTTTTTCTTATCATACGATTTTATATTCAAGGAAACTTACCATCATATTATAAATGTGTTATTTTGAACAATAAAAAACCATTATTCATTAGATTGGCCAAGTTATTAATTAATTCATCGATGATTTATTTTTTGTAATACAATTTATCCGATAACTCGCCTATGGAAATTCTCCGGGATGACCTGCACCTCCGAGGAACGTGGATATGAACTCTCGATTGGTGCCGGAGGAACAAGGTGGTGAGCCTGTACGTCCAAGAATTTATGCTTGTTTAACTTGAGGCCGTTTGTGTGAATGGAATAAAAAACGCACCAAATTATATATGAAGGGTGGATAACATTGACTCCAAGCAATGGAAATTTCTATGGTGTTCAAATTCTGCGTTCGTCTGTGAGGGAACCGTTTACCTTGATTTACTAATCACTAATCAGAAGTAGCTGCAGATTTTAGCCATTAACGTTGTTTTAGTATTTCTATATCTGTCGATGCAGTTGAAAGGTGATAGATATGTACTATCCAAGGGGGATTAAACCACTGCACCTTTAGAAATGAAAATTTTCGTTTGAATTTTGTGCGGAGAGTGCCAGATTGAATGTCGCGTTGATATCAATGTATTATCGTTGAAAAATAATTTTTTTAAAATATAGTTTTTTTATAAAATAAATTCTTGAAAAATAATTATTTTTTTTATATTTATTAGTATTATAAAAATAAATATTCTAGTATTTAATTATACCATGAAAAATCAATCAATCATGATTTTTCAAAAATTTATGATGAAGACATCACGATTTCTTTTTGTATCTGTCTTCGTTTCGGTTCGCTTAAGATAAAGAATTAAACAAGAAATACCCACGAACTAATTACTTGTAATATATTAGAATATAACCAAACTTTTGCAGTCTTAGCTTAGGTAATAAATGGATATATGTAACTTAAAAGAAACTAATTAGCTATAAGTTTTGGTTGATTAATAAAATACCATGACTGTTGCGGAAAAAAAATGCCCGTCCGACAGCGATTTTTGTACATGCAAGCCATCATTTATCAAGGCTCTGGGACAAAACTTGAGGTTCTATAAATTACATCATCACATTGCAACTCATTTTTGGTGCATGGATTTGGCTCTTCCTGGACATGATTAATTAATCATGTCTGTAAAAATAACAGCCGATTTTAGAAAGTTTTCGTGGTTTTTGACAATTTGTTTTAAATTGAACACAAATATTTGTGTCTATACGTATATATTATGATAGATAGTGCTATTAACCTTGAATTTGATTATTTTTTTGTTAAAAAAAAAATTAGTTATTAAAATATCAAAATATTAAATACCCTTAGCAGTATATAATTTTGTTGAATTTCAAAACAAAAACTTCCTAACAAATATATAAGTGTTAAAGAATAATATAAAATATGTGTTACATATGAGTGTTAGAAAATTATGTAGGATGTATATTAGGTTTCACTAAAAGATTTTAAATTGATTATTTTATATGATATAATAGTGACAAGTTTTAATTTCACAACTTTACTTGATGAGGTGTGTTAAATAATAATATAAATTATGTATAATATTTTTGAGTTGAATTGATTATTTGAAACTATTAACATGAGACACTTTCTTTATTATTTTTAGTGTAATTATTTTTATTATATTATTTCTTTAATTATAATTTTTTTTTAGGTTTTGACAAGTTTTAGAAAAGTCCAATGTGAAATATAATGAAATAAACATAATTTTTTATTTAATTATTAGATTAAACTGATATTTTAATAGATAATTCTAAAAATCTTATTTGATATAGGTTTAAGGTTTCATGGTCGTAGGAAAAATCTTGAAATAAGGCCCACAAGCTATTGTTTGAGATTTTTTTTTATTTTAGTTGATGTATTTGGATTTTTTTTCCCATTTAGATCATAACTTTTAATTTAATTAGAATTTTATTAATTATAATGTTTTTTTTTATATTTAAACAATAGTACTATAGACTATTTTTCTTAATATACCGGAGTTTTCTCTACATTCAAGAGTTATAACCCTAGAGTTTGAGAAGCCTAATTTCTTTTTCTAACATTCAGAGCTATAAAATCTTAGGGATCGAGGAACTCTAATTTTAATTTACATTATACACCATGTCAAAAGAGTACTATAAACTATAATTTGAGATCTCATTTATTGATTTAAGTTTTTTTTAGCTAAATTGGTTTTTAGATAATATTGAGCACTCATTGGATAAATACTTCATTAATTTAAATACTGATAATTCTATTTAAAAAAACACTTTAGCATAATTGAAAATAAAGGTATATCTTAGAATTAATGGATATATTCGACACAAACATATTAGTTTTTTTCATGGAGCTCCAAACCAACATTACCGCATGTTTTTCCAAAGGGATCTTAATAAAAGTTAATTGGATCTGCTTAACTTTTACTCTCCGAGGAGGCACTTTTGTTTTGTAGCAGGTGCTTTGGCTGTTGGCCACTACGACCTCTAAATGCCATGATTTGCGATGACCAAAATTTGATATGGAACTTGACCTGTAGCCATGAGCGGCAGATAGCCCAGCGGCTGTCCGCAATCATTTAAACCCTCCCATTAATTTCCTCCTCGCTTGTTATCCGGTTTTGTGTCTGATTGTCACCACCCCTACCACGCCACCAAAAGCCCTAGCACTTGACCATAACTTCTACCTACCTGTGTCTGTGTTCCACTTCGATAAAAACCTTAGCCAGTCGCATCATTTCTGGCCTGATCAGCTGGATCGCATCATTTCTGGCCTGATCAGCTGGATATGGTTCTTGGAGATTTAACGTTAGTAATCTCCATGTCTTCGGATCATGTGTTTGATTAGAGGAAATTTCGAACGTTTACGGGTGATGTCAGTAGGTACCTAGCTATAGGACGCATCTTTTCTTTGAGATTAGAACGAGAACATGGAAAAACAAAAACAACCGTCTCTAGGGATCGTGTCCTCTGAGTTCGTGCCGTCTTCGAACAACCTGTTGTATCTACCACTTGTCTGTGAGATCGTGTCTCTTGTTTCTTTGCGAAATTGAAAGAAGGGTTCTTTTTTCTCCTCCAAAACAGGCATAAAGATTGCATTCTCTTCACCTTGCCATCGTTGTCAATAAAGGAAAATCCATGCAACACATAGAAGATGACCATCAATGCGATCGATCTTACTGAATACCTCAAGACTACATATATCATCTGCTATGTGTTGCATGGATTATATATATATATATATATATTGAAAATAATGCAAAACGTAAAAGGAACGTCGGAAAATATCGAGTAAAAATTCTCTTTTGGCTATATAACATTTATTTTCCCAAAAATTAAAGTTTCTTCCAAATCAAATTAAAAAAGCGATGTTCGTATAAAAATGCTGCAAAAAAATTGTGTCCCTTATATTTATTAACAAAAATAAAATAAAAATGACAAGGGGTTTAAATTTATTATACCTCTCCTCACACATGACCTTATGTACTTGAATAATATTTTGTTTATTTTCTTTGGTTTTTTTTTAATTCTTTTTTTTTAATTCAAATCTTTCCTTTAATATTAGATTTAGTATAGATTGAGTTATATATTTTTTTTATTAAATTATTTTTAATTTATAATTTAGACCATGAGTTTAAAAGGTTAACCTATTCACTCATGATTTTTTTTATTATAATTTTTTTATTTAATATTATATTAATAGAAAATTAAACTTTATGATTTATTTTTATATATTTTCTATGAAATAATTTTTATCTCACGGCTCTAGTAACATGTTTGGTAGGTTAATTTTGGTTGACTCTGGTTATTTTATTTTTTTATTTTATCTTTTAACAATAAAGTTGAATGAAAATTAAGTTTTATAATTTAGTTTGATTTATTTTTTATCTAATTATTTCAGTCTCATGAACTAATTTACTGGTTTGATAGATCAATCTTAGATAATTAAGGTTATTTTTTAGATTTTTTTTAAAATTAATATTTTCTTTAATTTGATCTGTCAATATTAAGTTTATTAAAAATTAAATTTTATAATTTATTTTATAAAGAGTTATCATGATCATATGATCTAATATACAAATTAGCAGGTTGTTGATACGAATTGATACAATATATTATTATTTTAATATTTATTAAAAAATATCATCTTAAATATTTATTTTTAGTCATAATATATTTTTATTAATTATCAAAATTATTTTTAAATTTGAATTTATTCATACTTGTTTTTTTATTGGAAAAAGTTGAACATTGATATATTTTTTCTATTAAAAAACAAATTAATCAATCCAACCGGTGAATTATATAGTGTGAGGGTGTATTAAACATTGCATTTTGAAAGTGTTTTTTAAAAAAATTATTTTTTTTATTTTTTAAATTAATAATTTTTTATATTTTTATATTATTTTAATGTACTTATATAAAAAAATAAAAAAAATATTATTTTAATATATTTTAAAATAAAAATTAATTTAAAAAACAACTATTATTTTATTTTCAAACACACCCTTGCGGTACTATTCCACTATGTGATTGTATTATTCATCTCCTGCCGGTAGTTTTTCAAGCCACCGCCCTTTTCTGATGCAAAATCTAGCACGTACCTTCCTTTATTTTATGCCTGAGAAAAAAACGTAAACTGTGGCTTCTCTGCCCGTGTCACGTGGTGGAGTGGATCCCACAAAATCATGAGAACTGCATTGTTCTGGAAACAAAGCATGGACTCTGTGGGCTACATGCATAACTTCACTAGTCTACACCTCGGATTTCTACTTAAAGCAATGTCTCTGGGCCCATGGCTCTACGTCATGGGCCTAGTCCTTTTCCCTTTTCATGATTTTTTAAATATTTAGTTAATTTATTCCTCCCTTGTTTTTCCAGACAAATCCATGGGGGGGATAATGGTATCAAAGTTGGGTTGTTGTGCCTGTCTTTAGGACATCATGTTTGATACCTTGCCATTAAGCAGGATGAAATGATATACCAATACAATAATGTTATCAAGTCGCATAAAAGGTGTCATATTCAAGAAAAAAAATAGAAAATGTAAATTTATTAGTTAACAATACACTTTAAATCTTTTTAAAATTAAAAAATCTATAAATTCAAAGATTTATCATTGCCTTTTATTTTTTTTTATCGACACTTGTTTGACGTTATTTTATAGTTTAAACATGCTTTAATTGTTTATTATTATACTGATTATTTCTATGCTTCAAGAGTATTTTTTAAAATGATTATTTTTAGTGTTTTTAAATTATTTTGAGGTGCTGATACTAAAAAATAAAATTTTAAAAATAAAATAAAAATTATTTCAATGTTACATTCCAAAAGAATCCCAAGCTGGAAGAGAGCAACAGAAAAAAATCAAATCCAACTCATTCCCAAGTATATTTCTTTCCTTAGTTTGCCATATCCTATATGTAATTAAAGCGAACTATATATGATATTCACCCTCACTTTTAAATTAACTGTTTTAACCAGATTTTTTTCTTAATTCAAAATTATACTGCCCATATACTATTCATGAGTTTTTTTTTTTTTATATATATATATATATATATATAAAGAGAGAGAGAGAGACATAGTGTACAATTCACGAGTCAACATGTTCAGCTTCAGCATCGCAAGAGCGATACTGAACTGGCAGGAGAAACACGTGGCATTCCATTTTTGTGTGGCAGGAGTCGAATATAAACACATGGCATTCATTCAGCATCTCTTTTGCCGAATACCTTAGCCGACTCATCTTTTATTTATAAACGAAAACTCGATTGAATTAATGTTTACTACACACGCACGTGTGATACAGAGAGGCGGAATTAATCCCTTTTTTATCACGATCCAGGTGCGTCGTGCATACAGTCCAAGAAATCAATTTACATGTTTGAAATTTTTTCTGGAGGTGTTGGTTTGAATTCAAATAATAAAAATATAGATAAAAGTTCATCCGATTTACAAATTAATTATTCATCTTAAAATTAACACTGAAAATATTAATTAGTATTCCGAAAATCCCATCTTTCTTTTCTTCAACAAGAACTTCTCTTTACTTAAAATTTTTCATCTATGATTTTCGAGTAACTTGGCTTGGCACAGTGAACTTAATTTGTAAGTACAGTTCAAATTTTTCTTGTGTCCAGCCCTCATGAGCTTCATTGTTGAGGTCTTCAAGAACTACAACATCTAGTTCAACAGAGGCTTTTGTGCCAGAAGTTACGACATGTCTAGTGCTCGCATCATCCAAAACAACATGGATTGCGGCACCCTGCTCCCCCTAGTTATGTCTCCTCCATTGAAAAGGGGAAGAGACAACCAAGACCTAGTTAAAGTGCAACTGCAAGTTTTTTCCATCTGCAAGTTTAACAGAGGCTTTTATAGGGGTATTTGGAAGACATAAGCTGATATTTAAGAATAAAATGTTGGATTACAATGCACACTTTCAAATTATTCTCCACTGCCTAACATTTTGGTTAAAAGCTTGGAATGATAACTTTACATAGATAAAAGATAATTTAATTAGAGGCTCTCACAATATTTTAGCATGAACTGATAAGTAAAATGTTTTTAAGTTAGAAACTTGCACTTTTAAAAAAAAAAGTCCTTTAATGGTTTGAATTTTAGTTTATTACAGTTTCAATGGTAAGCTAGTTCCATCGATAATATCTTAATTATTATAAAGAAATAATAAGAATAACGACCACGTCCCCATTGATGAAACCATGCATTCTTAATTCTTACAGCAAATGAAAAGGACACATGCAGTGCTTGTTGCTTTCATGTACCAGAGCTACTAAAACACTAAAGGTGTGATGGCTACCAAAATTTACAAACAAGATAGATTTGCTGCATGCATTACTTCATCAAAGCTTTGCAATCAATTCAAGAGCAACAATCTCCTGCCAGTATACTAGATAGTGTACTCGCTTTGTTAGTCAACAAACAAGAATTCCCTGGGATTAAATGTCTATTACTGATCATATATTTACTTTTATTATAATGTCTATTATTGATCATGTATACAGTAGATGACAGTTGTATACTAAAAAAATATAAAAAATTAAGGAGGTTATTATCACTGAAAAAGTATACTATATAATTCTAAATTAAAAACAAAATAATCAAGATTTTCAATTTAATGTAATTCAATTATTAAATTTAATTTTTATATTAAATATAAAAAATAAATTTTAATTTAATTTCAAGGTTGTTTTTGGTTGCAAACATGGTCTCCGGCAGTGACAACGGCTGGCAGGAGAATACTTTTTCCAGCTATTTGCTTAAAATTTTACCCCTTTTAATTATATTTTTTTTAATTTAACCCCTCTTAATTATATTTTTTTCTTACTCCGCCCCTGGTCTCGGGGTTAGTCTCATTTGTTTTTTTTGCCAGCCCTAAAAGATGGTTCCTAGGTCAAAAGTCCTACTGAGCTGTTTCTCACACTAAAAAAAGTTATGCTCTCCTTGTCTCTCTCTCTAAGATAGAGGGCTAGGGTTGGGCATGATTATGATTAGATTACCGAGAGCATTTATTTTTTCTTACAGTGGAAGGCAGGCTTTTAAATATAATAAACAGATTTTGAGGCCATGTGGACGTTTTACCGTCTTTGATTCCTTTCTTGACGGTCAAACTTACAGTGTGGTTATTGCACCCTTCGAGATGATCTCTCTCATACTTTCTGCAACCCTCCATCTTTAAACTATTCTTCCTCGAGGGTGTCTGAATATGTACTACTACTTGTTATTTAAAATATTTTTTTAATTTAAAAATATATTAAAATACATCTTTATNAAGTACAAAAATATTTACACATAATTTAACCGTATAAATATTATATATATAATTTTTATAGAGTGTATTTATTTACCTAGACATTGCTACTCTATATGTATGATTGCATATTTTTGGGTTCATTATAAAAATTTATGAGTCAATTTGGTATTATGGTAGTTTTTATAGTTATAATTTAAAAAATATTATTTTATAAAAAATATTTTTGATTGAGGTTGCTTTTATATTTTTATATATTTGATTAAAACTGTGGTTGAAATTGATGTTAAAAAAATAGTTTTATGTCTTTAGTTAAGGATGATTTTAAAATTGAGGTTATAAGATAATTTTAGAATATATATATATTAATATTAATATTGATGATTTTTAATTTAAATATTATAGATTTAACTATTTTTATAATTTCATCACGTATGAAATACATCCCACAAAAACTATAGTTTTTTTGGTTTCTTAAACGCACAACAATATCAAGTAAAATATAATTAAAAACAAAATTGTGATTATGATCAAATTCTGCAAATGCTACTTCCTCAAGCGATCTTTGTCTAATTTATATAGCGTCATTGAATAATGTTAAACACTATTTTTTTAAATATAATAAAATTAAAAAATAATTTTTATTTTATTTTACTGGATCAAACCAAGTTTAATGCATTTTATACTTTGGGATCAGAACCTAATCTGTCTCGATCTGGAACAATAGAGCATGCCTTCACTGCTTAGTGACCTAGTTGTGTAAGATGCATTAATAACTTGCTTTCCTCCTCTTGCATTTCAAACACAAAAACACCATGAGATTCATGAACAATAAACTATGTTATTTTTCTTTACCAGATAGGTTGTATTTGCATTTTAAGTAAAACACAGACGCAACCTCCTGAACAAATACTATCTTGATTATGTCTTACAAAATATATCATGTGATTTTTAGCTGTCCTGCTTAAATAATTTTTGATTTTTAATTTTATTTAAATAGATGTTTAGTCTTTTAATCATTGTAATTCTTGAAATGGAAAAATATTAATGCTTATATAGTCATGTACTTTTTTTATTGTAATAAATTAAAAAATCAGACACATTGAAATATTAAATACTTGATTGTGAAAATTATATGAATTCAAGCGTTCAAAATCACTATATCCCTGTATACAAGGATGACAACCCTTTGTTTCTATAAAATCTCATCTAGCTCAATGTATAGATATAAAGTAAGAGATCCAAAATCCAACATTAAAATCTTGGATTTTAGAGAAAACTCTTGTAGTTAGTTTGTAAATATAGGAGAAATACAGGCGCGAAGCATGTGTTGATTAAATGCAAGGTGATTACTGATAGTAATCATGGAGATATAAGATCAAATCCATAATATAATTACCAGTATTCAATTAGCAATACTACCATGTGTTACTTCAATAAGAGATGGTACTATCTAGGAGCACATGCATGTGAATCTCACCGGGGAAAATCTATGTGGGGTCTTTGGTGTTTATCATCGATTTGCAACGTCTGTTTAACAAATTTAATCGTGAGGTTCAAAGAGGTGATAGAAGATATGTGCATTAATTATAGATAAATAAAAACTGCACAAAAGCTTATAATATAAAACACATGTTTAATTATGCCTGTGCTTGAGTATTTATATATGTATCTATATATACATAGCTAGCTGGTGAATCCGAAATAGATAGCTAGCTGGTGAATCCGAAATAGAAAATGAACAAGGAAAGATATATACTAGAGATCAAGAGCAGTCGAGAAGCACATAGAAAAGGGCGAAAAGTATCTTGAATTCCATATGCATCCTTGGAAATTAGATTTTCTTCCAATCTGTCCCTCTCAAGAGGGAAAACTAAACAAAAAAACAACAACTTGAGAATGACATAACCTCAAAGGACCCGGAAGACGGGGGTTATTGTCTTCATGTAGGGGTGCAAGAAGCCCCCCCATCTCCATATTTTTATCTTTCTTCTTTAACTTTACTACTATATACACATACACACCGTAAGAATAATTAAAATTATATGATGTAGTGCTATGCATACATGATTCTCGATCCCTTGCATTGAAAAAAATAAAATAAAATGCCTGTCATGCATGAATTATTTGTTAGGTGCACGGTGGAGAGAGGGACTCCCGTCTGTAGCGGGGGAGCAGGTTGATGATTAGGACTAGGAGATAATAGTAAAAAACTCGCATGAATGAATGGAATGTGAGAAAGTTATGGGTATTTGAAGGCAGGAACTGAGGGGTCTGAAGATATGTATTGAGAGAGTGGCTGATCTGGCCGAACTTGCGATAATAGAGGATTTTGTGTGTGTGTATGTATATATATATCATAGTTAATTGAGGATTTTTTCTTATATGAAATAGCCAGTGTATTTATGGAAAAATTGGATGGTTTTAGATATAGGAGAACAACTAACCCTAACAAATCAAAATAAATTAAAATTTTAATTTTATTATTAGATAGAGCTAAAAATTTTATAATAATGTTTTTTATATAATAACTACTATATTACCACAACCACCATTAAATAGTTAGATATTGAAAATCTTTCAAAAGGTTTTTTGATTTTGATAATTTTATTATTTTTCTTGCGTTTTTTAGATTTTCTTTGACTTTTTATATTTTTTAACTGAGAAATAATTTACAATTTATTTAATATTTTATAAATTTTACAAGAAGATAAATTTTATTATTATTATTAATTTAGAGAGAATAAATCTGTAAATCTTAAAGAGTTAAAATCTGTAACTTCTTACACCCATCAAGATTTTGTCTTTTAACTTCCGGCTGCATGTAGTTAGAAGTGCAGGTTAGAGGAGTGGTAGGAGCAGATAACACTGACAGTGAAATGACTTGTGTCCAGCTGGGCATGAATAAACGGGTGTGGCGAGGGGGTGCGTGTGGGTTTTTTTGTCCACCTCTGTCCGGTACCGAGTTGTCATCTACTACAGGGGTTCTACAGCAAAGAAAAAGAAGAGGAATGGATCGTCATCGGTTCATTGGATTAGACGGAGAAAAATCAAGATAGATTCTATCACAGCTTACAGAGTTTGTTTTATTATAGCAGCAGACCATGACTGTAGTAAATTAGGGCGACAAGGAAAGTTCAAGGTGCATAAGTTCAATTAACAATGAAATCATGTAGTGAATTGTGGTGGTGATACATGAAAAGAAATCAAGGACATCTTTAAAGTTCAAAGGATTAGTTTCGAGCTTACGAAACCACTTGCTTACATGTCATGAATATAAATAAAGATTTATCTATTTTTATGTTTTAAAAATATTTTATATTAAATTATTTTTTTAATATTTTAAAATTATTTTGATGTGTTGATGTTAAAAATAATTTTAAAAAATAAAAAAAATATATATTATTTTAATATATTTTTAAATAAAAATTAAATTTAAAACAATCATTACCATACTTATTAACATCAACTATACTTCAAATAAAATTTGAACTGTCGATGGCATGAGGATGAAGATAAGCTCAACTTGCCTAGCCTTAAACCATTTGCAAGAGGGAGAGTACCAGCACCGCAGGTCCGGTTTCATTCAAAAATCAAATCACCCCTCGTGCACCTTTTGATTAGTTTAAGGGGAGATTAGATTTTATGCTACCAAAGCGGCTGAATAGAGAGAAAGGTGGGGAGAGGGATTCGACATCAAAACAAAACAAAAACCCTCCTTGTAAAAATCATTATTTGAGCACCTCGTTGGATTTATTCTTGCTTATGTGAGACTTCTATGTGCAAAAGGACAGCCCTGCCCATTAGCCCACCATCTGCTGTCTTCATTTCTCACTTGTAGAGTTGATAAATGTGTTAAATATTCAGGTGCCCTTGACTAGGATGGGTGCTCCATTTATTGTTTAAGAGAGATAGAGATAGAGAGAGAGAGAGAGAGAGAGGGGCCGGGGGGCATAGACGGTTTATATGTATCTTCACTTGCTTTGGAAGAGAAGATTTCACTCTCATCCTTTGACCTTTCGTCTTCTTTAATTTTCCTAGCTCTTTTATGTCATGGTTTCTCGACCTCCCTTCTCTACTTCATGCATGAACTATCCCTTGTCTCCCTTCTGCAGCAACATTAACTCTCCAAGTTTTAATTAGAAGCCCATCCAATATATATATATATATGGCATCCATGAACAACTGGTTGGGTTTCTCTTTATCCCATCAAGAACTTCCATCATCACAATCTGATCATCAAGGCCACCCTCAAAACACAGACTCTCGCCTTGGTTTCCACAGCGATGAAATCTCTGTTACCAATGTCTCTGGCGAGTGCTTTGATCTCACTTCCAATTCCACTGCTCCTTCTCTAAACCTCCCTGCCACTTTTGGTATACTTGAAGCCTTTAGAAACAATCAGTCTCAAGGTAATTTGTTGCACAAAACTTCACATCTTTAATTTGTCACTCATTTCAGAGCCGAAGTTAAACCCTAGCCTTCTTAAGACAAGAAAGGAGGTGATTTAAAATGAATCGGATTACTTTGCATCTCTGGATGATTTAAAGTTATCTTTTTTTCCCTTTCTCTCCTTGATACTTTCTCAGAACTTCAATAAGTACGACTAACAACAATATTAATCGCTTGTATCTCTCTCACTTTTTTTCTACTGTGTTTGTTTGCAGATTGGAATATGAAGAGTTTAGGCATGAATCCAGACACTAACTACAAAACCGCCTCAGGCCTCCCTATATTCATGGGTACTTCATGCAATAGCCAAACTATCGATCAAAATCAAGAACCTAAGCTTGAGAACTTCCTTGGTGGCCATTCTTTTGGCAATCATGAACACAAACTGAATGGCTGCAACACCATGTATGATACCACTGGAGACTATGTGTTCCAAAACTGTTCTTTGCAACTCCCATCTGAGGCGACATCAAATGAAAGAACCAGAAGCAATGGAGGAGGTGACAATAAAAATAGTTCTATTGGGTTATCCATGATCAAGACTTGGTTAAGGAACCAGCCAGCACCGACGCAACAAGACACCAATAATAAAAACAATGGTGGTGCACAAAGCTTGTCTCTTTCAATGAGTACTGGGTCACAGTCAGCTGCTTCCGCTCTGCCACTTCTAGCAGTAAATGGAGGAGTTAATAATACTGGGGGAGATCAGAGTTCGTCTGATAATAACAAGCAACAAAAGAGTACCACACCAAGTCTTGATAGCCAAACCGGTGCCATCGAATCGGTGCCAAGGAAATCTATTGATACTTTTGGCCAAAGAACATCTATATACCGTGGTGTAACGAGGTATCTCTGCACAAACCATTAGATGCTTATTTGTGTACAATACTGCTTTATTTCTCTATTCCTTTACTATTTTCTTGGTAATAAACATGGGTAGTTACTTTAGGGTTTGCGTTTTACAGACATAGATGGACCGGTAGATATGAAGCTCATCTATGGGACAATAGCTGTAGAAGAGAAGGACAAACTCGGAAGGGAAGGCAGGGTATGTGGTACTCCATTCATTAATCAACTTGCATATGCAGATTCTATGGAATTCAAAATTTCATAAATGATTTCTTTTTGTTTCTTTCTTCTTCTTCTAATTAATCATTGATTTGAGGGTTTATTATGCACTAACTTATGTTGCCCTTTTGGATCCTTACATATCTTGATGTGGGGCTTGCCGAATCTCATTTCAGTTTATTTGGGTAAGAGTGACTTGTTTTTGCTCTTTGTTCTTTGAATAATTTCATTTTTCTCTTGATGATTCTAATTCGTATCTTCTCTTATTTGACAGGTGGTTATGACAAAGAAGAGAAGGCAGCTAGAGCCTATGATTTAGCAGCATTGAAATATTGGGGCACGACTACTACGACAAATTTTCCAGTGAGTTTCTGCTTTCTTTCATTTAAATTCCAGGAGAGTACTGAGACTGATTTCGCACTGGGTGCTTTGAATTGCACCTCCCTCTCTCTCTTTTTTTTAGTTATTTGAATAGAAAATAAACAAGGATTGTGTAAAATTTGTCCGAAGTATGACATGCAGATTTTTTGGGAGACATTAGTGGAACTGCATTTCTGGAGTATTATATCAAGCTCCACCTTCATTTATGTTCTTATGCTCCCCGAACTTTCCTGTTAACAAGGATATGTGTCCTATTATTGAGCAAATAGGATTACTTTTCAATGTATTTAGCCGATGTTGATGCCTTATGTTGCTAATGCTCAGAACTTCTTATTATGTAAATAAATTAAATCACAGATTACCAACTACGAAAAGGAGATAGAAGAAATGAAACACATGACTAGGCAGGAGTATGTTGCGTCTCTTCGAAGGTATTCTTTATGGATGCAGTGTTTTTTTCCCTTGAAAAAAAGAAAAATCAAGAATTAATGTTTAGTTTCATAAAATTCACAAAGTGTATTTCCTATGTTGTTGCAGAAAAAGCAGCGGGTTTTCTCGGGGAGCTTCCATTTATCGAGGTGTAACTAGGTACGTATGTTAATTATATACCTAATTTTTCAATGAGTTTCTTTTCCTTCAACTTTGTACCATTAGATCATTGTTTCAACCGGCTTAAAGATGAAAAATAGATGCTGTCGTGATTTTAATTGTCTATATATATATATATGTTGAAAAATGTAATTCCACTTACAATGAGACATCGTTTTCCAAATATGTTTAAGAAATTACTTATCACATGGATCTTACATTTGATCTCATTTTTCTGGGCCTAGGCCCATTTCCCACCATAAAAAAACAAAACAAAACTTGATGCTAAGAATCTCCAATGGGTAGGTAAGCGAATATGTCCCTGTTAAAATCTACTCGGCGAAATTCAAGTTTACCTGCGACTAGCTTAAATATAATTCGGAGAAATTCTGCAGAGAACTATTTCACATTAATACAACTAGTTGTCTGCATGCATAAAATAGGCGTGCATATTTGTGTAGAGGATCGGGTCAAGGGCTAGGCTGGAAAGGGGTTTTGGTGCAATAGAAAATGCAAAGAAATAGGAAATTGTTAAATTCTTATGATCACATGTACATATTAATATTGTTTGAGCATGGTGTTCAAATTCTTGAACCTGTCTCATTAAAATTAATTTTCCTGCAGACTTGATGGACCTGCAATTAGGGCTCACATGCAAAGTCCAATTCGAACATGTTAAAAAATATTAATATTCTGTTGACATAGCAACGACAAATTGTAGGCGAAAGGATTCTATATAGATAACTGGAGAATCTTTTGTGGCAAAAAACTAAGTTGCGTGAGGCATATGAATTAACTTGCTTTCTTGATGAACTTTGTGTCATGCCAGACATCATCAGCACGGAAGATGGCAGGCAAGGATTGGAAGAGTTGCAGGGAACAAAGACCTTTACTTGGGAACTTTCAGTATGTTTATTTTCCCCCCTGTGATTTCACATTATGCACTACTTAAAGTTCTATTAAATGTTACATTTATTGTTACCTTACATATTTACTGATGTTATTTACTCTTATTATCTTTATTGCTGGAATTGTAGTCCAACCGTATTTTTAATTTTTTTAATTTTTAATTATATTTTTATATTTTTTTTATTGTTAAGATATGTTGGTGTCAAAATAAATATAAAAAAAAATAATGAATTTCCAAACAAAAAATATTTTAAACAATAAAATTTATTATACTCTCAAACATGTAGAAAATGAATATATTAACAAATTAAAAATTTCTCCTCTCAATTCCTGTAATTAATTGAATGGTGTGCTTGGATTTAATTCATAGGCACCCAAGAGGAAGCAGCAGAGGCCTATGACATTGCGGCCATAAAATTCCGTGGGCTCAATGCAGTAACCAACTTTGACATGAGCAGATATGATGTCAACAGCATACTCGAGAGCAGCACATTGCCAATTGGAGGCGCGGCTAAGCGGTTGAAAGAGGCGGAGCATGCTGAAATAGCAATGGATATAGCGCAGAGAACAGATGATCATGACAACATGGGTTCACAACTCACCGATGGAATTAGCAGCTATGGTGCAGTACAGCATGGCTGGCCTACTGTTGCATTTCAGCAAGTACAGCCTTTTAGCATGCACTATCCATATGGCCAGAGGCTTTGGTGCAAGCAAGAACAGGACTCTGACAATCGCAGCTTTCAAGAGCTACATCAACTACAACAGGGAAATACTCACAATTTCTTTCAGCCTTCTGTTTTACATAACCTTGTGAGCATGGACTCTTCTTCAATGGAACATAGCTCTGACTCTAATTCCGTTGTGTATAGCAGTGGAGTTAATGATGGTACTAGTACTGGAACCAATGGAGGCTATCAGGGAATTGGTTATGGAAGCAGTGCTGGGTATGCCGTCCCAATGGCTACGGTTAATAATGACAACAACCACAATCAAGGAAATGGTTATGGAGATGGAGATCAGGTGAAGGCTCTGGGATATGAAAACATGTTTTCCTCGTCTGATCCATATCATGCCAGGAACTTGCATTATCTTTCACAGCAATCTTCAGCAGGTGGGATCAAGGCTAGTGCATATGATCAGGGCTCAGCGTGCTACAATTGGGTGCCAACAGCAGTTCCTACCATTGCAGCAAGGTCCAACAACATGGCCGTTTGTCATGGAGCACAACCTTTCACAGTGTGGAATGATGCTACATAAAGGACTGTGGGATTGATCAAGGGATGAAAAACAGGTGGGTGCGGCCAAGTGAAGGGATGTATACAACGACTGATTTAGTGATTTTGATTTTTCACGATCCTTTCTTCCTTCTTTATTCACAAATTGAACCGAGGAAGATTGGCACTTTTCTCTCTCTCTTTTGTCATCCTAACTCCGAAGCATGCAGATTCTATAATTAAAGGGTCGGTTCAACTGAAGTTCAGCAATAGCATTTAAGATCTAGAGTTCTCACTTGCTATGAATTTTGGAGAACTTCAGGTTTATATAGATCCTCGGATAGGTTTTAATTTCCTAACACCGGACTTTGTAATTTTGAATAACATAGTTATGATACAAAGAGTGGCATTTTTCCTCTGTTCTTTCTCTTTTTAGCTTTAAAATTGTGCATATTGATAACACCCATTATTAGCTTTATTTGTATATTCTTATGGACTCCTTTTTTAATGGAGATTTTTATTTATTTACTGATCCATGTATAAATAAAGGATAAAATCATAAATAAAAAACAAAACCTTGGAAAAACAAAAAAATATAAAATATTATTCATGAACATGAATTTGTGTGAGAAGGGTAACAGTGAATTTCCCTTCATCTAGTTTCTGTTAATAATAATTCACCCATTCCCTCTTCATAATTAAATTCAATTAACTCACCTTTCCTCTTTGTTCATAAAAACACTCTTAATTTGCTTCATATCTTGCATTCAGTAACTTATAAATTCAACAAGCATAAGATTCAAATTAATTTTACGTGTCTTTGTTAGTGCAGCAACCTGTCGCGCTATTGAAAGCTTCATTGTTTAATTCATATAGTGTATAACATTGTAATAGCGGTCGATTTTTATTTTTATTTTTAAAATTTTATTTTTTTACTTCAGCATATAAAAATAATATTAAAAAATTATTCCTTTTTAAAAAATCCACATATTTTGGCAAGATAGTTTTGAAGATCGAAAACATTATAATAATATCAAAAATTAAAAATGATAATGAGTACCTGCTAATCAAGATTTTATTATATTTATATTTATATTTTATTAATAATTATTCAAAGAAATAGGAAATTTAAACGTTTATAAAATAAAATAATGATATATATATATATATATTGGGTTGAGTTTCAATTGAATTTGACAAAATTCATATTTTATTCATTATTAAGTAAGATAATAATCTAAAAATTTCACCTGTTTAAATTAATTTATATCAATATCTTTCGAATTTAAATTAAATTGTCATTCTCATCAAAAACTAAAGAAAAAAAATCACTATTTAAATCGTCATACGAAATTTGGGAAGATAAAACACTTTAGGTTTTTCTAGTCACGCATGAACCTTTGTCTTTGCAAGTTTCATATGGTTATTATATATAACTGTTTTTTTGTCAAGAAAATCACCATCCATAAAACACCACATGTTCTTTATTTCTGTCCTGTTTTCCTAGTCTTAAGTTAAAATGTTTTACTATTTTGATTTATTGGAAGGTTTTGATAGAATCACTTAATAAAAACAAGAAACATGTGCAATGATTCAAAATTTCCTTTGCCTTTTCTTTTATTATGTTTTTGTTGGCAGGGCTATCATCAGGCCAGTTATGGTGTGCATTGAACTTTAACCATTTTAATAAGGTACTTGGATGGTTGTAATTATTTTTTAAAATAATTTTTATTTAAAAAATATATTAATAATATTTTGTTTTATTTTTAAGATTAGTATATTAAAATAATTTGATAATATAAAAAATATATTAATTTAAAATAAAAAATTTAAATTTTTTTAAAATACTTTTAAAAGACAAGGTCAAACGCATCAGGAAGTTTTCTATTTTCTACATTTTTTTTCCCCTTCTCAAGTCATTTGTGGTCGTGATCTCTCTATCTAGTGAAAAATTAAGCAGATATACTTCAATATTTTGTCTCTAGTTGAGGGACGTAATGAAGGGCCATTTATAAACACTCCTGGCAAGTGGCAAGGTTTATATGTGTGTATCATTTAGCTCCAAGGAGAGTACTTTCAAGAAGCTTAGTGATCGTCATTGATCAAGATTCAAGACAATTCAGCCGGCCAGACAAAGCTTTTCCGACAATATTAGCGTCAAGACCTACTGAATCCAAGAAACAGAGGAAAGTTGAGAATAATCAATCAACGCATGCATAATACCGGGAAGAATTATAAAAAAAATCTTTTTTTTTTTTGAAAAAAATCACAATAATCAAAAAATAATTTTATTTATTTTTTTCTTTACTTAAATAATATTTTTTTATTTTTTATATATTTTAATATATTGATGTTAAAAATATTTTTTAAAAAATAAAAAAAATTTAAAAAATAACCTAAATTATATCTTTTAAATACCCAATTTGTTTAACTTTGAAATGTTGGATGAAATTAAAAAGAAATTAGTGGTATTGTGTAGGCCCGAAAAGTATTGGATGGGCTTCAGCTGAATATGTCGGCCCACATTCGGGTTCGGAGCCTGATATTTTTACTCATCGGTACTTGACAAGCCGTGAAGAACTACAAACAGAACTTCATAACATTCAGACCCAATGTACAGTCATTGTTACTGCTCCTATCTTCAATTCAATAAGTGCTCTTCAAATTCAAAATTATCAAATTTAGTCCCTTGTAAGAATTTTAGAAAAATGCCAAACTGTCAATGCTAATTGATACATTCATCGCAGCATCCAGTTCATGTGAAAGTAAAAAACTACCCAAAATTCTAGGAAAAGACCTATAACGATGCTTAATCATTCTGAAAGATTGAATCGATCGATAAAATGATGAACTCAACAGAGCAGTAAAACCCTAACCTTTGAATGAAAATGTTGAGGAGAAAGTTTCCAGCTTTGAATCTCTTTGCCACTCTGGAATGCCAGTTGGGTTAGGTTCCAGGGGAAAAGAGCCCAGCAAATAAGAAAGGAAACCCAGAAAAGAAAAGGGCCTACGTGGCAAAATGAGAGCAGACAAATTCCCTAACTGCCTGTACCTCGCTGCAGAGAACCTTCCCCATCCTAGATTTTTTTTTTTTTCGGGTATGTATTTGGCAATGAAGTTCATAACCCTGGTTTCACAAGAAGCGATGGAAAAACGACAGTCTCCACAATTTAGGGGGATGGGTCTTATGGTTTTGATGCTGTTATGCCTGTCTACCACCATGCCCACTTCAGTTTCTATACAACAAGAAGGAGGAGGAGCAGAAGAATTGGTTTCTTCACAGCCCAGAAAATGGCAAGACAGAGTTATAGAAGTTAAAGGAGGGCCAGAATCAGTTGTATGGATAGTGCAGCTCTCTGATCTCCACTTTAGCGTCCACCATCCTGAAAGAGCCCATGATTTCAAGAAAATTGTGGGTCCTGCTCTTAAGATGATTAACCCATCTCTTGTTCTCATCACTGGTGATCTCACAGGTATAATTATTTGTGTTTTTTATTTGTCATTTGTTGGCGAGTTTGAGTGCCTATTAATTCCAAGCTTTATTGTTTTTGTTGAATCTTGGGATTTAGATTATGTGAAATGTGCGTGCATTTATAGAGCTTCCAACTCCATTCCCGAATTAGAAAATTGAGTGGGAAGAGTTTTGATGCTTTGTGATCTTAGTGCTAATCAAACTGTCCATTCTTTACTAGCGAGTCAATCAGCTTTCCAGCATACTGCAAAGATTTTTCCTTTCATGTTCATCACCCCCCTTGTTTTTTGTTTGTGTGTGTTCTTTTAGGCATGTATATTCATGATTGTGATTTAACATAAGAGTAAGCCAAGTACATAACATTCATATCTTATTGACTTTGGCAAATCATGATGGCTGCTGGGCCGATACGGTGAAAATCTTTATAACTTTTGTTTACCAGATGGGAAAAGCAGGGACTTGTTAACAATGAAACAAAATGAGGATGAATGGATAGAATATCAGGATGTAATGGAAGATGTTGCGAGAAGAAGTGGACTAGACAAGAGCATCTTCTATGATCTCAGAGGAAACCATGATAATTTTGGTGTACCAGTCATTGGTGGTTCGTTTGATTTCTTTTCAAATTATAGCATTAATGGGCAGTTCGGAAGAAAAGGAAATGTCAACAGTGTCACACTTGAGGTTAGTCTCTGGTCTCTACCTTCAGGATGTGGTTTTAGACACAAACTGTCATGTTAAAGAACAAATAGGTGAATCAGGATGTCTTTTCATATTCTTTCTCGTTTCTTTTCTTTTTTATTTGCAGCATTCGTTCCTGAATTTCAAAACTATGACAACCATGTGATATTTGTTTTTTTGGTGATCTCAGCATACTACCAGTACTTATATTTGGATTCTTGCTACCTATGTCAAAGCTTTCAAACCCCAAAAAAAGATATGATTCTTCATTTCTCATTTTAAGATTCATATCCCATATGAAGTTGAACTTCCAGAGTGAATCCTCTAGCTGTCGTCATGAATGCATACCTCTCATTTTGATCGGTGACAGTGTAAAGCTTTACTACTACCTCTTCTATATATATCGTTTTGTTCTGTCTTGTAGACTGGTGACCGCAAACATGTATTTGTTGGGTTGGACAGCACAATGTCTTCTGGTTTACGAGGGCCAACTAATCTTTTTGGGCATCCAACTGACCAACTACTGTCTCAAATAGATTCACAGCTATCGCAATGGGATTCTCAAAAAGGAAAATCCATAACTAAGATATCCTTTGGGCATTTTCCAGTTTCATTCTCAGCATTCTCAGAGTCTCAGAAAAGCTTGAGAGATGTTTTTCTGAAGCATTCAGTGTCAGCTTATTTATGTGGGCATCTTCACACGAGGTTCGGTAAGAATTTGAAACGGCATCACCAGTCAAATGAAAAATTCCTGTCATCACATAGGTATTTTCAGTTAAACATGCACCAAGAACCTTCTGAGAATACTCAAAACTGCTTGTTTCAAGCACCGCCTATTAAGGAGTTCTGGGAGTGGGAGATGGGTGATTGGAGGAAAAGTAGAGCTATGCGAATTGTGGCTGTTGACAGAGGTCACGTTTCATACCTGGACATTGACTTCAAATCAGGAGCCAAAAAAACCATTGTGATGCCCACATTTCCACTGGATTCCCGCTTCATGTTAACATCTTCATTACATCAGATGTTTGGGTGTCAACACATGGTCCCTTTTTCTTTTGAGACAATCAGATGCCTTGTGTTTTCTGTTTCTCCAATCACGTCTGTTGTGGCTAGGATCTACGATACAAGACCAGGGAGTCCCCTTATCATCATGGAGACAACCATGACCAAGTTTGTGAGGGATATATCCAGGGGAGACATTTATGCAGCTGCATGGAACTATAAAGCCTTTGAGGATCCATCTCCTGATAGATTTTGGCTGCAAATAGAAGTAATTGATGTGATGGGAAGATCAACTTTGTCTGAACTAAGGCCATTTTCTGTAAACGGTCTAAGTGCTAAGATCTCATGGGCATGGAAGGAATTTTTTGTCATGGGTTGTCAATGGGCTGCTTTGTACTACCCGATATTCTGGTCTGCAGTGTATTTGATGCTCTCCATTCTTCTCATTCCAAAATTTGTCCTCATGTTCTCTAAGAAGCAGTACTCTTACAAGACTTTCATTTCTGAAAAAGGCTTAATAAATTGTATAGCATGGGTTTTGCTTGACCTCTGCAGGGTTCATGTAGTGTGGTTTGGTTTTCTAGGATACTTGATCTACCTCGTATCATGTCCCTGGCTAATTGGGCAAGTTTTCACTGATGGTGGGAACAGGGGGTACATGACCAGCATGGGATGGCTGCTGAAAATTTTTAATAGCAGGGAAAAGCACGATTATATTGGATCTCCAGATATTATGGTAGTTGTGCTTCCACATTTCTTCTTTGTGGTTATACCTTCTATTTTGGTTGCTGGAGCATTGGCTGCTGAAAGAGGTATCTACAAAGAGCATTTTCTATCACTTTCAGGCAAGAAAGAAGACAACGATTCTAGTCAGAAGAATAAGAGATCAGGAAAGTATGATAACCACAGGCATAGAAGATCAAAATTTGATTTTGTGGAGAGGTGGATTCGGAAAGTTCTCTTGGCAGTTTGCTTGGCGATTTGTTGGAAACATTTTACGGTGGGGATTGATTCTGTTCCATTCTGTGTGCACAATATGTCTGTCAAAACTTGTGTGCATTGCATCTCATTGCGTCATAGGGATCGCTTCCATTACTTTACAAGAAAGTTGAAACTGATGGATTGCTACACGAGTAAATCACTAATTGCTTTAGTCAGTAGATTATTGGCTTGTGCATTTTGAAAGTTTGTTCTTAGTGACCTGAGCCAATTTTCATTGCTTGTCAAGGATTATACCTTTTCGTCCACATCAAAACAGTATATGTTATGCTTAGATTACATAAGAAAAGGATATTAACTTTGAATCATGCAAGTGACCTGCCCAAAATTTCTCTGTCATTAGTCTAACTTCATGGAACCATTTAAAAATGTTGGATGACAGTGTATATTAGATTTGATCGTACTCCTTGCTTTTCTGACTCAGTTCCTTGTCTTACAGAATTGCAAAGCTCTCAAGAAAGCATATGAGATGAATCCGTTGCTTCACTTTCCAGTGTATTGCCTTGCAATTCCACTGCTGCTGGCTTGCACCGTGTACAAAACCAGGAGTATTCAATGAGCCTTTTGCAGAGAGCAAGCCTTGTTGCACACCGTTGAAGTATGAATGCAATTTTTTATTAGCACAAGAAACATCGAAGAAGGATCATGATGACATGGTTTGACACCACTCTCGACTTCAACTTCAAGTTGTCCGAAGCTGCAAATTGTTGAGCAAAAACAGGTGCGTTGAGGATGATATGCAATCAAGAAACTTCCCGGCTAACTTACGGTTCAGTTTTCTAGGATAGGAAGTTCTTTAAGTTATTAGTACGTGTTATGAGTCTTATGACTAGTGGAAGTGTAAGCAAAGTTACAAGAAAAGAAGTATAAAGGTTTTCCATGGCTAAATTTTCAATAGAAGCACTGTCACCAATGTGTGTTCGGATGCTTATTGTGTCCTGAATGCTTGCTTGTTTTCTCAGGGAAAAACAAAAGGTGGGATGCCTAAAAACTGAGTAAATATATGGCAACGTTGCTATACATGGGTCTTGTTGCTCGGCTGAGCTATTGTTCGGAAATCCCGTGTAAACTATGTTTTTAAAAAAATTATTTTTTTTTAAAGTTAATTTTTGAAAATAAAAAAATATTATTTTAATATACTACGCTTCCAAATATATTTTTAAAAACCCTAATCACAGCTGGCGGTCATGGGCTTATGGCTTGTTTGTCATGGTTTGAAATTGGGCTTGATCCTTTGATTCATGGAATTCAGTCGTCTTGTTTTGAACGTAAAAACACCAAAGGTTTAGGACAGTACCCGATGAAGTTCACGTAAAATTATTCCATATAAAATGTTCATAAATTATTCTCACTGATGGATTATGGATCCCTAGCCTATCAAGCCTGGCGGTGTTTGAATTTTTAAAAAAACAGACTTTTGATTATTTTTTATTTAAGTTTTAATTAATATCCGCTCTCTCATTTATTTATTTTGTTTTTTTACTCTACATTTATTTCTTTATTTAAATTTTAATTAATAATCTTTTTTAAAAAATACTTTGCCTAGGTTATATTTTTAAAAAATTAATTAAATTTTTAAAAATTTTATGACGCTGCAAAAAAATTATTATAATTTATTTTTTATTTGAATACCCATTAAACACTAAATGATTAAATCATAAAAAAATCACACAAAAAAATTCAAAACTATTATTTTTTAAAAAATTATTATTTTTTAATTATGTAATGATAAAAATAAATACATGTATCAAATATCAAAACTTTTACCTCTAATGAGCAATAAATTAAAACAATTTATAAATATAAATTAAAAATCAAATAAATTTTAAATAATAAAGCTTTGAAAAGAAATTGATGGAAAAAAAAAGGTCACCCCCTTGAGAGTTTATATGGAATGGAAAGGAGGTGACCTGGCACCTAACCCCCCCAACTTTTTTTATAAATGAATAGTCGAGTGAATAATGTATAGATAGATATTGTTGATTGAGTTCCTTTCTAGTATCTATTGAGTTCCCCATCCATGTTCATTCATGGATCCAATTTGTTATTTTTTAGTAGCAAACAAGTGTCATTTTGTACGAAAGCAAGGTACACTTTTGTGGTTTTTCCAAGTGTTTATGTTATGATTAATGCTAATATTACCTAACATTGTACCCATGTTAATACATCGAGAGAAAATCGTCGAAAGCAACAAAAACAGGATACTTGAATGGCTATTTCTAGCTATAAAAAGAAATTTAATTTTGATGTTAATAAATTTATCCATCTTGGGTGAAATTCAATAAATATAGTTTTACCCTCTAATCATGGTTGGGAAAATTAAATTAGGTTTCCTGAGGGTTTTTTAGATTTGCTTAATTCTTATTTTTTTAAAGAGATTAAAGACTGGTTTGAAATTGAAATTGAAAATGAAAATTTTAAAATTTACACGGTTCTTTTAAATAAAAATAGGTTATAAAATAATCATTGAATAAAAAAAACTTATTTCATAACTCTGAACTATGATTTAAAATATTAAAAAAAAATCATAATTAAAAAATGAACGTTCGTTTCGTTTTTTTGGTTCTTTAAAGGAAACAGATCACAGACAGCAGGAGTTCCAGTTTCAGTCGCAGCACCCGCCCCCGCACCCTCCATTTTTCAAAAAAAAAAGCCTCTCTTCTCCTCGATTCAGTAAGTAATGCGAGAGCTATAGGAAGAGAGAAGAGAAAGATAGATCGAGAGAAATGGAAAAGGCAACAGCAACCTCAACATCGTGCCCTTCAACACCTCGCTGGAATATTGACAGACCTTTCCTCACCGGCCGTTTCCACCAGGTTTTCTTCTTCACTTCCATTCTCTATTTCTCTTCCCCGAGAACCGAACAATCCTACCACTCGAGTTACGAAAAATTCCCGTCGGTTGCTTTTTATTTGCCTCATTTTTATTTTTGTTAAAATAAAATTCTGCTTTATGCTGTAACTTTTATGAATATTTGTATTTATCTAGGAAACGAAAGGAACTTCGCGGCTCGCTGATACCGAGGGATTTTCTATGGGTTTATCTAGGTATAAATAAAATATATATACATAATATGCTTAATTGCATTTTTATCTCTCTTTTGTTGTTATGGGTTAAAATTCTGTGTATGTAACATTATATATGTGTACTTTGTGCATTTGAGCAGCCATGGTTTGGAGAGACCCATTGGCTATTACAATGCTGCTGTTCAGGTATATTTTCACACCTTCATCCTACTACTTTTATGGTTTAAATGATTTTTAGTTTTCTAATCTGGTCACTGGCCTTTTGAATTACCTGAATATTTTTGTTGCTTGCTATTTTCTTTGGTTAATAGGAACTTATCGTCATTGACGACCTCTTGTCTGCTATGGTTGGAATTGAAGGACGATATATTTCAATTAGAAGAGTACGTGGAAAGGAGGATCATATCTCTTTCCAGGTCGATGCTTCCATGGACTTGGCAATCCAGGTATGAAGTAGAGGGTTATCCCCATTCATGCATCTATGTATGTATGTGTGTGTGTTTGCATGAATGAACATGGGTATGTTGACAAAGAGCCTGTTGACAGAAGCTTATCTCATAAGTCTGTCATTGACAGTGTGCCTGAATAAGTCTGTCTTTTTAAGTTAAATCATGCATATTGATGGATTGTTATGCCTGATCATTTAAGCTGATAAAGACATCATTTCAGGAACTGGCAAAAAGGATGTTCCCTTTGTGTGAGAGCTATCTGTTGATTGACCAGTTTGTCGAGTCCAGATCACAATTCAAGAATGGTTTAGTTAATCATGCCTTTGCTGCTGCGCTCAAGGCACTTCTTCTAGTAGGTTCTTTGTGTTGCAAGTCGTTTGATTATTATACATGTGTGGCACGGTGGTTGCTGCATGCCTGTCTCACTTTATTGCCATTGTAACATTGTTGCTCCTATCTGTTTAATAGTTTTGTTAAGCTTATATTGCATGGTGATGGCTGCATTTTTTCTTTCTTTCTTAGTAGTGCTGGTTCTTGCCTGAACACACATTCCTCTTAGCCACAAGTGAGCAGAAAGTAAGAGAAAGCCTAGTTTGACAAAGAAGCATAACTTTAAAATACAGGAGGGAAATGCCCTTGAAATGTGATGGTCAGACCCCAATCAGGTCTTTAACCCGTGCCTGTTCTTAACCATCAAAAATTAGTAAAACAATGGACTAAATATGATACCAAAACCTTATGGACAATTATCATAATCAGGACTGTTTTGACTAATGGTATTTTATTTATTTTTTCTATTTTCCCCTTTCTTGCATCATGCCTTCTAACGGAACGTGTGTCTTCACCATAAGTTGAGCCTCAGGTATGCTGTTCAGCATAAACAAAGGGGGTCATTCTGTTCTGAACTGTGATTATCCTGTTACTGCCCAGATTTACCTGCTCATTAAAGTCTTAGATACAAATGTTTCTCCTCAACTGAAAGTAATCTCTGATTTTTTTTTAATTAGGATTATCAGGCCATGGTCGCACAGCTTGAACACCAATTTCGACTTGGAAGACTTTCCATACAAGGATTGTGGTTTTACTGTCAGGTTTGATTAATTGAATTTGCTCCGAATCTGCATAACCAGTTCTTGGATTCTTTTCTCAAGGGGTTTTCATGCTACATTGCAGCCCATGATGGGTTCAATGCAAGCTTTATCCATTGTGATACAGAAGGCTTCAGCAAATAATTTTACCGGTTCGTCTGTCCTTAACCTCCTGCAGAGTCAGGTGAATTGTCATGTTTCATTTACTTGATTTGCTGAGTGAACATATGGCTGTTTTTATTATTGTTTTCCTTGGCAGAATTAACTTTGCCCCACTAGTTCATGCTCTTAAACTTTTAGAATTTTATTCTTTTGTTTCTAACATTCCCCCCCCTTCTAAATCCAGGCTAAGGCAATGTCTGGTGATAATGCAGTGAGATCACTGCTAGAAAAGATGACGCAATGTGCAAGCAATGCATACCTTAGCATACTAGAGAGGTGCATTCTTCAAGCTTACTATTGAATTGTTTGTTTGCTTTTTTTTGGCATTCATGAGGTTTGTCATGGATCATGCTTTTAAGAGCGTTTTAAGATAATAGTAATTGCATTTTAGTTTTGACTGACTAAATCATCATGTACTTTCTTTTCTGGGGCATCCATGAAGGGAAACTTGTATTTGTGCATTTGGCAAGGACAATTGATTTGTCATCTACTCATGTTAGGTGGTTGCAAAAATCATCCCCTTCCATGCAAATTTTAAGACTGCAACAAGCTAACAAATTCCTCTCCTTCAATACTATCAAAACCTGCCTTTAAAATATCTGAATTTGAAACTATCAAGCTAACAAATTGCTGGTTTGCTTAGTTTCTTCCCTTTGCTGTTAATATTGCTCGGCAGCAATGGCTTACTATTCGTTGTCCCTACAAAATATGTACTTTAACTTCTCCTTTTTGGTAGGGGCTCTTGTATTTGGTCTTTGCAAAACCCATGATAAAGTTTCAATGGTCTATATGCAAGCTGCTATTATTTTTTTTAATTTTAATTTTTGTTATGATCTAAAATAAAGTGTAAAAGAAATGTACCAAAGCTAAGGATATGCCATGCACTTTGTAGATATGTATGTAACACTTTATTTTTCCATGGTCGATCATGTTGTCATCTCTCTTTGGTTT
This sequence comes from Populus ilicifolia, assembly GCA_015708895.1. Taxonomy (NCBI): domain Eukaryota; kingdom Viridiplantae; phylum Streptophyta; class Magnoliopsida; order Malpighiales; family Salicaceae; genus Populus; species Populus ilicifolia. Next base: position 541,472 of record SRLM01000375.1, on the reverse strand, counting down.
CATGTGCATGGCCCTTATCTGTTTTCATGTTCCATATATTCAGAATTTAAGACTGCATTTTAAACTCTAAATGCTGCTCTGATTTGGATTCTGTTTTGCCTAAAGTAAAAGTCAGTTTCTGTACTTGATTTGAAGAGGCATGATAGATTTACTGATGTTTCTTACTATTCATGCACTTCCAGTCTGAGCATTTCTCTGCTTTTCTTACCTTTTGGCATCATAAGGTTGCAATTTGCTTTGATTTATCTTCTTTACTTGGAAATGAAACTTGTAGGTGGGTCTATGAAGGAGTGATCGATGATCCATATGGTGAATTTTTCATTGCTGAGAACAAATCTCTTCAAAAGGTATAATGACTTCATTTGTGATCATGAGTGCTTAAAATTTGCTTAAGATGGTCACGGTTTGTTTTTTATTAGGAGAGCCTCACACAAGATTATGACGCCAAATATTGGCGGCAACGTTACAGCCTTAAGGAAGGAATTCCTAGCTTCCTTGCAAATATTGCTGGGACAATTTTGACCACAGGAAAATACTTGAATGTCATGAGAGAATGTGGACACAATGTTCAGGTTTGTTCATTACTATCTCCTCAGTACATGGAATATATTTCATACTTGTATGGTGACTGTTACCCTCGAATCCATGATTGGTTGTTTATTGTTTAGGTCCCTGCCTCAGAAAATTATAAACTAACGATCTTTGGCTCAAACCACCATTATCTAGAGTGTATAAAAGCTGCTTATGACTTTGCCAGCAGGGAGCTCTTAAATCTCATTAAAGAAAAGGTAAGCATCAGTTTGCATCAGCATGATAATTTTCATCTATATACTTGAGTGACTTTATGCTCTGCTTATATTATCATCTATGGGAATTGAAATTGTTTTCCGTGGTGCCAAGTTTCCGATAATAAAATGTTCTTCTCTTGGGTTTTTATCTTCTTTGCTGCAGTATGATCTAATGGGAAAGCTGCGGTCTATTAAGCACTACCTTCTTCTTGATCAGGTACTTCTAGTTTCTGATTAGTTGACTGCCATTTAAACCATTGTCGAGATTTATTCTATGCTTTGAGTGGGTTTGTGAAACTGGTTAATATCTACTTGTTTGTGTATAGTGAGGTGGCCAGTCAAGGCTACCTTTTTCTTTACTTCCTTTTCCCTGTCACATAAGATTGGGAATCACTTTTTGGTGGTTTTTATTTGCAAATTTCTAGCACCTTTTCAATAAAAATTTTAATGTGCCGTGCTTGTTAGATGAACGGTTGGCACACTTGGTTCTCAGGCATCTGTTTGATTTGTCAAGGTCAAGCATGCAACATAGCATGAGGTTTTTAAGCCCTGAGTGAGGAGCATGCTTGGTCTTCAGACCTCAATTTTCAAAGATAGTGATTGGAGAGTGGGGTACCAAGTGATTTGAGAGTTCCCAGGTGCAGATCAAATTGTTATCTTTCAAACTAGCTCTTCCTTGTTAAATGGTTGCTGTCATGAAATGAGAGGATCTACTTTAGGGGACCATTTACTTGTCTATGTGCTTAACAGGCTTTCTATTGCACTTCTCAGTATGTAGGTGAATTTGATATGTGTCCTTTTTTACCTACTTTTTCATCCCCATTTTTTTGTTTGATGGGAGTGGGGCGGGGTTGCCTTCCCAAATAAGCAATTTCTTTTGCGTAATGTATTGAGGATTGGTTCTTATTTCAATTTCTTCTATATTAACCTAATTGAATAATTTCAGGGTGACTTTTTGGTTCATTTTATGGATATAGCTCGGGATGAGCTCACAAAAAAGTTTGATGAGATTTCAGTGGAGAAGTTACAGGTTTCATCCTTTTATATTTTTGTTAAAATGAAATGTAACCTGCAGAAGAATTATTTAGCAAAGTATAACAATGATATCTGAAAGCATGCTCTTTGGTTGCTTAGTCGCTGTTAGACCTTGCTCTGCGCACCACAGCAGCTGCAGTAGATCCATGTCATGAGGACTTGACATGCTGTGTGGTAAGTAGGTTAATCCCCTTTTCTTTTAAGAGGTGAAACTTGCGAATCTGAAATTACATTATCTGTTATTACAACCTTTTGCTTACAGGAAAGATCATCCTTGCTTAAAAGATTGAGCACCCTGAAAGATCTTGAAGTGAGGACTGTTTCCGATGGTAATGATCTAGCAGAGCCACTGAACATTACTGGTCTTGAGACATTTTCATTGAGTTACAAGGTCTGCTCTTTGACATGCCCTTGAAGTTTCTTGTTGGAGATTATAAATGGCATTTCTTTGTAACTTTTATTTTTCTCAAATTGTTCATACCTTTGCTTTGTTGATATTTTCCACTCTTAATCACTATATATCCTGACCACAATTTTCTTATCTAAAATATCTTATAATTATTGAGCCTGTTCATGTTGTTCAGGTTGAATGGCCATTATCTATTGTTATCTCAAGAAAAGCCCTGGCAAAATATCAATTGATTTTCCGCTTTCTGTTTCGCTGTAAACATGTAGACCGCCAGCTTTGCGGAGCTTGGCAAGTGCATCAAGTATGGGCTAGATTGTATCATTTAGAGTAGCTAGACTTTATCTACATCGTTTTCTGCTTCTAATCCATTTCCAATGTGCTTGGCAGGGAGTTCGTGCACTTAATATGCGTGGAACCGCCATTTCTAGATCATCTCTAATCTGTCGCAGTATGCTGAAATTCATTAACAGCCTTCTTCACTATCTAACATTTGAGGCATGTTTACTGTATTATCTTAGGCATAAATCTTTTGAACTTGTTTTGCTGAGTTATTGCATACTAGGTTTAAACTTGATATTTTTCCCTAGCTTCAGTTTTTTCCTGTTTCCTGGTATTTCATTTCTCTAATGGTACTCAAATGTTTTGTTGTTCCCTAAGGTGACTGATCTTCATGTGGCTCACATGACATGGTTATAAGTTGCCTACTTATATTTGGACATGTTATTGAACCTGAAATTATTCCTTCATGTCAAATAAAATGGATTTTTCTCTCTCCTAAAGAGCGTGCAGCTGAGCAGTACCATTGTTGTCTGTCTCAGAACTTACAGTTTACATGCTCTTGTAGTTGATATTAATGATAAAAGAATAAGAGAATCTGCATAACTATTTCTGACCTGATGAAGTTCAAAAGAATCATTAAAATTGAAGGGTTTGAGGTTTAATTTTATCATTGCCCATTAAAGAAAAATGAATGAAAAATAATAATCTGATCAATGACTGCATCCTTCAATCTACCTTTTTTTTTTTAATTTGCAATTTATTTTCCTTTTCTCCCTAGTATTTTGAAATCTACAAGTTTGCTTATGGTTTTTGCTAGCAGTACTAAAACATCTGTTTTCAGGTTCTTGAACCTAACTGGCATGTGATGCACAATAGACTTCAGACGGCCAAAAGCATAGATGAGGTACAACCAGCACTAACTTGCTAGGTTTTAATGTACTCAAGATATCCAATATCAAGCAACTGTTTTATGCTTTTAATGCATGTACTTCATTTCAACAGATATGGAAGTGTTCCACCTAAGTTTTGAGTCTGTGAACTCTTCTATATATCTTACTATGTTCTTTATGCAACAGGTTATTCAATATCATGATCTTTTCCTCGACAAGTGCCTGAGAGAATGTCTGCTTCTTTTACCTGAACTGCTCAAGGTTCATTTTCATTTTCATTCTCTTATTTTTTAATTTTCTAAAACTAGTGAGTCCATTTAAGGTAAACCACTGGATCAGTAATGAATTTGGGTGTTGGGAAGGAAAATCAAGAAAGGGAAGAGAATGAGGGACAACTTGGGAGAAATATGATGAAAATGATTACAAATTACAAGCAAAACTTCACTTTTTTCAGGAACAATTTCCTGCTTACTTTCAAACGAAACGAGAGAGAACAGGAGTTGTTGTTTGGAGGAATTCTTTTCTTTTCTAAAGCATGATGGACTTCAGATTGGCTTGTTCAAAATCTTGTTTTATTATCCTGAGAAAAAGAATGCATCCATCATTTCTTTGACCAATGACAATCTATTTTGAGCCTCGTAGCAAATCTGTGGTTCGAAGGCACTAGTGTCCCTGACTCGATAAGAATTTCCTGTGATTCAGAGAGCTAAAAACTCCTCTTTGGTTGCAGCTCTTCTATCAATAGGTCCTGATAGTAAACACAATTTATCCTTTTCCCTGTCTTTATCTTGTCCACGTGTCCTCTGAATAGTGAATATTGAAGCTTAACTTGTACCACTGCAATAGAGTTTTTGCATGTCTGGAACGTGGTTCACTAAATTTAATGACATTACTGATTTGGGATCTCATTTTAGTTCCAATAGGATGAGCATCAGGCTGGAAGCAATACACAAGACTGTCCGTTAACAGATGAAAACTATATAATGAAGCATGAACATGCTGGCACTCTTTTGGAAGGGCAATGCCTAGTTATTGCCTTTTTATTTCACTCATTCATCCTTTCGGTTTATTCTTACTAATGAAATTTCTGATTGCAGAAGGTCGGGAGGCTGCAATCCCTATGCTTGCAGTATGCAGCTGCAACTCAGTGGTTGATATCATCTTCCATCGGCATTCCAAAGCTAGAGGAACATTCCAAATCAAGCCGCCCATCTCGTATGCTAACAATGACAACTGAAAACGCAAGTGTCACTGATTCTATACTGTAAGTCATGCTGATTGGCTATTCAATAGACACGTTCACACACACCAAAAAGAAAAAAAAAAAAAACTCATTCACCATCATATTTTTGTAGCAAATTTGAGAGGGAATTCAATGCTGAGCTTCAGAGTCTGGGACCAATCTTGAGCAATAGTTCCCAAGCAGAGCCATATTTGACTCATCTTGCACAGTGGATTCTTGGAGTTGGACATGACCAATAAGTTTTGGTACCTGTTCTGTTAAATTGTAGCTTTCCGAGGTGTGAATATGTTGGCTGTTTATTTGCTTTTTTGCCAGAGTGCTGCTGTGTCTTCTTTCTTGAAAAAGGAGAAAACAATGACAAATGAAGCCCGAGATGTTTTTAGGCTTTAGCTTGGATTCAGTATTTTGGAGTTAAATGTATGCGATGGTATATGTTAACAAGCTCAATGTCTTGCTGATGCTATATTGTATTGTTATATGTATATTTTTTATGTATTAATTTACATATGGGGTTGAATTTTAGTAGATGGTGGAAGCAGCGTCTTTTGCTACTTGCAATACCCTTATTTTGTTAGTTGTTAAGATGAAATTAGCTTGTAGGCTGGAATCATGAATTGTGGTGCGCAGTTTTTTCCGCTTCATTCAAGGTTGGTGGAGCCTTTCAAATCATCTTCTAGAACACGAACATGGCAATCCTTTGATAAGCTTCGACATTGATCTTCAAAATTCCCTGTCTGCATCTCATGCTATTTTCTGTGCGAGTTTTGTTCAAGTCCTCGTCTTTCCCAGCTCAATAACAAGATAAATTACTATCTGATTGTGAGATTCGCATCCACCCTAATCTGTAGAAGAATTATCTGTGGGCAAGATTTGATCGACCAGACAAAGCATGCTTCTTGTTTTCCTGCCATGACTTCAGTCTAACTTGGTTTATTTTCTGCGAATGAATTGCACATGAGCAGAAGCACATTATTTTTCCTTGACAAAAATTTTGAAAGTCACCAATGACTTTAAGCCATCGGATTAGATGGAGTCATACAAATTGAAAGACAAAAAAAGAGGCCTGCCGCATCAGGTTACTGAAAAAGACTGGGGAAAGGAATGGACAGAATTCCAGAGGGTAAAATGTCTATTAAATAGATAAATGCTACACATTAGGGCTATTCATCTAGCAGATAAAGTCAAGGTAGATGGTACAACATTTATTTCATTCTAGCTGCAGCAATGCAAGCCCATTGTACCCAGGTAGGTTTTTACTTGAAAAATACAGTTGAAAGCTTAAGAGCACCAGAAACAGCTACAAGTAAAATTGATAGATCATCATATGACTGAATGCACTTGCATGGATCCTGATTCATCATACTCTTTTAAGTTAACATGTAAGTGATGATTGGAACTATATACAGCTGATGCCAGAAACAAGACAACAAACATAGAGAAGCGTTTCCCATCCCTTTCCCACCCTTACCTTCTGTTTCTGTTCTCCTCTGTTGTTGCAGTTCGGGTTTTGCAGACCAAGAGATTAAAAAAGCCCTTTTTGCACTCCCTGGCAATGTTCTTAATGGCCTTGTTACAACTGGACAGCCAAAGAGGCCAAACTGGTGATTCATCCGGGTGGCCAATTGATGTACGAAATGAGATTTACCGTCGTTGCTGGCACATTGCACAAATGGCGGCCGGCTTAATATTTGCAAAGGTGCAATGTTCACAGGACCAGTGGCCTGGGTCATCAATATTTCTACTAGGTCCACTTGACCTAGATGTTGAGCCCTTGCCTCTAACAGCTCTTGCCCTACTGCTACCACCTCCCAAGCTCTTCGAGCTTGCTGTTCTGTTGCATGTACCATGGGAATCCACATCTGATAGACCATTCTCTAAAGCCTGGACTAAATTCTCAAAGTAGTTCCGGGTAACACTTCACATAAAAAAATAACAAAAAAACCTATTAACTTGAAAATTCAAAGGACGGCAGAAAGACAGACAATTTAAGTAACTTCCCAGCCCCTCTTTTCCAAGAGAACTGAGACTGATTCCTGCAGCTTCTGATTTGGGCTAAATTATCCAGATAGAAAACTATGTTTCTAATGATGTAATCAGTGTATATTTAAGAAGTACCTGGTCAACCCAGCAAGTTTTGTGCGGAACTCGTTAAAATCTTTTGACGGGCCCTCTGCATTTAGGTAAATTTGGAGCTCCTTCTCTGCACATTGATGAAGTCGCTCCAATCCAGACTCAGCCTCACCTGTGTAAATGGTGTCGATCAAAACACAAAATGATTGAACTATCTGAATTGAATTGCAAGAAATGACCTACCTTGCACATACTCAAAGAACATCCTCTTGGCATGTTCATGCTCAGGTAAATAATATCCATAGGCATAAGTCCATTTTAGAACTCGCCTACATTCAACTATCTGTGGACAGACAAAACAAATAAAATAATTATTACACACAAAAACAAACAAACAAGAAAAATACTAGAGATACTTTAACTAAAAGTCTTTCACTAAATGACACAGCATTTTATGATTACATTGTGGTGGGGACACCGAACCGGAAACATTGTTTATGCACGCGTATGATCATAGACGATGGATGATAGCTTAAATTATTGAGAAATTAGACTTTAGCTTATGTTTTTAGGTTTAATTTATATGAACTTTTAGTTGAGGTTTATTAAATTGATTTTATTTGTTGGGTTTAATTTAATTATTGTTGGGTATTTTATTTAGTGGGCCATAAGCCTAAATGCTTGTTCTAGTTAGGGTTTTAGTATTTATATCCTACTTTTCTAAATGTTAGGCAGTTTTGATGATTAATGAAAAATTTGCAGACTTTGCATATCTCCAATCCCCATTCTTCTCTTTATTTGCTCTCACTTCTCAGCTTCTTCTCTTCTTTTCTTACTTTAACTCCTATTATTTATTGTCCCGCATCACATCCACCACTCCATTCCATAATTATGATTGTGTCATTAAATGTGAAAAGATTTGCATCCCATAATTTGAAAACATTACTGTACGATAAACACCATTTTGTCAAGTGAGTTTTAGTAAGAAGTTCAAATATGCCTAAGCATTACTTGAGAAGAAATACGTACATGAACATAATGAAAAAACAAATCCACTAATAAAGGCATCAAGGGATGCCATCCATTTACATGAAACAAAAATCACATAAAAAAATCCTCAAACTCCAAAATATCATATATTGTAATATCCTAATCCACATATCGAATGCCTTACATATGAATGTGTATCGTGAATTTACAATAACAGAAATGGACATATTATGTTCATATAGGAGTGCTTACCTGTAGCCAGGCCTCTATTATGAACTTCAGCTGTGACTCAGGCTGGCACTGTATGTCACTCAGCTTCTCAAGCTACCAAAAAACAAAATCATCACTCTCTGAAAATTACAAGAGTGTGCATATAATATGCTTGTATGTACCCATGAATACTTTCTGTTCCCTAAAGAGAATAAGATTGATTTCAAATTACTTAAGACTGAAGACTGCAGTCATCTTTGATTATAAAATTGATTCTAGAATAAATCTGTAATTATTCCACAGGCCTGGTCTCTAGCTGGGTGTGCAATAACCCACAGAAATTTCCAACAACGAAATAATAGTTTTACGGTTTCAAGTTTCCGGGTTGCTACTACAATTGCTTGGTTGACATTAGCCAATGCAACTTTAGGAAAATAAGCGCTAATCTATATGATATGCCTTTTCAGCAAAAATTACTTTCAAAGAATCAACCATGACAGGATAGCTGCCATACATGGTTGACAGCAAGTAGTGCTTACATGTACATTTTGCATTTGCTGTAGGTCTGCCAATGCCTTTTGCCGAGACTGAAGGGAAGAAAGAGAAGTTCAGAGTCAGGGATTCATAGCAGTAACTTGTCAAGCAAGATTAGGAATTCAGTTACTGGCAGAATATTATTCAAAAGAAATACTGCGACAGAATTCATAGCATTACAGAGTAAGAAAACAGTAGCTATATGACCCATTCAATACATTTTAAAAAATAACTGTGATCATTCAAGTGCTGCTTTGGCTGGGCATAGCATTGCTCAGCTGAGCACCTTTTGATGCCTAGCACCCTAGGTAAAATGAATTGTGCCTAGAGGGGCATATTCATCTTTAAGGGTGTTCGTCTTATTATTATAAACTGCACCATCCAAGTGCATACTGCCACAGTCAGCCATCGGTTCCTCCAGCTACACTTTACTGTATAAGCAGCAACACAACAAATTTGTGCAGCTGCTAGATCTTCAATCTCTTCCCCACTTGAGTTGTCATTCTTGGAGTTGTAGGAAAATAGAACACACCATAAATTGACCTTTTGATTGAACACAGGAGGCTAACTAGGGTCCTCAAACACAGATCTAAAATCTAGCACATCCCAAACTCCAAGCCTCTATATCTATTACTCAGTTTTATATTTCTCCCAAAGTTCATGTTTCCTCATAATGAACCAGTTTTGATGGCCGAACTTCAGCCTAAAAGTTTAGGGTCCTGGTCACGAAAAGTTGTCTCTAAGAATATTACATAACGTTTATACAGTGCTTTCCAGAAATATTTTTTTTATCAATATGTGCCAAACAAATGATCTGAAGATTGATTGATAACAGAGAGATAAGTCAATAACATACAAGGATTAACTTTACAAGCAAAAAGGTCAGATGTTTGTACTTACTGATTGATTGGTTGCCCATCTTTCATAATAATGTGTGTATCTCTCTAGAGAGTTCTTGGCCATTTCTCTTCGCTTCTCAGCCTCATCATACTGCAACCAGAAGAACCAATACAAAACAATTATACAACAGCATGCAAGAAGCATAAGAAACAAAAATGTCTGAAAAAAATCAATATACCACTCCCTCTTGCTTTGCAGTCTCATAACGGTTACATGCATAAAAACCACCTGTCCTCTCTCCATGATCTGACCATGCACCAAGGCAAAGCCTGCGATCACATGTAATAAAATGAGTATATGCTTCGAAATGCACATAAAAATAGCTTGTTTTTCTTCTCTTCTTTCTTTTTTCTTTATGGAGAAGAAAGCAGAGGGGATGTTTAAAACAAACATGGATTAAGGCATTTAGCTCATATAAGCTGAGCTCTTGTTGAGTTGATAGTGTTATTAAGAAGATGCACTATAGAATCAAACCTGTTCTGGAGAGAAGTAATTCCAAATTTAAGTAAAAGAATGAGGATGTGGATCACTTATTCATAGTGTAATTCTGTATCAAAAAAATTCTGATGTTGCCAAGGCATACAAGATAGGATTGCCTGGTTGAGAGCAAGAGCACAACTTGTGTGCTAGCTTACCAACAAAATTCAAATTTGCAAGGTGGTGTGCATGTAATATGCATACACCCTTGATTTTTCTCAATTGGTCGCTTGCACTTCGGGCAAGGCTTGGAGTTAGCCAATATCCTGAAATTCAATGAAAATACAATTTAGCGTTAGGGAATAGAGAAGTTTTGGGAACAGAGCAAGACTTCCTTGGGAATTAATTATTATTTTGTGCAAAGGCAAGTAGAGCATCACACAAATCATATTTACTGATAAGCATGCATGTGCTCATGTGCTTACAATGCACCGAAAAACTGTATCCTCCAATGAGGCTACATGGGTAAACAATGAATATGTATCCTCCAAACTTGATAGTTGCTAAGTTAATTGACAACGTAGAAATAAGATTTATCTGATAAATTAAATGATAATTCCACTCTCCTCACATAATCCATCAACAAACTTAACTGTAGTTAGGAACAGATATTCAATGGGAAACAATACAAATCACGATGATTTTGCACTTTTAAGGGTTTCTGCTTTTGGTCCCTATCTTATCCCTAAAGCCATTAACCGGAGACATGGAGACTCTTTCTGCCTACAATCTGCCCAGAACCTTACAAGCAAAACATCACATGCAGCATGGATCACAGCACGAATTATTCCTATTGTATACAGCTCAGTTGACTACAAATTCATATACTAACTTTTCCACATCAATAAAAGTCTATCACAAGATCAACTTCCTATCATGAGTACTAGTTCTCAAAGCAGCTCAAGAATGAGCTAGGTAAAATATGTGCAGATATGGCCATAATCTTCAGAACCATGATAGCTATTCCAGTCCAACATCCCAAGCCCTAAATTAAATTCCCTTTATTGTCCTTCATTGATATTCTTCAGCCGCCAAAACAATACATAATTGAAGAAGAATAGTTCTAGATGTTGTTCTCATGTTCCATACCAGTTCATATTTTCAGACTCAGCACTGTTCTTCATTATCCACTTGGCCACGGTACCACAGTCAACAGGTCGGTGAGCTTCCTCAGTACACTGCAAAATGAAGTCCATATGAGATATAATGACAAGAAAATGAATTATCAGGTTTTCACAAAAGCACAACTATTATGAAAATAATGTTTCTCAGAGAACTGCAAGAAAAACTGAGATCCTTGAAAACTTGAAGAGACTCACATTCCAGCAGAAGCTGTATGCACAGCGGCAGGTAACATCATAGCTCCCACTGCCAACAACAAAATCCACAGCATAATCACAGCCAGGAGCAGGGCACCATTTGGTCTACAAAATAACCCAAATAATATCGATTACACTGCAACAAAGGAAGAAGAAGAAGAAAGTTCACAATAAACAGGCCAATTTTTCCTGGTTCCATGGGCTGTCATGAGTCCCTAAAAAGATAACTGTCAAAGTATCATTTTATTGTGGGACTGATTCAGACAACACTAAGCTCAAAGAGAAACAAGTTAAAAAATAATGAACATGGAATTAAGTTCTAAATCTGAGGTGGAGCCTGCCAAATCAAACCCTGAACCCTGCTTCAGTTCCTCACTTAGCTGAATCCTAGAAGTACAAATTTCCAAACCCTGATTAGGCAGGGAGTCTTGGTCTTACTTCCTAAATTAGGATTAACAAGAAAGCTCAATGTAAGGCATGCTTGGAGCAAAGAGAGAGTCTTTGCTCACTGGTCCCTAAGCAAAGTCACGATCCTAATAGTTCAATAGTCAGAAAATAGTATGCACACCAAATGCTGGTAAAGAAAAAGAAGTGACTGTGGATTGTGTTAATTATACAAGTAGAAAATTTACAATTTTGATGTTTATAGATCACTACAAAAAAAAAAAAAAGAGCTTATGCTTTAGCTTATGATCACAGCTAATCTTTACTCTTTTGCACTTAGCATCACTAAAGTTAAAAGTGAGGTCAAAAGTATTAATTTGATATGAAAGAAAAAAAATCCCTGCAAATGCACATTTTAGAATAAGTACCTTTCTATTGTCCTCAATATAAGATCTTATGAAATAACGAGAATGTTTCTCCCTGTCTTCATCAGAAGTCAATAAATTAATCATATCTTGACCAATAGCAGCATTACAAGATGGATCAGGACACCGCAACATCAAACATCCAGGACCATCATTAATGGCTGTGCTGATGTAACCTAGAAAGGAAAAATCAAAGAAAAAAAGGACAAGAATGTAAGTATAAGGGTTAAAGCAAAACATAATTATTTAAAATGTTGCCATGAGTTCTGGCATGCAGCACAATGAAGCTATCAATGTCCAGGTGAAAACTGCTTCTCTTCAACAACATAGGCTAGAAAAGCAATCTTCCCTGCCATTACTTGCACAGTTTCATCAGCATCCACAAAGAAGCAATTTCCATTTTTCCTACCCAGCAATTGATGAGATTTTTTCCTAATCAACTTTATATTATTGGACATAACTTTTAATACAACTGCTGAATCGGGCTGAAATTTTGCTAGAAAACTCTAGAGGCACTTTTACCTATGGAATTAAAATTTCACAGAAGTGGCAGATGACCGGAAGTTACCATTCAGGATTTGCAATATTTTCCTAATTGAATTAGGATTATTTTTTTCTTATTTGGTTTAGAATTCTTTTATTATTTTTCCAGCTTTGTTTAGGATTTTTTTCATAGTATAAATGAGGTTATTTAGCTTGTATTTTGTGTTGTCGTTCTTGTTGTCTTTCTTGTGTTACTTCCATCTATGTCAATTAGTATTAAAGCCCAACAATCTCAGGTTATTGCTTGATGTGTGCTATAATCTCAAGTTATTTTGTTTGATGTGTCCAACTAAATAACCATGGTTGGAAAAGGTCGTTGAGCAAAACATGTTCGGATAAGAGGTTCCTCTCAAGAGTGAAATGTTCAAGAGTTGGTGATATAACATACAAAGACAAGTTACAAAATTAATTTGTCAAAGGTAATAAACATGCAAAGGCACGTTGAAGAATCATCACTTCAATTAGCAAAGATGAAGAAAAGAATATTGGAGGATCATGAGAAGAGTGGTCACAGGAACATGACTAATTTTGAGAACCCATTTCAAGGGCATAAGCAAAGGAGGGAACTTCTTTATCAAGATGAATATGACATTGACCCTAAAAACATTTATGATTCTAATTCTTGTGTGGATTGGAATCAACCACCAAAATTTGATTAAGAAGAAGCTCAAGATGTCACTAAGCTTGCGGGTTGCTGAAATCCTAAAAGCTATGTAAAATGGGATCTACAATGATTCTCTCGTGAAAGTGAAGAATTATTTGATACTCCAAAAGAGTGTTTTGGAGTTAACTTTTAGGATATTTCAGTATTAGAAATTTTCGGCCACAGAGAAATCAATGGACCAAGTTATTAGTCATCGCTAACAATTAAGTGTCAAAAGTTGATGTTTGAAGAATTTCAAGGTGGATTTGGAGTTGTCAACAAAGGTGTGTTGCCAACAGCAAACATCTTAGTTGTTGTCAAGGTCAAGAACGTTATGCTGAATTTTGAGTCAGAGTTTGAAAAGGCTACTACAAGAGTTGTTGCACAAGTTCTTCAATGTAACTCTAAGACTACTTTCATTATTTGGGAGGATGAGCAAGTTGTTTGTAGGTATGATGTTTCTAACGAAAAGGTTAGGCAGGTGAAAGGTTGAAAAATCTTAATTGGATATCCAAGAAATCAAGGCAAGAGTAATTTTAACTCAAGGATGAGTTCTCTCCAACCCAGGGAGACTGGCGCAAGAAAAAAAAATTAATACACAGCTTTAAATTATTGAGCATGACTTTTGATCCAACTGTTAGATTAGGTTGAAATTTTGCTAAAAGATTTTAAAGGCACTTTACCTATGGCATTAAAACTTCACAACAATCAAAGATCAAGAAGGTCTTCCGATAATGACTAGAAGTTACTACTTGAGATTTGCAATATTTTCCTAGTTGACTTGCCATTTTTTTCTTATTTGGTTTAGACCTCTTATAATATTTTTTTCAGGTTAGTTTAGGATTTTTTCATAGTATAAATAGGTTATTTAGCTTGTATTTTAGAAGACTACTTAAAAAGAAAATATTTAGTAATAAAATTTTGAATTAGGGTTTTCATGTAATCCCTTTTCAGTATAATTTTGTGTTCTTATATTTGCTGTCTTTCTTATGTTGCCTCCGTTTACACATGAACTTTGGAATCTTTTTAGATCAAAAGCATTTACATATGAACTTTGGAATCTTTATGAATCAATTAACACAAACCAGCTAATAAACAATAGAACCATTATAATTCTCACATGTTAACTTTCTTCCCGATGCCCATATAGACTTCTAAAACTACATGTTGACATAACTATAATGACTACTGCTAATGAAAGAGATTTTTCTCTAGACCTCTCACTGATATACTTCGTTTTGGGGTTATCCCTTCCTCCTTGACAGTGTATTTTATATCAAAAGAAGTAAAACAACCACCAGCATTCGGTGCAGCACGCACATTTTGGTGTACTCTTCTTACTTTCTAATGAAGAAGGAGCAATTCTACCCTATATTGAACAACTTGACAGCCACAGTTTCTCCATTTGTGGTGGGCACAACTGTAAGCATAATAGATATATAGCAAACTTCATAACCACTTGGTAATGATGAGTACACCTCATCCTCATTCAGAAGAAGATGCTCAAACAGTGTAACCTCGACTTGTTCACATAATAGCACTTTTTTGTACTTTATTTCCCAAAATGATGAAAAAAAGAACAATAATAGAGGAGAAATAAGGAATTCATTAATCAGCTCCTGACAAGAGTAAGAGACTGTCCTTGAACTAATGATAAACTCCAGCTGACACGTTCGAGATAACACACCTCCACCATGACTTCCAAACTGATTGGGAAATTATTTACAAATATCTCTAACAAGGAATTCAGCTGGACCAGAAAAAAACAAATGAAAAAAGCTGTTCTGCACCCCCGCATCTATTGCCATTAGGAATGCCACTATACAATTCAAAGCCCTAAACCAAAAAGTTTTAATTTTGCTATATAAACTTTCAGCTGGGAAATATTTTTGACTCGCTAAAATGATCAGAACAAAACAAACAATGAAATCAACAACGTAAAAGATATTTCAAAGGTAATACATTTTTTTTATGATGTTAAAGGAAACCAGACACGTCTTTTATGAAAAATCACTACAGTTTCACAAACATATCAATTATTAAGGCAGGAATACAAGAATAATAAAATGTCAAAGCATTATTCAAGATAACCTTACTACAAAACTAACAGAGATGAGGCTTTGATGTTCTTGGGACACAACACACCTGCCCAGCATGAATTGCAAAACGGATGACCACAAGCAGCAGCAAGCAATCTATCAGAAGGATAAGTTTCAAAACAAATCCCACAAGTCATCTGTCAAAGCAGGAGCATTCATCGCATCAAATTCACAAAAAAAGAATAATTAAAGAAAGCAAGCAAGCAAAACATAAACTGCATACTTCTCTACCATCAGGAAATGGAACCGGTTCCTCCAGTAAACCAACAGCCTTTCGAACCTTGTCCTCATCCGCAAACCATTCATCGTGCACTTTACTCACACTCCTGTAAATCCAGATGAATACAAATGTTCTTCACTAAGATGTAAACCCACAGACCAAAAAGGCTCATTTTATTCATTCAAACAAACAAAAGACCGTAAAATCCAATATCAAACCATGTCAATTACTGCCTTACCAGTTATAGTACCGGAGAAGTATACTGGCCGCAACCTTTGAAATGGAAAGCACAGTAGCTATGCTCATAACATCATCATCTTGTCGCTTCCGTATATCTTCTTCACTCAAAACCGTGTAGTTTTGCTTTCACATTAAACAAATTCATCAGTAAACGAATTACAAAATTCATTCCTAGAATTTACAGATTTGACAGAAAGTACCGAACTTTACTGATAAACTACACAGATCAAAGCTTAAAAAGAGACACGGCAAACAAATGGCATCAAGTCAGGATGGTAATTACAGGATTGCCATGAGGAGTAAAAAGGTACCTGGTGGCGATGAGAGATGAGATCATCGGAATCATCCGAGTCGTTATCGATGAACTCATAATCGGCGACGTCAGCATCGTCGCTGTCGAAACCATCTTCTTCTCCGCCGCTGTAGAAATCATCCTCCGCCGATTCCGCAGCCGCGTCTTGCATATCGAACTCGTCCTCCGAGTCCACTGATTTTGAGTTTCTTTGCATTCCCTCAAGACCCTAAGAAATTGATACAAACTATAGATGATTAAAGAGATGGAGAGAGGAGGGGGCTGTAAGATAAGATGAAAAGACAGGGATGTAATGGAGATTTGGCGAGGGAGAAATGAGAGGAAAGCGAGGGAGGAGAGAAGGGAAGAAATGCTTTATGGTTTTGCTTTACTTTCTTTATTATTATTATTATTATTATTATTGCTGCTGCTGCTGCTGCTACGGTTTGGAAGCAAAGGGAGGGGAATGAATATTTTTTAAAATAATAATTAATTATTGTTAGGTTTGAATTTGATGGATTAGTTTTATTCAATTTCAATTTCACTAACCTGTAAAAAAAAAAAAATCATAGAAATCAATTTACAAGAATTTTGGTTGTTTTCAGAGAGGGACAACGGGGTTGTTTTGATACAACTCTGTCACGTCCTCCCCCGGTTGAGGAAAAGGGACCCAGAGAGAGAGCCAATGAGAGAGCTTTCGCTTTTATTTAATAAATAATATACAATTTACTGGAGGATGGACTGTAGTAAGATTGGGAAGTTAAGACAGGCAGGGAGATCGGCTGTCTGAACTCTGAAGAGGGTGTACTTCCATTATGCTGTAAAATGTTTTTTAATTTTCTAAATTTGTAAACTACACTGTTTGTTTAATTTCAGACTTTTGGCTTCGGGTCATCCTTCTTCCTCCACGTCGACGGTCAAGTTAGACTGAAGTTGGATAAAATAAAATCTCATGTTTTTATTTTTTTCGATTCAAATAATGTGCTTTCACTCCAGAATTCTATGCTAGATTATTAGCCTGCACTGTGTTGTGTCGGGATGTTGTCCGACAGTCAGATTTTTTTTAATGTTTTAACACGAGAAAAATATCAGAGTATCGCTCAAAAAATTTATAGTTAATTTTTTAAAAAATTATATAAAAATTAATTTGATATAATTTAATTAGTTTAACAGGTTAAAATTAAGAATGGGGGCAAGGCTTTTTCCTATTGTGGTGAATGGAATGGACAAAATTCGAACCTGGCTTTATGCTTTGATTAGAGGATGGAAGCGTTCCTTAGGCGAGGGATCGAGGAGAGGAGAGGACTTTTCTTTCTTCACGCATGCGTTTTGTAGATGCACACTTACCCCACATTTGTTTTTGGGTTGCAAGAATATTTTTTAAAATATTGTTTTAATATATTATTCAATTAAAAATATTTTAAAAAATAACCGTAATTATATTTCTATGCATCTCTTAGCAGACTAAACTGTGCAGGTGCTTTCTGCCTGGAATCAAAAGAAAATGCCCCAAGGACAAGAGGATTCTGTGCCCACACACCACCAATTTATGAAATCTCAATCCTTCTTCCCGAGAGATTTAGCCAGTTTCGCTGTTGAAAAAGGATCGAAGTATCTAGCACTGGCCTATCCTTTCTTCTAATTTTATAATTGCTCATCCGGGGTTGAGGTTAAAAATATGTGTACGATTTCATTTATTTACTTCGAAATCTTAAATATTATTTCATTGAACTGGTTCTAATGAAAGAAGTGCACGATTGATGGTGAAATCTTACAAGATGAATCTCAACAAGATATCCTGTAAATTTCATTTGACTATGTAACTGAGTGGTTAAATCAAAACTTGTTTGTTTGTTGAAAAATAATATTTTTAAAAAATAAATTTTAAAAATATGAATTATTTTTTAATATTTGATAATTTAATAAAAAATAAATTGAAAAATAATATCTTAAAATAATTTTAAAAAATAAATTATTTTTTAGAAAATATTTTTAATATTTGATAATGTAATGAAAAATAAATTGAAAAAATAAATAAATCTTACAAATTAAAAAGTTAAATAAAAATATAATTTCATAAACTATCTCAGATAAAATAAATAATAATCAAAATAATAGAGATCAGATCTAGAAAATAAAAAAAAAAGATAAAATAATTAAAATAATAATAATTAATATTTTATAAAATATTTTAAATAAAATAAGTAACAATCAAAATAATAAAAACCAAATTTGATAGATAAAAATTTTAATTAAAAAATAATAATTATAAAAATGAGGTCTAAAATTAACATAAAAATTTAATTTTAAAGGATAAAATTAAAAAAATATTCAAATACATATATATATAACAATAAAAAATTTAAGGATTAAATTTGATACAATAAGTAAATAATATGATATTTCTAAAAATTTTACAACTTTCAAAAAATATTTTCCATTCAAGATAAAAGAAAAATATTTTCCTGAAATTTAAAACAAATTTTTTATTGATTAATTTTTCTAATGACAAATAAACACAAAAAAATTTTAAAAATAATTTTTCATAACTACTTTTTAGAAAACAAACGTACTGAACATGATAATGACAGTTTTAATAATGGTAATCTTACTTAATTAAAAAAAGGTTTTTTCACTATCGTAGCATAGTTTTAAAAAAATATTAAAAAAATAATATAATTTTAAATATAATTGCTACTGGGAATAGTAATTGTTCAAAGATTTACCGGTGAAAAGATAAGATTTAGATATTGCTTGAAATTATATTGTGAAGTGTTTTTCATTTGAAAATGCATCAACTATATATATTAGCACATCAAAATAATTAAAAAAATTAAACTATATAATTTTAATAAAAAACTAAATAATAAAAAATTTAAAAAAGTATGGCACAACTGCACTCCCAGGCTATATTTTAAGATTCAATGGCAAATAAAAAAAGAAATAAATTGATCTGCCATGAAAGAGAAGAAAACAAAGGAAAAGGAAAATTAAAAAAAAAGCCACGAAGAACATGATAAAACTCCACTTTCAACACACCTAGTATTATTAAAAAAATCTATACCAGATAATTTCAATTATATCTTGAAAGTCCATCAAATAAGATTGTAATTTATTAAAGGTTTCCTTCGGAGTTAATTTAGAATCAATTACAATATTGTTTAATGATTTTTTAAAAAAGTAGTTAAAATTGTCTCCTTAAAATCTTTTTAATAGTATAAAAAATGTCACCCAATGTGTCTTTGATTTTTTTTTCACATGCAACATTAACCTATCTCTTTCTTATTTATGGGCTACTAGATCTTCATATTTTTTTTGTTATTGAATATTTATAAAATTTTGATAGATTAATTAATTTGAGAAAGAGATAAATTTTAAAACAGAAATGATATTCGGAAAAGCCACTGTGTTCAAATATTTTTCTATACTATCTTCCCAAAACCTTTATTTTTTCAAAAAAATAAAAAAGAAGATGGTAGGTGTACCCGGGAAAGGGAAGACAGAAAGGAAGCCGGCAACAACCGGTGTGGCTAGGGAACAGGTAACGAGAATAAGAAAACTACAAAAGGCTAAAAGCTTTAATTCAAGGGAGTCAACACGGGTTCGTTTTTTCCTTCCCTTTCCTAGTCAGTATACAGGTTACAGGCAGAGGTTAGTTAAGCCAGCGTTGGCTTTTGGTGCCCAGAGATTTGTCCCATCCAAAACCTGCTACATAATATTCTCTCAAAACGAAGCAAGGCCTGTGGTCCCATGCATGTTATGGCAACTTGGAGTGAAACTGTCAAAAGAGGAGTAGTGCTGTGTGGAACCAGCCCCTAAAAATCAACAGCAATGACACAACCACAGAAATCTGTGTGCTTTCCTATCTTTTGCTGAAAATACAGCACCGCTATAATTGCGCATACCTTTCCAAAGAAATCGACTGATAAATATCATCGATGCAAGGGTCGCGATTACAATCCAAAACAGACCACCGGAGTCAACACCTACCATTTAAAAGAGGCGGCGTTGTCTCTTTTACAGCGGTGACCAAAAGATCACGAAAACTGAATGAAGTCTATGGTGCTCAAAAACTGGAATTCAAAATAAACACGAAGAGTCCCAGAAATCCAATATATATACCTCCGAGCCTGCACTATATTGTTGTTTCAGAGAGCACTGATCCAAGACATTTACACAAAAAGTTACAGAAAAAAACAGTAACACATGTTGGGAGAGGCATCTGATGAGAAGAATAGCTTTCTGCATTGTATAAGGGGACGAGAACAGAATTTGCCACAGCTCGCTATAAGATTGTTCTTTTCCTGGTCTGTTTCGGAAACCCGGCTTTATCGACAATGCCCCCGATACTTCAAAGATGATTAGCGACCCTCGCTCAGTGGATGCTGCGGGTCCCCGTCGGCAATGGTGTAGGGAATCCTGAAATGAAATAAAAATATCTTTAACAGCATTTATTCCATTCTGTTGATAAAACTGGTAGTCTTCTCAGCTGTATTGATAAATCCACCCTCTAAAAACGTACGCGCCAAGATCATCCCTGCACCGAGTTATCATGGAAAGGGGTGAAGTAAATTAATAGAATGGGAATATTTCATGCACAAATAAAACAAACAGTCATCTGGGCTTGGCAAAAAGGAGTCCGTAAAAACGAGGTGGTGACAAGTGGCAAATTTTGGGGTTACTCGTCCTGCTACTTATTTGGAATTTGTCACTAATTTTGTGCTTTCATGTGTAATGTTGTGTTCCTCAGCTATGGCTAATAATTTTCATGAGATTCTTCACGTTCTTGATTTGATGTTCTCCTAATTTGATAGTCAAAACCCAAGACAGAATAAATTAATAAACTCAGATAGACAACCTAATAGAACAACTTCATGAATTGTTCTTCTATTGGTGCAAGGCACCACTTGTTGTTTATTTTGTGCACAGGTTCATTTAATTCTTATATACCTCCTTTCCCAAGGGAAAACAGCACATCTGAGGTCCCTAGCTCTTGTCGCAGAATAAATAAATAAACTCAAGTAGACAACCTAATAGAACAACTTCATGAATTGTTCTTCTATTAGTGCAAGGCACCACGTGTTGTTTATTTTGTGCACAGGTTCATTTAATTCTTCTATACCTACTTTCCCAAGGGAAAACAGCACATCTAAGGTCCCTAGCTCTTGTAGTTGCCAGCTGGACCAAACGAACAGAGTCAGGGAATTTCATATATTGGCAGATCATCTGTGCATCCATGCAATATTAATAGTTACGGGAGCCTTGTCTTCGTGGAGGGAAGATAAGTCTACTAGTTGTTAGCTACAGCATCAGAAAACAATAGTGCGGATACATACCCACTGCAAACTCTAGATGGGAAGTAGTGGTGCCTTCTCATCATGTTCAACACGATGACTAGCCTGGATGGAAAATAGCAAAACAAGATGTTACATTCATCAATCGAAATCTCAGAAAGACTATTTTAACAGAATTGAACATGAAACTTCTCACATCGTCATTTGCTCCAGCTGCCATATTTATGAAGGATGAATCCTTAGATCTGGCATGTCAAACAGAATTTCAGTAAAAATATCAACTAAAAAATCAGACATGGTTGAAAGCAGCTCAAAACTTTATTGGTTAAGAACATAAAAGAAACGTCTCACAAGGAAGAGAGGTTAAGCAGACGATATGAATGCTAGTGTCCTCCGCAGTGGAAAAATTCAAAGTGACATGGAATGGCAAAAGCTGTGATATGGGATCCACAAGCAAGATTAACAAGAAAATGAGCAGGAATAAGGTTGACTAATAGAAAAGACATGGTTCTGTGGCCATGGAAACTGATTGAAAACTTTCTTTACCATTGCAAGGCATAACACCTTCATGCCTTGCAAATTGGAAATTGACTTTCAAACATCCACTGCACATTAATAATCTACCATTGTATTCTTAGTCCTGAGCATTTCCTTCATTGTTATATCAAACAGTCCAAATGCTTGTGCTCAAGTAGATGAGATAGTTTCAACTACGTGGAACATGATAACCCAACCAGATGGCAAGATGGATTTTTTATAGTCCAACTCAAAGCAATCAAAATACAATGTCTAAATTCAGGCATTCTTTCTCCCGAATAATATTCTGATCCTAAGGAGCCCAATGCATCAAGGTCACAAAAAATGAGCTTGAAAAATATGGATTTGGAGTGTCTCTACTAAAAAGACAAATGTGTCTATGCTCTCCTGGAATTCCCCACCATTCCAGAATAGTGTAGGAAGACTATTTTTTTTTTTTTTGGGAGAAAAAGTATTAATACTGGGAGTTCAGAGAAGTGCTGTCCCTGACAATTATAGAATAATTCACAAATGATATATGAAGAAAAGGGTGCAAAAAAGAGAAAGAACCAACCTCTGGTTGTTCTGACTATGGCCCGTTTCCAAACTACCATTTTGTGGTTCATCCTTAACCTTCGAAAGTGGTGAAAAGAACTGAAAAAGACATGATAAACAGTATCATATAAGCCATGTATCCAGGCCAGGAAATATTCCCTCTCCCTCACCCTATTCTCTTCCTCTCCTTCCTGTCTCCTCCCCCAAGCTGCCTGTCCAGTGAGCAAAATAAATGAAATATATGCCAGATCTAATATTTACCTGGTGCATGGAGATAAACACGATAGAGATTCCTAAGATAAAATTCATAGTCAGGGTATGACCAAAAAGCACAGCAGATGCTATTCCAGTAAAAATTGTTGCTACTGTTGACGAGTACTTTTTCAAAATTGTATCTGCATGAATCAGAGGAAATTTTGATTTAGAAAATACAGAACATAAATGCGATTGACACCAGTTTTTGAGATAAGTGATTTGAGTCTAGAAAGTACTCTCTTAGTTACATTCATAAATTATTCTTGTCTCTCATTTCAATTTCCACTATTTGTGAACAAGAAATGTGTGGATGTAATGAGAGCCTATTCATATATTAATACTTGAACATCATCTTTGTGTTTGATTAGTGACAGAAACTGGCACGACTCCAAGTACAAGCATTAAAATATATGTGAATTTTCCAAGTGCTAAATCTTCTAAGTAAATTCTTCATTTCTAATTCTCCACAATTTTCTAAATGTCAAGACGTCTTACATCCAACTACTTTTGTCAATCAAAACTTTTAATAGCATGAATTAGCGCACTCAATGACATCTAAAGGATTGGGATTTTTTGTATGAAAATTAAGTGTGAAGTATGAAGCCTACTTATCCTTAATCATCAGAAAACAGCTGCCTTAGATTTTAACCAGACAAAAGGAAAAGAAGAATAGTATAATACCATTAGCTCTGTTCTTAAGCCCTTCCAAAGATTATCTAATTGAAATGAATGAACTAGATGTGTATACAGACAACTTTTCTCTTTTAGTAAATCATAGGTCACCAGCTTTTCAATAGTGAAAATTATAGACATCCGGGAAACAGCTGAAAGATAGTGATGCGTAAGAATGAAGAATGTTAAAGACCAAAATGGAAAATCACCTGCATATTTGAAGAACAAAGAAGATAAAATCCCTTGTGCTGCATTATTACATATCAACAGCATGGTAGCTTTTGAATGCCCATGTAGTATATCCAAGGTACTTGGACCTAAACTTGTAAAGATATGGAAATTTAAGCAAAAAATCAAATTTACATATACTTTTACAACCATGAAGTAGCATTTCTGATTCATTAATCCTCAGTGCTTGCGCTATACTATTAACGACTCAAATCCAATACATAAAAAACCCAACAGAGCTAATGGAATACCCTGTTAGAACACATTCAAGAACAACATGCAGCATGCCCATACCTTTAAGTAGGGCAGTCACAAGAATGGCTAGGAAGTTGAATATAGCACCATACCCGTACAGGAAAAGGTTCTGAAAGCCATGGAGCACAAACTTTCTTGTAAGAAAATGTATAAAATAATCTTTCAAAAAGAAGGCATAGTAAGCATCAAGTTTCTAAAATAGTAAGTTTCTGTATAGGAGCATCTGGTGGTGGAATTAGCCAAGAGGTCCTGCAACGGACCCCACTATTGACTCTCAGGTTTGCCTGAGAAGGAAGCAATCCATGAGGATACCATTGTATAATAAATTTAAGTTAAAGGTCAATAATCAACATGGCCAAAAAGCAATAAGCATCATATTCTATAGCACTAGAAACCACCTGAAGGTATATGCTAGTCTCAAATTGACTCTTCAAAGCATACTCATTGTAGACTGAAGCGAATGATGGAACAGTAACCTGCATTAATTCCAGAAGTTAGCTCCTACATTGTCTAGAACAACCTGATATGTTATTGTCAAAACCAATATGAGACCAATGCCATAAAACCAAACTGCAACAGGCACTGGCTATGCTGCTGGTTTGGGAAAAAGGTGGACCGAGTATATGCAAACACACTGAATGACATCGCATGGGAAATTTTATAGCTAGTCCTCCTCCTTAAAAATTTACCACCCCAGTGTATATACAAGATATTATAGGGGAAGGCAAGGGCATTTAGAAGGCAATACAAGGGAATGTGTAGTCGGGCCCAGCAGGTGCTGACCTTTTTTGCCTTGTTGGGGCTATCTTATCAGCCAATGGAAGGATGAGCCTATGTGTTTACGAGAACCTGCTTGGTCAAGGAACCAAGGTACGAGAGAAGAGGGCCAATCTCCAGCTTCTGTCATTAGAGCTATATTTCTGAAAGTCATTCTTATAACCATAGTATTTCATGACATATTTTCAGGCCCACAAATTAAATTTCTCTTAATCCTTTATTTTTTTTATAAAAAAAACAGTATTCCATAGATGTTCACCAAGAAAAACTTTTTCCAGCACATGTATGTGAGTCTAAAGGATACACATATTTTTACAGCCTCCTTGATAAAGTAAATTTCCTGCCATGGCCCTGGATATATGTATGCATATATGTGTGCATGAGGGTGTCTGGTGCATGTTGTTTGTTTATCTCTATTTTGTCTGTTCTTTCATGACAAATTTTCCTTCCCTGTTAAAGATGAAAGAATGCATATCCAATGCGAGCTTCCATCCGGTCAAGTGCATGACGTGCATCTAATTCTTTGTGCCTTGACATTCCAGCAATTCCACCATTGAAAACACTTTTTACCATCAAGAAAGAAGATAATTGCATGATATCTAATAACTGACAGGAAAAAAATCTATGCATATTAATGCAGGACAAGTATACAGGATACATACAAAAATTAGTGTGTACAAGTATGCCCCCGTTGCAACTGAAAGACCCATTGCAGTGGAGCCTGCAGGCAGAGATTGTAACTGATTCAAACTAATCCCAATGAGCAATAGAGCAAGAGCTTCCCACTGCCAAAAAAAAAAAAAGACGAATCAATAATACAGGTATAGGTAAAAAAAAAAAAATACTAGTTTGGCACATGCTTTCTGGGCATCCAACTATCCAACCAACTATTCTTCTTCAATTTCAGAATTTAAGTTGACATGCATCAATGAGAAACAACTTTCATACTCACTTGAATGATTGAAAATCGCCGTTTCATTATCACCTTCAACAACACAGCAATCACCAAAACCTGACATGTTTATAATCCACAATGGAAGACTTAATGTTAAATAATGCTCAAGAAAAAGCAGCAAAAAAGACAGTGAGTTGATCATATTATCCTTCCATGAAAAGATGGGAACAAAGTCAGGCTATAGATAGAGGCAGTTTTACCCTCCATCTTCAACTTTCAAATCCTATTTTACAGACAGATGTATCACAGTCAAATGAACAGACACTGAAGAAGTCTACATAGTCATTGGAATATTAAATAGTAGATAGTCTTAAATGCGCAAACAAGAATTCTACACTGTAAGTGAGCGGGAAAATAATTGATTATGAACCTGAAAGATAGTTGAAAGCACATTATTAATTATGTATGTACTTCATTAAGCATAAACTATAGATATTTTATATAAATAAATATCACAATTTGAAATGTCCTTTATACACATCATGCAATGAGCTACCTTCAGGTTGCTCAGCATCTTCACCGTTGCTGGATTAAAGTAAAGCTGTACAACAATAAGTAGGGAAATTAGAAATTAGAACTCCCACAACAATTTAATCCCAAAAATATATTATCAACAAATTATAGGTTCAAAAAGTTGCACTTCTACTGAAAGAAAAAACAAAGCACTTCTCTCTTCCCACAGTCCAGAGAAAGATGATCACAATATATTATGTAAAAGAATATTTTGCAGTTGGTTCAACAAGAAAAATGATACCTGCATAATAAACTTCAAATAATTGTTAATAGCATATAGGAAAGCTGGAACAGCAAGAAGCACATTGTTTCGAGCAGCCTGCAGGGAGAAGAAAATAAATACATCAGCTTAAAGTTCAGAAAGTCTAATCCTATCCAAGCAATATAGCACTCCGAAAGTCATGAATGGAAGATATAAATATGAAAAATGTGCACAGAAAAGAGACATATGAAACCAGTAAACTTCGGGGATTTAAGTCAAAAAATCAATATGGTTTAGGCAAAATGGCAGACAATGACCAGACAAGGAAAAGGTACATGAGATACAAATGGCAATAGAAGAGCCTCAACATTCTGTTATAAAAGATGGGTGCAAGGTAAACTGC
Organism: Populus ilicifolia; assembly: GCA_015708895.1. NCBI lineage: Eukaryota > Viridiplantae > Streptophyta > Magnoliopsida > Malpighiales > Salicaceae > Populus > Populus ilicifolia. Next base: position 514,857 of record SRLM01000375.1, on the reverse strand, counting down.
AAAACCAAGAAAATAGTCTTTGAACCACATTATTGCATTCGGATATAACATGTGGAAGAATCTTAAACTCTCCAGAAAGGTATGGAGAAATGCAACTAAGAAACACCCTCTGAACTCACAAATGATCTAGAGTTTTCTTTTAAGAATAACCACATATACCCCCAGAGCATACAAGGTTCTCAACCAGAACATGCACGATTACATTCAGTTTTGTCTCATTTCCTTTAGCTCCATAGACAAAGATTTTTATAGCACGAATCATGAAAGTTGACACTTTTTTCCTTCGAAGTAGTAGAAAAAAAGGTCAAATTAATATTACCTACTAGCAAAAATGATGTGCTTTCGAAATCAGAAAACAAACCATATTGATCACAAAAAGCATTATTTTTGGCCATTCAGCAAGTCTACAGTATACTATTTGTGAACGGGTAAAAATCAATAGAAGAGGCAACATGCAATGCACCACTTTTCAAACTGATGTGTGATACAGAGCATCCATAAGGCCAAAGGAATCTTTGGAATGTTGAAAAAAAATATATGTAACAGCTAATGAGTTATTTTATACGTACAAGAATAATAATGATAAAGTCAATGTAATTCCATATCAGAAAGCAAACTAGACAGGGAAAAGCTATCAATATCACTCACAACATACATCAATCCAAATTGCAATCCTGATAAATACTAAAGTAAGCCACTTACCTGGACAAAGGTAGAGAAAGAAAGAAGAGATTTCTCCCCAACTTTTTTATGTCGAGCCTGAGGAAACAAAAATCAAGAAAAATAAAAACAAAGAGAAGACCTAATGAACATTTACAAAAAAAAAAAAAAATAATAACATAAGAGACAAATCTGCAACCACAACTCACAAGAAAGTCTAGGACACTTCCATTGACATGTTTCTCACTACAATGATGTTTCCAACTGTCAGGGTAAATCAACCTAGCTGAACGCAATGTTGAGTACACCAGGAAACATTAACTAAGACTATAAGAAAAACCACGCTTAAAGAGCTGACACATTGGAGGAATGGGAAGAGCCACATTATCAATGATTTTTTTAAGGTAAAACAGTAATTAAGGATATGACTGATATAGGAAAAGGTACCTTATTAATAATGCTAGAGAAGCAGTTTTATTCAAAAGAATCATAGTTTCTTGTACTAAAACTCTGATTGCAATTTGAAAACAACTTCCAAAGGAACCTGAATTTTTTTGGGATTATGTCAATAATGGAAAACGTAGCATATCTCATGTATGATATCATATAATCTAAACAACATAGATTCATTCATGCCAACAAAATTTATTTATCCCATCATATTTTTCTTATCCTCATAAGGTGTAACGCCGCTTCAAGTTCCATTCTTAGATGTAAAAAGAAAACTCTCACAAAAATGGTTGATTGCTAGACAGTTAGCAGATGAGCTAAATTACAAGTAGCTAGGCATTAACTTCCTTTAGTGTATACTTCATTCTTTACCGTGGTGTCCCTCTTTTGACACCGTTTTCAATATATTTTCCTCTTATCACAGCAAATAATGAAACCTTCAATATACAAAAAAATCTGCAGAGTTTTAGTACAAGGTTATGGAATCATGCAATATACGGGGTCAAGTAATTGTGACCTACTTGAGAAACCTTCAATATACAAAAATCATTTCCACTACATTGAAATACCTTAGTAGCAAAAAGCTAGCTTAGCTAGTAAACAGTAAACTCATTCAGTATCATGCTAAAGAGACCTAAAATCAATCCCCTCTTACACCCAGAGACAGAGAGGATAATGGTTACCTGCATTTTGCACCAAAGTTCGGTGGACATCACAGTGAATTAAAAGAAAAGCTAGATTGAACTATATTATAGCGAGTAAAGGTAGCATTTGAGCAGGATGTAAATTATTCCTCCCCAGACTAGGATATGTCAACAACAGTAAATTTCACCACTTTATTCATTTTCACCATCATTTGCAAATAACTTCTAAGCGGTCTTCTCTCCTCGCACTATTTTTTCTAAGCAGTCTTCGATGTCTCACTCTTTCCTGTTCGACCCCATACATCGGATATAACAATTTATGGCAACAATCTCTGTTATGCTGTAAAATTTATTTAAAAAGAAAAGGGAGTGGATGCCAAAACCCACCAAAAAAAAAGAGAAGGAATTCAGTGGCATTGACAGAACGAATGAAGAAAAAGATAATACCTGGATCAAGAGCATGAAGATTGCAAAAAAAACTTTTGCAGTCTCGGTGAGGAAATTAACACTTATAGGACTGTACTCGAAATTCCCATTATGCTTTGAAATATACACCAATATAGGCTGCAACATAACAAAAACAAAAACAAAAAATCTTAAGCATCAATTCAATAAGTTGTTTTTTCTAAAAAAAAAGAAAGAAAAGCAAATCACCTGGAGACCGACAAAGATGCAATCACCACCGACCAAAAGAAGATTAAGAACGCGTGCTTTAGACGACACATCGCTTCTATGTCTATCGTATGCTCTCGCTACTGCTTTACTGTTATTATTATTTGCTGAGATTTTCGAGTGGCATTCACTGCATTCTATCATGTCTTCTCCTGTCATAACAAAATAATCAAAAATTACATTTCACTCAAAAAAAAATTTTAAAAAAAATCCCCGAAGCATACCTTGAGTGAGTTGGATCTTGCAGAAATGAAAACGGCGAATGTGAAGGAGAGAGGAAGAGAAATCTGCCTTCGGTAGATCAGAATTCAGAAACCATAATTTATAAATTTATCATGGAAAGCAAAGTAAAGAGTTTAGTTTTGTCTCTCTGTTTGGTTTGATGATACCTGAAAGAGAGAGAGAACGAAGTAGAATTTTTATTATTGACGTTGTCTTATTTATGTTTACGCTATTATATAGAATAGTGAAAAGAAGATAATGGTGAAATGTAACCGTCACTCGCCGCTTCTCCGCTCTCAAGACTCTCTACTATCTACGGCTCCTGGTTCCTTCTTCTTTCCTTGATTAGTATTATTTTATTTACTGTTTTTATTAAAGGTTATTTTCTTTCCAAGAAAAAAGCTTGTTGATTTTTTTATTAATAATACTTTGGATTCGGAGCATGATTAATAAGTTGGAAAAAAAACATCTTAAATTGCATTCATAAAAAAAAACATTTGAAATTAGAATAGTTTAGCCCTAGTTTTGTATAGTGTTTACAAATTACAACCATGCATGCAAGATAAATATTAATTTTTTTTAGTGTTTTTTTAATTTTAATATATTAATGTTAAAAATTTAAAAATATTTTTTAATATATTCTTAATTAAAAAACATTTTTGAAAAAAAAAACCTAGTAAATAGATTATGTATGTAAATTGATAAACAAGTTGATATATATATATATATATATATAATGAACCAGCCCTTACCCGTCCAATTCTCAGCTTTAATAAAAAAACAAGATATTCCAGAAAAAATCTCCCTTGAAGGGAATCAACTATGATTTCTCGTATGCGGTGAAAGGTATCTCATTCCATAGGAATTTAGAGACTCAGCTCACCGTTCATTCTGTAGGATCTGGAAAAGTTATCGACTTGAATCCTGTCGGTGGCTGTGTGGATACCGTGCATTAAATCCTTCCTAATTAATGACGCTGGCACATGATCTTATTGCCTACAAATCCATATTAATTAAGCTTCATTTACAGAATAAAGTTGACGTTCGAGGAGTTTAATAACTCTACAAGGCAATAGCGTGGGCATTAAGGTATATAAATGCTAATGGGTCCCGTGACCGCGTTGATACTCAATGAAGCACACAGATCCCTGAATTCCTGAGCCATTGTATATGTATGTTCTTGGACTCCTATTGCAGGGCATTTTCAGACGCACAGGGAACTCGAGTAAGGGATTTTTTTTTTTTTTCACAAGCAAGACTCTGATGGATCCAGAGTGTTAACTGCAGTTTCTTTATATCTCTAATCAACAAGATGCGACGAGCATTTGACCAGATCAGGGAGACAAAAGATCTCATCGATGCCATTGTTACTGTAGGTGGTTGGGTGATTAGCCAGGCTCACCTCACCTAAAGCACATCCATATTCAAAGTGCATTAGATCAATTAACGTTAGGGCACTCAACTGTGAGCAGTTTTAATCCGACCATCAAATTTCTATATTTTGATACAAACAGAACATAGAAGAGAAACTCACGGCCATGATTTCATGATCAGCTCACATAAGCTACCTGGTGGTTTAAAAGGGAAAAACACTCAAGTCTTTTATCTTTTTGGTTTGACAATTAAAAGAGAGAGAGAGAGATCTGCACACTTTTGACAAGACACTTCAACAAACGATTGGTGGGGCTAAAGATTTTACCAGAATTAAATTGCCAAAGCTTGTGGTATGCCTTAGCATCATCGAGACTGGTTGAACAACACGGAAACAACGAAAAAAACTACACAAGATGCACAAGGAAACCGCAGAGCAGACACAAAGGTTCAAACAGAGGATGTCTCGTGAAAGAAAAGAACCCTTTTTGTCAGGTTGCAAATTTATGTAAACACAGTAAGAAAAATGGTGTGCGTTACTTCAGTGTCTGCTCTAAATTTAGCAACTTTCGTCAAATCTATCTGGTTAATACAACCGCAGATTAACAGCTACGGCTGTTAATGTTGCCGCACCATTCCCTTTATCTCTCCAAGGACACGAAACAGGAATGGAAGTCGTTAGAAATAAACTTCAAGTGGAGCTTGAGAAGAATATAAGTAAAAGTGAAACAAGTTTCCATCTTGCTGATTTCTATAAAATGCAACATCTCTTCTTCTAGATTTTGAAGGCAAAAATACAGGAATGCATATCTGCAATTATAATTGAAAAAAATAAGAGATGGACGTAATCGTGACACACAATGTCCTTGCAAGCTCATACAGCTGCAGCTTTGAGGGAAAGAAAATCAGAAATTTTGTTGGTGTAGAAATCTGGTTGGATGGAGTTGCCTGGACTTTGAAGCATTGACAATGAGGTCACACCTTTTTGGAAGAAAATCCTCGATTAGAGTGCATATAATGTACAGGAAAAAGTTAGGAGAGGAAAAACTGCATTAATTAGTTACCAGAGAGAACGAGAAGAGTTTTGCAACCACCATTTTGTCCAAACAGAATATCAGTATCCAATCTGTCCCCAACCATGCATATCTGTGACTTGAGAATCCCGAATCTGTTGATCAAATACATGAAAATAGCATGCAAAGGTGAGGAAAACTTGACCACAATAGTGTGTTTATATGGAAGTTAGAAGTCATACTTTTTTCTCTGCTACTGATAAAGAAAAGCAACCACTTGTTAGAATGGAATTTCCAATACTTGTGCAAGACCAACCTTAATAGCAACACAACAGTAATAGCATGCACAAGACGGCACTCCATACATGTATGATCGGTAAAACTCAATTGGTGAAACGATGAGGTGGTTTGAGGTAAATCCTAGATTACAAGCTTGCTGACCAAACAATACTTGCTTGACCATGAATAATATGAATTCAAATACATGGTGGTTGGTGGACATGGAATCCTATAATTTGACAGATTGATGTAGAGAATGCTTAGGCAGTGTTTGAGCTGTCTGCAAATCATGCATTTCTCATCCTGAATTTTCTCAATTCAAAGAGAGTGGAGAATAAAAGAAAAATTAAAGTATTGGAAGCCGTACTTGTTGGCTAAGTAATCCATCATAAAAGTTGAGGGCTTTCCCACAACTAGTGGCTCACGCTGAGTTGAACCAATGAAAGCACCGACCATAGAACCACCACCTGAAATTATATATTAAACACACGTTATAATGGATTCTGGAAAAACATGCGAGGAACATAAATAAACATAACATGGTGACAGGTTTGATCTGAACAAGTTAGTCTTACCCAAAAGAAGGATGCAAGGAATTATCATAATTGAAACCTCCAAAATATATAGGTGCAACAGTTGTTGCTTGGACCAGTGCCTTCCATGTGTAATTTAAACCATAATACCAAAGTGGGAACAGGTATCTGGAAGTCTAATCCCAACTGTTTCTCGCTATTCCTATACTATCTCAAATTTCTACGTGTTGCAATAGAGCTGTTATCACATAACACTCACTTAGTAACCACATTTGCATACATTTGAACCTTCAAGCTGTCCATAAAAAAGGACAGCTTTCACCTATTTTTTAGTCCTTGTACTCAAAAATCCTCAATAATCATGTTATCGTATCTTATTGATGCTGAAATCGCATAGATAGAACTGATTTGAACTTCATGTCATCAGAACATGCTAGTTAATGTTTGGAAGGATGACAGACAACTCCATTAGTTTACTCATTGCTGATATGTAGTTGTACAAGTCTTCTGATGCCACAGTTTTCATTTGAAATTGGGATCAAGCCGAATATTGGAGATCATTACATATTTCATTTTCTATACATCATGCATCACAACCTATATAACCTTGACACGATTAGAAAACAATGACACATAAATTGTGATGAAGGGGAGATGAGAACCTGCCCACTCCTGAGCATCTGTAAGATGGGTGACTGCATCGCGATTTGTAGCAATGAAAAGACATCCAGGATTTTCCCTTATACAGAGTGTTCCATACTGGACTTTGTAGTAGTTGAAATAGCGATCAAATCCAACAACAACTGCCCCAACCTAGAAGCAATGAAGAAACATCTTTAGCAAGCCAAGATTTTGGGAAAGGACGCTACTTTGGCTCCTCAATTGCAACTGTAACAAAACAAAACCTAGGGATATCCAACTCAAGTTGCCTGTCAAGGAGTGCTCTATTGAAAGGAAAAGAAAAAAGAAGAGAAATTTACATCCTTATCGTGCTCCATTAGAAACCCGGGCTTCAGCTCTATCTTTTTTCCACCATCTTCCTGTATAGGTGAACAGTACAAAGTAGAAATAACATATTAATCCAAAAAGCTACTGCTAACCAGTCAGTAAGCTAGAAAAATGGCATTAGCAGAGACAAGTATTATTGCAAGTTCAATATTTCAAAGCTGAACGTTGAATCACTCGTGGCAATTTCTGGTATCATACTATCATCTAAAAGCTGAATATTTCAAAGCATGTATAAAGGATGAGGTAAGATATAATGCAAATTGGAACTCATACATACTGGCCCACCAAGATACTGAAATCCAGCAAGCTCGAGCTCCTTCAAGATGCCATCCTCACCAACCACGTAAACCTAAAAATCATGCCCGGATATCAGTCCACTATCAGCCACTACATCTCATAATCCTCACAACTGTAACCACACAATTATAACAAAACCTCATTCTAAGAAATTCATTAAAATAGAAAAAACCTTTTTATCTTTTGGGAAATCAATTGACTTCAAATAGGCCGCAGCTGCAAAGGATGATGCGAAAATTTCTTCCTGAAACAATGGGATGGATATAAAGAAGTCGCTGAAACAAAACAAAAGAATGTAAAAGAAAGGGTTGTGACTTACTAACCTCACTGACATCAAGACCAAGTGTCTCGAACTTTTTACCATATTGTTTCCTAGACTTTGTTGAGTTGTTTGTAACAAAAACTAGTCTCTTCCCCTAAAACCAACAAAGAAAACCCACAATCTTACAAAAGAAAATAAACACTAACAGCACAAGAAAAGAAGAAGAAAAATGCAGTATCACATAAACTAAATACAAACCCTTGAACGGAGCATATCAAGAGTTTGAGGGACGCCATCGATCAATTTATCTCCTTTCCATATAACTCCTGCAAATGATTCTCCCCTTCATTAGTACATGAAAAGAGAAAAGAACTTATTTTTTCATTCAAGAAATGAATTGAAAAGAAACTTAAAAGAGAGCGAGAGACACTGACCATCGCAATCAAAGATGAAAGTCTCAACAGAGTCAATGAGCTCGTCTGCGTTCTTTAAAGGCTGAGCTGCTGCTGATGCTCTGGTCGTGAAATTCTCCATTCTTGTATTGCACTTTCTACTCAAGTTCAAATTTTTGTTCCATGTGGTACAGTTTGTAAACTTATGAGAGAGTCCTTTCAGACCCAAGAATTTAGGGATTGTTGGGTTTCCTTTGCACAAGATTCGAGATGGAGATGTTGAGGATGACGAAGAAACAGCAGACACTGAGACAACTGTCCTGCTTAGCATCTCTCTCTCTCTGTTACGGTACTCCTTTTCTTTTTCTTTTTCTTTTGTTCAGGGAAAAAAATTATTAAATCGTTCGAGCTTCAGCTTTCTGAAAGGATGGTTAGTTTGTGGCCGTTATGGTTTTGGAGGGTTGTGTGGGTCCGTACGTGCTTTTGGGTCTGAGGGTTTGGGTGGATGGACTTTGTTCATCATCCAATTTGTGGTCAAATGTCTCTATCTATTATTTTTTTTTAGGTTATCGTGAAAGTTTTATTTAGGCAACACTAGTTTGAATGTCCGCTGATGTGGGGGTTCAGTAATTTTTTTAATGTACAAAAAATCCAAGGTATATGAAGATTTTTTTATCATTGTTATTAAACGAGTAATTTTTTTTATAAAAAATCCTTTAAGATAGAATTATTTTAATTAACATGCCATTTATTTATCTGGATAAAGATAAATTTTTTAACTCCAATTATTATTTTTAATAAAAAAATATTGTACAATTGTTACGTCGAGTTAATAAAACATATCAAATAACATATTCAAATTTCATGCCTGATTAAAATATAATAAGATTATAAATATGATAAAATTATATTTATAATTTATTTAAGAATTTAAAAACTATTTTAATTGAATTTTTATGAAAAAATTATTATTAATATTATTATTTTCATGTCATATATGTAATAATTGAAACTAGAATTATTAAAATTGAAATAAAAATTTATAATTGTGTTTAAAACCATGTAAAAAATAAAAAAATAAATGAATATAATCTATTTTTTCCCGGCTAACAAGAAAGAAAAAACAGGGGACAATAAAAGAAAAAAATGATAGAAGAGGGCATGTCATCCATGTTTGTTTATTTTGTTTTTATCACCACTCGTAGTTCTACCACTAAATTTATTTAAGTGTGCCAAAAAAGCAAGCTACAATACCTAAATTTTTGTATTTTAAATCTTATTGAAGATATAGATTTAAATTCCAAATAAAAATTAAATTCTAAAAAATATATAAAAGCAAATACCCTCTGATTTACTATAGTATTTTTCATTCGAATTGATATTAAAATTAACATTTTAAAAATACCCCTATCAACACACTATATTTTTAACAAAATCCTTCACGGTCTCTTTCCTTATCTTCTTCTAACCCTCGCCGTCTCATCTACCCGTGCTGCATGTTATTATCTTCCCAGTCCCATGAGCAATCTTGCTCTTCAAATCTATCTTCAAGACTGGATACTTTCAATTTCAAGATTGAACTTCGCTTGAAGCAAGGCACGAGCAGAAAAACCTGTACAGATCGTGGGTGGACGGGAGATAAATTAGAGGCTGCAATGTTTAGGATTTAGTATTGAGATAATAATAGCGGTTTAAAGTATTTTTTATTTAAATAAAAAAATTACTTTTAATATCAAAATTATAAAATAATTTAAAAATATAAAAAAATCAAAATTTTTTAGAATGTAATTTACACCATATTCTCATATACACTTTAAACCCGCCATAACCATGCATTATGCTTGCTGTGCTATTTCTTTGTTGGTGTGGTATTCCTTTTTCATGAATTAAATTCAGATCTTTGCTTGTGAATTGATTTTAATTTTTAGAGTGTTTGGTAATTTCCAATTTGGAGGGTAAATAAATTTATTTCTCATTTACTATTTCGAGTTAAATTTAAATGAAGGATGCATACAGGTTAGGTTGCGTAAACCCTAGCGAGAGAGAGAGAGACTCGCTTTGATTGCGATACACCGAACCCGACTCGAGAATACATGACCGTCAAAATTTTAGAAAAATACATTTTTAACACCAGTGCTATGAGAAACGCAGCTCAGGCTTCAAGTTTGCAAGAAAACTAGATTCTTCTGCAGCAAAAACAGAAAATGGGAGTGCGGGATTGGAAGAAATGACGTCTGGAACTTCTCAAAGCCTGGCCTGTTTCCAGAGAAGGATCATCACAGAAAACTTGAAAGCTTGGTAAGGTTTGAGCTTTCCTGCCCTCAAACGTAACAGTGAATGACTGTATCAAGTCCGAGTAATCACTGACCTATAACCCAGTACCTTCATCATCACTAGCATTAATAGTATGATTGGAAATATTATTATGATTGGTTTTCAAAATATATTTTTTAAATATAATAAATAATATTTTTTTTTATTTTTTAAAAATTATTTTTAATATCAACAAAGCCATCTAATGATCTCAAAACATAAAAATATATTAACTTAAAATAAAATTTATTTTTTTTCAAAATTAATTTTAAAAAACAAGACCAAATCATCTTTATGATAGCTTTTTATACAATAAATGCAAGATCAAGGAAATACTAATAGTTAGGATCCTAGAGCAGAACCTGCAATATATACACCCCTTGCGTGATTGACCAATCATTGTTTGCCCCTAATCTCATCATATAACCAAGAATAACACAAGCAATCAGAGTTGTTAGCAACACAAACGATAATATCACTGTTACATCTTGTAGAACTAAAGGATATCGCTTTCAAGGGATTCAAGTTTCTCGCAGAAGTGCTCCAATCCTTCAGGACTGAACCAATTGTCTTTCATCTGCAGTTTAAAGCAAATAACGCCCAATCATGAAAACGCACGATACTTGCTTCATTTAATAAACGTGCCAGCAACAGGAAAAACCTACAAAATAAGGGTAACCCTCCATGCAAAAGTTCTCGGGAGCATCCCGCACAAACAAATTTATAAAGTTGAGGACATAGTTGCCACATTCTACACCATTTCTCTGTTGTGGCACCTGGAAAATTCCAAAAACATACGTGAGTGAATATCCAAGCAGATACAAATAGGAAGTTTTCAAGGACCAATGCCTAGTTCACCTTAGGCACCAATAATGGAATCTGAGAAATCATATGCTTGTTTTCAGTCCTGCCCTCTACTTCGTAGATGTCCCATACAAACCTGGAAATGGAGCGCTAACAAATATTTGACTACTATAACCTGGAAAGAAAAAAACTGTTTTCACAAAAGCATAACACATACTTTCTTATGTCTGGTTCAAGCCGCTTAGGATTTGCCATCTCAAGTGAATCCAGTAGCAACATGCATGGTGCTACGTTTTCTGATAGCAAACTCTCACCAAAGTGGCAGAAGATCAAGAGGCTCCAGTGACACCTAAAGAGAATGATTTCAAGCAGTAAAATCGTATGCACTAACACAAAGCAAGATATCAAGTTGACCAGCTACCGGAAATACCTACCAGCGAACAATAGGAACAAGAACATATTTCTTTGAAAAGATGTCTTTCCTCTTGATCCATTCCAGGACTTTAACTCCAGAGGATGCTTCTGTATACATGGTAAACCATAAGCTGTCGAGATATGCGAAGGACATCTTCTTGTCTTCTGAGAAGCTCTTCCACAAATTTCTACACATTCCAGAGAGATAGCACAGTCAATAAATCTGTCTATCAGTCTACCTTACCATAATAGGAAGGACCAACTTACTCCATGTAGCAGTTGAAAGAAACACTATCTAGCTCTTTTTTCATTTTTGAGACTGCATTATTGCGCTTGAATCTTTTCTTTGACCGCTCACGGCAAGGAATTGTCTGTAAAAAGCATGGGGATGTTAATTTAAAGCTTTCAATCTCTTCAGCTTGTTGTTTGGTTATCCTCGTTCTTCGGGCATGCATAATAGCTTGGATATGCTTCCAACATGTGCGATGTTTTGAAGGTTGATCTGTGCAACCCTCTGTAAAAGCACAACAAGTCGAACTTCACAATTCATCGCTCACGCAAAACTTGCACAAATGGATTGGTAAAAGGCAGAGAATCTAGAATTTCTCAATCCTATATGCAAATTATCATGTTAGTTAGAAAACAATAAAACTAGCCTGTTAAAACTCTTCCAATCTTTCGACATAGTTATGGCGAGCCTTCCAGTGTTCTGAAAACAAGAATATTTATCGAGAAAAAAGACTTCGTTAAGAAAGTTAAACAAATACCTCGATGGTTTAAGACTCACTATCGTGAGCATGAGAATTTCCAAAGGCTAGCCATGAGCAAAGAACATTATAGTTCATGTCCAGTAGAATCAATAAAACATTTGCGGGTTCCTTCTAGTTCCGAGGGTCACAAGCAATTCCACAGTGAAAAACCCATGGTGCAATTTCAACTAATAATCCATGTGCAACTTCAATTAATTTATCTTTTTTTCAAGTCCTGAAGTTCTAGTCCAGTTAAAGCTTCAAGCTTTACATGTGTTTTAGTGTTGTGGGTGGCTGAGAAGAACCCAGATTGCAAACCCATGATAATCCAGACAACAAAACACTAACTTTTCATACAATTCATGAAAAACAACAGACATCAACAACAAAAAATGAAAAATAAAAATTAATAAACATGACTTGGTAGAGCAAAAAAGGAGAGAAACTTTTTGATGGGTAGAAAATTTTTACCAGACTCGAGATCTATTGTAACAACTCCACCACCATGAGGTCTTGTCTTCCTTCCCGTTCTTCGTGTCCTTCCCATTTTAGCTTTTCTATGCTCCAGACCAGCCTCGAGGCCTCTCAGTCCTCAGAAGTCCCCCGTTGCTGGTCGTTGGCTTTTCGTTGATCAGAAGATAATACTTTTTGGCAAATTTTTTTTTTTAAAAAATTATTTACCGCAAGACAGGTGGGTTTTTTAAAAGATAAACTTCGGTTTGCCCCATCAAGTTTGTTGTTTCTGTCCAGTTACACGCTTAACTTTGACAGCTACATACATGTGCTTCCAAATTTCACCCTGTCCGAGAGAAAAAAATTTCATCGATTGACCCATTTCAATCTTATAAAGTTATCAAACCACTAATTTTATTCTTATTTAAAATCCAGCTTATTCATAAAAATAATAATGAATGGGTAATATTTTATACAGGATTGAAAAAAGAGAGTTACATGAGAGTTAATTCTTGTAAACCAGTAATAGTTAATTAACAATTGAAGTTAATAATTTATATATTAAAAGCAACGTGCAATTCAAGCCTGTTTAAGAATATGATAAACATGTGGCTTTAAAAAATTTAATTTTTTTTATATATTTTAAATTGTTTGATAAGCTATTTTTTAAAAATAAAAAATATTATTTTAATACATTTCAACATAAAAAATAACCATAACCATATTCTCAAACATACTTAAATTATATAAATTAATTTTTTTAAAAAGGTATAGTTAAATTTATCCCAAAAAAATCACATCAACCTAGTTAAACGTGGTGGAATAGCAACGTTGTTGTTAGGCATAGTCTAACCAGACCAGTTTTCCAGATAATATATAATGTTTATGGATTTCACTTGTGTGTTCTAAAAAACAACACCAGCAAGTGGTTAAGATTTTATCACAGAGTTCGTTCTTGTTGTCTCATAGTTAGAAAAATGCAGGGGACTGGTATGTGCACTGTTGCTTTTTTATTGTTTTCAGGTACAGATAAAATATTTCCATAAAAAAATAACTAAATAAAATACAGGATAAGTTGTGTCTTGGATCCTCGAGTTCAAAAAATATCTTGCTTGGACTTGTAAGTTCGAGGTTCATGCTTGGGTTATTTTATTTTTAATCTTGAGTAATACTTCTTGAAAAAACATGTTTATGCTTAGAGTTACGGTCTGGCAAGACAATCAAGACAGTGGAACACATTCTCTCCATGAGATTGAAGCTTGTCATTATCGGGTTAAATAAAGATAGATACATGTCTTCTCATATTGGGTTAATATTTTTACCACTTTTTTTTTTAAAAAAAAATTCTCCAAAAAACCCGAAATCTAACTTTTTAATCCGTGATATGTTTTTCTTTTTAAATAAAATATATTTTTTATTTTTATAAGTTTTTTTCCTATTTTAAAAATTTTTACTATTTAATCAAAAAATTGCACTTACCTTTTAATTTAGTTTTTTTATTTCGATTTCAATTCCTTTTCTTTTAATTTTATTATTTTTGTATCTATTTTTTAAAAATAAATTTAATATTTATTTAATTAAAAATTAAATTTATTATTCTTTTATATAAAGTTAATATAAATTGAGATTTTTTTTACTTATTCTTTTATTTAATCATGTTTTTAAAAATTATAATTTTTTATTGGATTATTTTTATCTTGTGATATATTGTAGGATTGGTAATTTAATTTAAATAACTTAATTTTTGCTATGAAATTATTTTTTTTTAAAAAAATAATTTTTTTAACATTGCACGTGTTCCTAGGATAGAAAAATAAAGGGGAAAGTATTTTTTTTAAATAGAATTTTCATCAACTCTTACTCGCTGCTCAAGATTGTGAGCTGCACTGTAACTTTTCGGAATTAATAGAGCGATATTGAAAATTTGAAACCATCAAGGTCCAGAGCAGAACGAGAGAGATTTGTTTAGGAGGTTGTATTTGTGTTCGAAACAAAACCTCAAAACTACATGTTTGATAATAAAAATATATATTATTTATTATTCATGAACCCTATTAGTTTTNTTTTTTTTTCGATGAACAGTGTCAACAAACTGTTTGTGGACCAAATGGCAGTTTACATCAATTGACACCCAGTTGAAATGGTGCAGTGCCTTTGTTTTTCAAACAAGCCACCTTTGCACACACTGAACTACAACTGTCTCTTATACACATCTAGATGTGTATAAGAGACAGATATTATTGTGTGTTTAAAAAATTAAAAAATTAAAATTTTTATTTGATATATTTCATACATGATAAAATTATAAATAATTTAATTGAATAATAAAATATTTTATATAAAATATTATTTATTTAATAATATAATAATAATAATTAAATATATAATATTTAAATTAAAAATCATTAATATTAATATATTTTTATTAAAAATATTTTATAATGTCAATTTAAAAAAATATTATTAATTAAGTATATTAATTTTTTTTATTAAATCTCAATTTTAATTAAATATATTTAAATATAAAAAAACTTCAACTAAAAAACTTTTTTGTTAAATAATTTTTCCACACGGCATCTACCGCATCTAACACAATACCATTCGTACTCTAATTGTCAAATTAGAATAAAATAAACCGCAACCGACACGAGGACACTACTAGACGTCTTTCCTTCCAGCTGAAGCGCAAACTCCTAACTCACCCATGGCCAACCCCCCTTCACCACCGCCGCCGCCTCCACAACCTTCCGATCCCATCAGAATCGACGGCGCAGACGAAGACGCGGCTCTCTCATCTTCAGCGTACCTAACTCACCAAGAACTCCTAACTCGGCGATCTCGCCGATTAAAGCAACTCGCTCAGATCTTCCGAGCCCATTACTGGACCTTAATGGAAGAGCTTAAAATCAAACACAAAGAGTATTACTGGACACATGGGAAAAGTCCATATAAAGAAGATGAGAAAAATAAGAAAAGAAAGAGAGATCTCAACAGTGATAAAGAGAATTTTGAATGGAATACGAAATCAGGGATTAATGGCGGCGATGAAGTGGAGACGGAGGAGAGAGAGGAGGAAGGGGTAAGGAAATGCTCGGCTAGCGGGTGTAAAGCGAAAGCGATGGCTTTAACGACGTTCTGTTATACACATATATTATCGGATTCTAAACAAAAGCTTTATAAAGGCTGCGCCTATGTTGTTAAAAGGTATGATTATTTATTTATTTATTCATTATTTATGCTTTTGTTTGTTTGAATCTCATACGGTTTTGCTGTGTTTGGGCTTGTTTAAGTTGTTAACTAGGTTGTGTATTGAGACTTAAGATGTTGGACATTGAGGTAAATATTGTGGATTCTTTACGAGCCGATAATTTATTGATTCGAATAGGATTCTGGCTTCAGAGAATGTTAACTACGAGAAAATGATACGAAGATTAGGGTGATTAGGGTTTAAGCATCCGATCAGTTTCAATTTCCTTTTACTCTGGATGCTTTTTTTCTCCTGGATGCTTGTTTTTGTCAATACCTGTAAATACATGTCTAATTGGCTTCACATGATGGTTTTGAGTCTTTGCTTGATTATTTGGAATGTTAAGGATGAGAAACAAATGCAAACATTGTTGAGAAATAAGAGTGACATGATATTTATTGAGAAACTAGAATGACAAGAAAATTAACTCTACATTTGTGTATGTATGTTATCTTGGAATATAAAAAAGTCAAAAGCCCATCTTAACTAACATACTATCTGCACGGCCTGCATGTTTTGCTTCGCTATGCCTTTTTTTTTCTTTTGTGTTTCCCTTGGTCAGCGACGATGCAGGAAGAGAGAAAGTGCTTTTTTTACATGATTTCTGATCCAGTTGCCTTTATATTTTTCCTTGTTTTCAGTGTTCAAGTGGAATTTTAGCGAGACAGAACTGATAAATATGTTGCTTATCATATAGGGTTATTGGTGGTTATTTGAACTAAATTTATTCTGCTGGTCAACTTAGGCTGATGATTAAAGAAGCTTTTCAAATTGTTGATTTTTTTGTTTAATTTGGTGATCTTCCATGCTAGATAGCAATAGTGTCTTGCTTTATAGAATGAAGAATAAAAAGGCAGTGTCTTGCATTTTGTTGTTTCGAAGTAGTATTTTCATTCACTCTCTTTGAAAACCCGTGCACCTTTTCATTCACTGCCCTGTGTAAATGTTTGTGTGCTAGGATATGAAGATTTTTTTTATTAAAAGGAGATCACTGGCAGCATATTCGATTAATTGTATAGAATATATATGCTATTGATTAAGCCATGGGAAAAATTTCTGGCCCTTTTCCCATTAGTTTTCAGCTCTTGGAAATTGGACTTTTTGTTATATATGACCCTTTTATGTGAACTTATATGGACACAACAGTAAGTTATTGTCTCACGAGTTTGCATCTCTATAAGCAAGTGAAAACCATAATCTGCTTATGCTGTAATCTAAAGGCATTTTTGCGATGTAAGCAAAGTGCAGGACCTGTTTGTTTAAGAATTTCTAAGGGTCTCTGGTTTATTTTCTTTTAAGAGTTTAGGATGCAATTATTCTTGGAACATGTGCTTTGGGTATTTGCACCTTTTATGGGAACAAAGCTGAGCTAAAAATTGCTTTAAAACGATGGATTTGATTAGGTGTCTAATCATTCTTAGAGAAAGCAATGTTGGTGACTCTGCTCTTCAAAAAAATAGCTAGCCTGTTTTTGAGATTTCCTTAAGAAGATATTCCTGCATCTTTCTTCTCCTATGCATGCATTTTAATATATCACAAGCATATTAAAAGATTTTGTTGCAATTGCTTGGAAGGAAATTGATTTAGAGGACCTCAAACAAGTCATGGCTTGGTTTGTTGAGTGAGGTGGAAATCACAAGCCAAAAAAGGACTGGGAAGGCAGTGTGCTAAACGGTTATGAATATGTTTGTCAACCGAGAGTGCACTTGTAGGAGAGATGTTTTGACATTTAACAGTTTAACTTTACCAACATGTTATTAGGTTCTGGCATAGGACATTGATGTTAAGCCACACACTAATATTGTGTTTTAACTTTTATTATAAGTTCGCACACCATGAAAGAGAGTATGATGTTCATATTGGCACCATTTGCGACGTTCAGAATACATTGCTACAAGAGTTATGTTGTCATTACCTGTGACTTGCTACTACTTTTTCTCATTGCAAATATTGCTTTTTCTTTGGCTGATTGGATATTTGTATCCTTACTGTACTCTGGATATTCAGTGCACAGGGAAGGCGTGTACTTTGTGGGAAACCAGCTCTGATATCAACTGTCCCCTCCCTCTGCCCAATGCATTGTCAAAAGGCTGAAAGACTTGTAACAAGAGCCTTGAAAAAGGCAGGTCTCAGTGTCTCTTCGCAGAGAGAGCTTGCTCCTAAATTGCATGTGATAGTCACAGAATTTGTCCGCCAAATCCAAACCAAAAGAAGGGCTGCACTGAAGGAAAATGTATCTGAAGATCACATCAAGGAGAATAAAATTTCCCAAGGCTCTTGATTTCACTGTGTATGACTTAGAGCTGTTGATGAAGGACAAAAATCGGGTAATATCATTGATTGGAAGGGAGCTCAGGACATTGATCAGATGCCTTGGGACAAAATACTTTGTGCATATTAGAGGTACTCATTTCTATTTGAGTTCTTTACACTTCTATAAATATCTCTGTTTAATTTGTATTTTTTTAAAACAAGAATCAATATACTGTTTCAAGAATCATAGAAACTCCTACACATCACACCTGTTTGAGGAAATGACTAGTCACTTTTTTGTTGTTTTAGTGAGCAATGTTGCTTTGAGTGATGGCTCTAGCTGCTGTACAATTCAGTTTTATGTAATCATCGATATTCTTGTGAAATTTTGTTCCGGAAACCTCAAAATTGCTTCAAGCTTTGTGTCACTATAATTGCAAGCCCCTGTGAATCCTGAACTCAGTCCCGTTCTCATTATCTTGTAGCTTTTGACCTTGTGAAAGGTTTAAGATTTGTGATGTGCTATTTGGTAACCTCTGCTCATTTACTTCGCATTTCAAAAGCTTGTGTCCCAACAATTACATTACTTTCAAGTGCTATTGTGTTTATAGATAGTATAGTCAGTACTTCGAATCAGCTTTGGCATATCTTCGGAACTAAACTGGAGAAACTGTATAACTTTGCTGAAATAGGTAATTGCTACACATCAATCCAAGTTATTCAAATAAAACTGAAGAGTTGGTGTTTGTTCAGGATCCTTATGGCTTATTTATTTGCAAGGTTCAGGAGTCCTTTAAGTTCATTTGTAAGGGGCATTTTCTACTATGCATTTGGTTAAAATCTGTTTTCTTTTCAGGTTCATTTGCATGATTTTGTGTCTACTAGCTCTCTTTTTTTTTCGATGAACAGTGTCAACAAACTGTTTGTGGACCAAATGGCAGTTTACATCAATTGACACCCAGTTGAAATGGTGCAGTGCCTTTGTTTTTCAAACAAGCCACCTTTGCACACACTGAACTACAAAGTCAATCAAGTGATAGACATGGCGGTCAACTTCTTGTCTTCCAGTTTTCAACACGGAGCTGCCAGTTGTCTGTCATTTGCTTGCAACAACTTGTTGAGAGTCTGAGACCCTGTTGAAACCAGTCCAACCCCAAAATATGAAGCTGTGAATGGGTTTTGTCATAGGCAATGATTCTTGGTTTCTTTTCTTTAGTTGACATCTATCTTTTTTGGCTGTAGGTGTTTCGGATGTACATAATACATATGCTTCTGAGATGATTAATTTAGTTTGATGCTTCAAAATTCAGGCTCGGCAATCTCTGCAATTGAGGACCGCTGATGATGTAATTGGAAATATATATTCCATGCAATTAGTAATAAGTAGTAGAGTGGTTATAGTGTATTTGATTGACATTTGAAGAAGTTTTGGGAAGCAGCAATTTTGTATTTCCTTTTTACTTGAATTGTTGATGTTTAATGATATCACATAAACAATGCGTAGATTGTGGAACTAAAATTCATTGTTCGGCTCGATATGCTCTCCTTGATTACCTAATGATATGACAACCGTGAAATTCTTAGGGGGTGAGGTTATAGGGTATAAGTTATGGACAAGAGCAAACGAACACCAGATTTAGGTAAACACCTTTTCCTAGATTGGTGATAGCCACCAATTTGGTGCAAGAATCCTCTTCGTGAAGGTTGCACCCCCGCTAAGGAGTGCATATTTTCTGATTGTCCTGCACGAGTATCATTCTATACTGCGGTGTCCCTTTTGTTTTAATATATATGTAGTATTATTTGTACGTGCTGTGCTTGCTTTATTTATTTATTAATATTTAGCGTTTTTATAATTGGAGCTGCCAAAGGAAAGGAGATGGTATGCTATCATATCATACATCACCGTGTTGCATGGTGACAAGCAATCAGAAGTCTGATCCTGAATGGGAATGCTGCGATCCAACGAACATGGTATTTGATGTTTGGAAGGCCCTCCTGGCATCAGGGTTGGTTTAAACTATACTTGCTGGATATTGCAAATGGGTTGGCTCCTAAACCGTCTAGCTTTTAGCTGCTTTCATTCAACTAATTACTTGGCAGTGTTGCAGATATGATTCAGGAACCCATTGCCTAGCTGCTAGGCTTTGAAACGTATCACCTTGGGAAGCACCAGGAAATAAGAGTTTGTATTGTAGGTAACCAGGTCCAGTGATCTGTTAAGGCGTTTATGGCCAGTTTTTAACAATATAAAAATGTACTTTTAATTATGTGGCAGTTGCCTGTTGTTCATAATTATATAAAATAAATAGTTAGTTACTACTGATCGCCCGATAGCCAGAAAATGCTAAAGAATTGATATAAATCATTACTGGGAACTGAGATATATTTCACTAAGATATATTCAAAATTTTGAAAGAAGATGCGTTAATGAACAGGGGAAAAAAAGAAGAAGAAGAGTATCCTCCAATAGCATAGCATGGTGCAAACAATGCCCATCTAACTGTCATCTCACCAAATTAATTAGAAAATTTATTGAGTAATCAGGTTTTGGTACTAAAGGCCATTAAATAAAGCGATATCTTCTGAATAAATCTGTTCAATCTGTCAGGGACAGGTAAACTTACTCAGTATACAGAATCGGGTAAAAATATATGCATGCCATTGAAGACTAAGCTATCCTTGCCCAATGTTTTCTTTCAATGCCCTAACTTGATTAACTGTGTCCATATAATGTCTTTGGCTACAGCATAACTGTGTCCATATAATGTCTTTGGCTACAGCATTGCATAACTATTTAAGGGTGCTACGTACTATAAAATTATATGGCGTGGGTTTTTCCATTGGAGTCATGGACATGGTTCATTGCCGAAGGCTACAATGAAATTATCACTTCACCTCTTGATTGAATAAAATAAAAGTCTTAGGTATTGGGACATTATACTTATAATTTTTTATATAAGAAAACGTATCAAAATAACCAATATACTCAAGTTCTTGTAAGAAATTATTTACAACCCGCCACGAAACATGAGTGGAATAGCTTTTATATGTGTGCGTGTAAATGAACTGGCTAGGTTCCCATATATCACATACCCAATATCGGGCAGTTTTATCTATGGAAAAGAGGTTGATTGAGAAGTTTTCATTTGAAATAGCAAATGTGTCTTCACAAAGAGATTAGTTTCTGGTTATACTTGTTTGATTGAGAAGATAAAGATAAATATAAAAATTATATTTTTAATGCATTTCAGAAATAAAATTCTGCGTTTTAAAATAAAAATAAAAAACATGGAGAGATTTATTTCGCTAGTTTTTCAATTCCATCATCGATCTCCATTCGAGCAGTTGAAAAGATCAGGCTGCCTCTTTCATACGGTGATCGTTGCTCAAGATGCTGCATTTATTTATAATCAAGGAAATAGTAGAGAGATATTAGTAGCTGTAAAGATTCGTGGCAATGTCGGACTGGCTCCTATTCTAGCTGTTCTTGATTATTTGATCAAGAAAAGTAATTCATTCATTAAAGAGGGGAGTTAAGAGATACTTATTTCTTAAGTAACGATCTGTAAGCTTCAGAAACCCAGATGCTGAACTGTCCTCGTCACCCCTCAACTATACAATTCAATCAATCAAGTTTGAGGAAATTGAAAGGCTAGCTGTTCGCATTAAAGCCGAAATTGTAGCTGGCAAGCATTAACGAAAGGCGGGGAGCTGGTGTGTGTAGTCCCTCTGTGCGTGGTGGCGGCAACATCCAGGTTGTGATGAAGAGCCCACTCTGTCGAGTCCGAGCAATGCTCCCTCTCCCAGTCCCTCTCTGTCCCCCTACGCTAATTAATGTGCGAGCCCCACCGCGAGGAATTCTGAAAATGCTGATGGGTGACTGCCGCCGCAGCTCTAACTGCCATGGAATTGAGTGTATTTGGTCTCCGAGAAAAAGTCACCTAGGAGAATGGAATTATGACAGTTATGAGATGAACCCTTGTCAGCACTCGTGAGAGGTGTTTACACAGGTAGATTCTAGCGTCAGGAGAGTATTGCTGCCCTTATTTTCAAAACATGTTTTTTTCATTTATAAATATATTAAAATAATAAATTTTATTTTTTAAAAAATTATATTTAATATTAAATAATCTAAAAATACTAAAAATTTTAATTTAAAAAAA
>SRLM01000375.1:424929-492229 GCA_015708895.1 Populus ilicifolia | reverse complement strand
GTTAAGAGACTTTAGTAACCCAAAAAAATAAAAATAAAAAAATTATAAATTTTAATTTTTAATTAATCCAGTGGTAAATAATAAAATTAAAAAATAGTATAAAAAATTTAGTTAACTTGTCAAATTTATGATTCATGGAAAAAAATTAAAAAATTTCATAAAATATAAATAAAAAATAATTTAAATTAACTTGAGTTATACCATCAAACTTATAACCTAAAATATTAAATTAAAATAATTCTATATATAAAAAAAAACACAACACATGAAATATTTTAATAACAGCACATGTTCACGGTTTGCTGCTCATCCCATTAAATTGAACTATTAGTAACAATATCAGAAAAATACAATCTAATAGGTAGAGTTGTTTTTAGCAAAACAACCTGTAAATATATATTATTTTTTAAAATATTTTTTTGAGTTTTGCTTTGAATTGTATATTACAATTATCTTTTATTTATTTGTTTATTTGTTTGTTTATTGATATTGAAGTGTAATATGCTTTTTAATTTTTTTAAAATATACCAAAGTATTTTTTATATTTTTTTCTTTGCATCATCACATGAAAATAATAAAAAAAATTAGTTTAATATTTTTTTAAGAAAATATATTTTTAAAATGCACCCAAATAAATTGAAAGCATAATACTAATAAAACACAAAAACCACATTTATTTCTACAGCTGTGAAGTATTTTTGCAAAACTGAAATGTTTTTTTTTATTAAATTTTTTTAGCATTTTAAATTGTTTTGATGTATTAATATTAAAAATATTTTTATAAAAATAAATATAATAATTTGTTTACCAGGAAAATGCAAGACGAGCACGTTCTGCTCACAATTACTACAAACAAAAGAAGGACCGTCGTTTTGAATAAATTTAAAAGGGGAAAATAAAGAAGCAATTGAACACGGAATTGCATGCATTTGAAAGCCCTACTAATTTTCCGATTAGCTCAGTACGTGTCGGCTGGCTGACTGCTACGTGCTGTCACTGGGTGGGGCATCCCTCTAGCCTGTTCTTGTGGCTGGCTGCTACGAGTGGCATTAACACTTTTAATCATAACATCTAGAAATATAATTGAATAAGATATTGTTTAAAAGTGCAGCAGCTTCCTTTTAAAAAATTTAAACCTGAAATTTGAATATAATTTATATATAAAAAAAACGAAGAAGTGGAATTGGGATATGTTAGAATGCTTTTTATTGCAGCGAAGATTGTCTTTAGCCTCTATGTTTTTTTTTAACCCCAAAACATGCATCAAGAAAAAAGGCTAGGGCTAATTGATGAGTTTCATCACTGTCAGCTGCCATGGTATCTGCAAACCTTCTTGATCCCCTGTTGCTTAAAACTCCACAGCTAGCTTAAGCTGCATGCCTCACAAGAAACAACCCATGAATTCAAACCCAACCCCCCCCCCCCCCCACAAAAANAGAAAAAAGGGCCCAATTTGAACCCAAAGTTCACTTGTCCAACTGTTGATTAATTTGGTTAACTGGATCTGTCACCTAATAAACCCAGGATAATTTAATTTATTCTCCCATTTTTCACATTTGGTTTTCTAAATCATTGTTTACACTATGTTTTGATATAATTTAAAAGTATATCTAGTTAAATATTTTTTAGTGTTTTTTTTATGTTTTTAATAAATTATTATAAAAAAATATATAAAACTCTCAATAAAAAAATATATTAAAATAATATTTTTTTAGTTTTTAAAAAACAGGAAAGATTCTTTCGCAGTGTTGTTTGTTTTGAAATGTGATAGTAATTATTTTTTAAGATATTTTTTTATTTAAAATATATTAAAATAATATATATTTTTATTTTTTATGTTGATTAAAAATTTATTTAAAATATTTTGAAAACACCTGCAAAACAATAACTTGTTTCCTTGCTTGGTAACTGAGCTAGGAAACTCAACTGTCCAGTCTTAAAAGAAACTCATTTACACCGACAATACCAAGTGGCTAATTCATAATTATACGACCTCAGACTTTCTTTGTCTTTTTTGTCCCCTTTATCGTGTGGTTGGAGTTCTGGTTTGATTCCCCCCCTCCGTTCTGGTTTTCTGTTTTGTTGGCAGATTGCATTATATTAACCTAATTGTATATATTGCCTGATACTGCTTGTTGAGCTTGAGATTTTATAGCAATCCAATGCAGACCCACATTTATCTCTTAAATCTACTTTATCAACCACTTCTTGAGTAGCTATCTACTCAGTTTGTTTATCACCAAGCTCATTTATGTACACTGATGGATCATGCATATGCCAAAACCACAAAATCTAAGGGCAACAGCTTTCCTGTATATATTTAATGGCCGGTAAGGCCCATTGGTTCACGTGGGATAACAACTATCGAGCATCTATGAGAAACAAACATCTGTCGCCACTCCTGTACGGGATATATATATATATATAGAAAGGGCAAAGACCTTCACAAGAACCAAACAAAGCCAGATTGATCATGGGAATCCAGTGCCAGGAAACCCCTCCTCCCCTTCAAGACCTTAAGGTCACGATCCAAAACTCTTCTTTGGTTTTTCCAAACCAAGAAACAGCTCAGAGGAAATCCATGTTCCTTTCAAACATCGACCAAGTGCTCAATTTCAATGTCGAAACAGTCCATTTTTTTGCATCCCATGAAGACTTTCCTCCTCAAACTGTGGCCGAGAAAATAAAAGATGCGCTTGAGAAGATACTGGTGCCATATGATTTCTTGGCTGGAAGATTGAAGTTGAACGCCAGAACAGGTCGTTTGGAGGTTGATTGTAATGGGGCTGGGGCTGGCTTCGTGGTGGCCTCTAGTGAGTGTACATTGGATGAGATCGGGGACTTGGTTTATGCTAACGCTGCTTTTGCTAAGCTGGTTGTCAACAGTTCGGATCATAGCTTGGAAAAAGATGGTAAACTACTTTGCATTATCCAGGTAAGGGTGTAAAGTGATTATAAACTAGCTGATGCTATTAATTTAGCTGCTTCTTTCAATTAATCTCTCCTGCTAATGTGATCGATCGCCTAATTAAAACTCAAATTGCTGTCCAATTTCATAGAAAATTTAGAGACCCTAACTCGGACGTCCCGTGCACCGCTTCTCTTCGGAGTACTGTAGTTAATACCTCCTGCGAACCTAAATAATCAATGCCCCGCCGCCTTTTGGTTTGGAATCAGTGAGTATTTTTTTAAGGGTTGTATTGTGATTTAAAAATATTTTTAGAAAATATTATTATTTTTGTTTTAAATTAATATTTTTTAATTATTTTGATGTATAATATTAAAAATAATTTTTTAAAAAATATTATTTTAATACAAAAACACTTTTAAAAAAATCCCTTTTAACATTCCAAAAAATAAACCAAACATTTATAATAAAATGTCCGTGGCATTCAAAAAGTCAGAATGCTGTTGTTAGTGCTCTAAAAAGAATATATTATTTTATATAGAAACATAACTGTTATATTTATAAAAGTTGAATTTAAATTAAAAANATTCATATCATAGTAGTAACAAGACATTGCAGCAGCAACTTTTTTCGGTTCGCAGGTCAAGATGTGTATAAGAGACAGTAATAATAATGATTGTTGTGAGAGAATGATCATGATATAGAAAATAATAATGATGAAATAAAAGGTGATAAAAAGATGGTGATAGTAATAAAGGAGGTAATGATTTAAATAGCTTAATAATATTATGAGTAAATTAATATTTATAAAATATTTTATATAATTTTATGAGTTAAAAATGTTTTTTTAAAAATAATTAAATGTAAAAATTGATTATAAAATATTTTACATAATTTTTAATAAAAAAATTGAAGAAAAGCAAAAAGATGTGATTCGCCTTTTTTTATTTTAGGCTTCAAGGAACAAGAGAAACAAAATGCATGTAAACCTTGTTCTTGGTTGTGGTCTTTTGTACAAAAAAAGTTATCAAACTTATTATAACATATTTTCAAATATTTTTTTAATTATGTATTAAAAAATAATTTTAATTAAAAAGCTTAAACTATCATAGAAGGTTTTTAAATAATTTTATATTATTTTTTAATTTGTATTTTGAATTGAGTTTTTTAAATTCAAAATTCATTTAGAACTATACTATTTTTGGCATCATATTCTAATTTTTAAAAAATTTAAAATTTAAAATTATGATTATTTAATTATTCTAATTTTATATCTAAAATATTTAAGCTATCATCGAAAATTTTAAAAATAATTTTTTATTACTTTAACACAGGATATGGCTATTGAAATCCTTTCCATCAGGGGTTGATAATTCATATCAATTTTTTATCTCCTCATATTTTCACAAGTTCTGGGTTAATCTCATGGTATTTTTTAATTAGCCTTTGTTGCGAATCTTTGAAATATTTTTTTTTAGAAAAGATACATCTCTATGCTTTGCCCATGAGTACACACACACTTTAAATCACGATTTTAAAACCACAGCTATGTCTGTAGTTCATCCAGAAATAGATTACATAACATGGCCTCAGATTGCTTGAAATCAAGCCAACTAATTTTAATATTAGAGTTAGTCATCACCTGCACATCGAGATTTTGTTGCCATTAACATACTAGCATATTCCTTGTTATTTTTTATTTTAATTTATTTTTTAATATATTGGAAGACTCCATGGATCATGGGTTACACGAGGACAGCCCTCTCCCTTTATGAATCTCACCTTACAAACCCGAAACCACCAAATGGAGATCCGGACTCTTTTAACTTTCATATGCATTGGTTCCAATGTTCTATCAAATACCGAATGTATTTTTTCTCTCGAGAATTGGAGAACTTGAAACACATGTATAAATGAAATTGACTGAAAATTATATGATCTCTAAATATATATGTTTTGTTTCACTCTCCAGTCGATTCTTTAATGGATATTTAAATTGAGAATAAAATCCATTGTACGAATGAATCACCTAAAATCCTTATAAGAGGTTAATGTATTGATCTCCTTCATTTACAGGTAACATCATTTAAGTGCGGTGGTTTTGCAATGGGCATATCAACCAGCCATGCAACATTTGATGGGATAAGCTTCAAGACCTTCTTGCAAAACTTGGCTGCCCTGGCTGGTGGCAAACCCCTGGCTGTCACTCCCTGCAACGACCGTGAACTCCTAGCTGCTCGATCTCCACCACGTGTCACCTTCCCTCACCCTGAATTGGTCAAACTTCAGACTCACCTGGGCCAAGAATTGAATGCTCCAGTCTTTGATGCCGTCCATGAAGCCCTAGACTTCCAGATTTTCAGGCTAACTTCCGGCAACTTCTCCGACATGAAAGAGAAGGCCAAGACAAGTCCAAGCGCCCGCGTTTCTGGGTTTAATGTGGTGACTGCTCATATTTGGAGATGCAAGGCACTGTCACAACCGGAAGCCCAGGATCCCGATAGAGTGTCAACAATTCTCTATGCGGTCAACATTCGGCCAAGGTTGATCCCTCCTTTACCAGAATCATATGTTGGAAATGCTGTGTTAACTGCTTACGCAAATGCTACGTGCAAGGAGCTGCAAGAGGGGCCAATCTCTAAATTGGTGGAGAGAGTGGCAGAGGGTTCAAAGAGAATGACTGACGAGTATGCGCGGTCTGCTATAGATTGGGGTGAGATTCACAAAGGATTTCCGCATGGAGATTTCTTGGTATCATCTTGGTGGAAATTAGGATTAGATGAAGTGGAATATCCATGGGGGTGCCCCAGGTACAGTTGTCCTGTGGTGTCCCACAGAAAGGATATTATCTTGCTTTTCCCGGATATCGATGACAAGAATAGCGTCAATGTTCTGGTTGCCCTGCCCAGCAAGGAAATGGAAAAGTTCGCAAGCCTCTTCCACAAATTCTTACCGGCTTGAATTTTCCGTATGAAAGTTGAATTTCATATTACTAAGTTGAATAATATAATGACCAATACCTATAGTTTGCTTGCTGCTAGATTGTGCCATCAAGACTGAAGGAAGAAGGAAGAAGAATTACTTCCGACGACGACGGGCAGTCAATCACTAATATACACACACGCACCTGGTTTTTTTTTTTTACTTTTTTAATTTAAGCGTGTTGTTGTGTGTTTGTTTTTTTTTCGCTTTCTGAATGTAAAGTGAATGTTATCCAGAGAAATGTTTCGCCAGCTGCATGCGTGAAATATTTACTGATTGTGGAGAAAAATAATTTGTAAGATTAGAAAATAATCGGAGTGGAACTATAAGAACATTAAAGGAGTTATTTGGCATTGGTAATCATGATCTGCTTGTATTAGACAGGGGTTGAAGATTGATGTTGCCTGTCGCAGGAGACAGGGCTATGAGATTGGACTGACGTCATAAGAGTATTGGGCGATACCTTTCCGACATCTGAGTTTGCTTCGTATACATCAGCTTCTGTGATTCAGTAAGGTCATGATGCATCCACGTATGGATTAAATAGCTCAACTTATCAAATTTAAAATTTATTTTTTAAAAATTAAGTATTACAAATTTTGAGATGACTGAAACTTATATAATTATTAATTATAAAATTCGAATAGAGTCAAGATTCGCAAACTAGCCTAGAAAAAGTACAAGCAGAGTCCTCCAGGAATATTTAAGAGAATTGGGTGTTATCATTTGATTGATTTAATTAATCCATGTTTTCTACAGGATAAGCCTCGAATTAAGAGAGGCGTGTTCTTTCCGTCCATAAATGATAGTTCATGTTTGATGGGTTTAGACACGGAAGACGCTAATTAGCAAATTAATTTCAGGTAAAGCCTAAAGCTAGATGCACGAGTAATTTCTAGATAATGAGCCTTGAGAAGAAAAAAATATATATGGAGCGTATGAATGGGAAGTGGCAAGGGGCCTCTCTCCTCCATAGCAACCCATATAGTTAAATATTAGGACCTGTCATCTTGTGTAATTGGGCTATCCTCAAAGATTCTCATGACAAGTCCAAGTCCGTCAGCAAGTTGTAGGCTCCTTTAAACCCTGGATTGGAGCGCTTGGGCAGCGTTTCATTATTGTTTTTGGAATAGAAAGACGGAGACAATAGAGATACAGAAAATAAGACAGGAAGAAGATGGAAACAAAATTATATTTGATAGTGACGAATAAGATAAGATAATTGTTTTTATATTTTATTTGGTTGTGATGGAAAAAAATAATAAAATATGAAAAAAATAAATTATTTTTAATGTATTTTTATTAAAATTTTATATTTTTTTAAATAATTAAATATTTTTATTTTACTTTTTTTATATTAGTAATTATAAAATAGATCTGATTTTATAAGTTTCCTTTGGCCTATATTAGTTTAAGTTTGCCAAAAAAAATAAAAAATAATTAACTTGATCTTGTCTAATCAAAATCTCAAGTCAATTATAGATAAAATATCAGTTACAAATTTCTTGTTTTTTGATAAGATTGCTTTGATTATTTTTTATTTTTTTAAGTCAGCCTGGGTGGTTATCCTGACCAGTGAGCTAAACTTTGTATTAGGTGGATTTTCTTAGGTTTTAAAATTATATTAATAATTATTTTTTTTTGATTAACCGGAATCAATTAACGTTTATTTTCTTAACCTATAATCTAGGTCCTGTCCCGATCGTTCCCAAATAAAATTTTAAAATTATATCAATAATTATTTTTATATTTATAATTGACGCTAAAGTATATGGTGGCTTTACTAGATGTTGATGTTGAATCGAGTGGTTTAAAACGAGGCCGCGTTTATCTTGTTCCAATGTCTATCCACTGCAGTGGACCAAAAAGGTCTCCGGAGCCTTCTGGGTTTCCACTTTCCAGCATGTTTTTCACTTTTTTGATAAAAAAACCACCATGCTATGGGATAAATTTACCGAATTGATACAAGGGCAGATTTAGGTTTACGGTATGTATTTTACTTTTGGATCGAAAGGTTACGAGAAAAATTTGCTGAATTGACACAAGGACAGGCGGGAAAACTCTATGGGAGAAAGTTGTTATTTGAAAATAAAAATCTACGTCTCCTTATCCATGGAGATAATTTTCTAAAAAATGAAGATATTTTCAGAATTTGAATTCGACCGTGACTTTTGAACCCCTTGGACTACCTAAAAACATTCTCGTTGATTTCCTCGAGGAAGAATGTACAAGAGAGATGGCCTGTCTCTTTTGGGTATTAGATTCTTGACAAGATTGGATATCGTCGTTGAATGTGGCTGACTTTTGCTCACTCCTGCTAGCAAATTAAACTTTATTCCCCTGGTTTCAGCTAACTCCTTGCATCTCTTGCTAAACACCACGCGTTTCATCAACTATCCCCTGTCCTAGTGGCGCCAGCTTCACCTTGTTCTCTGTCAACGCCCCTCAAATCATGAATATAGGAGGACAAGGTTGCTATAAAGTATACATTTATTGAGGCGGGACGCTTCAGCTAGCTTAAATATACTGGAGAATTGTTGAGTTGAGATTATGTTTTGCTTGAAAAAATAAAAATAAAGCAAGGGATGTGGACGCTGTCTGAACATATATAGAGAAGCAAACTATATTGCTGATGTATAAGTTGCCAGTGTCGGGTTTGCACAGTGTAACACGTTGTTACTTTTTCCTCAGGCATGCATGAGCAATCTAGCTGTAGCACATTTTATCCGATCATGTTGTTAGTGGTGTCTTTTCTGAAGTCGTTTTTTTTTTTTTTTNTTTTTTTTCTAGATTCTGTATTCCATTGTCCATTGTTGTTATATATTGTTGGCGGTGTTGAAATATTCTATTTTTCAGTCAAGCGCGTGATTTACATTGTTCTAATTGGTTCCTCAATTTCGATTTATTTCCTTTTAGTTAGGCAATCGATGTCGTTTTTTAAATGTTTTTGCTGTCTCCTGATAGTTGTGCATGGAAAAAAAGACTTGATAAGAAATTAGTACCTAATTGAAAATCTTTTCCAGGGATATAATCACGATCATAACAAATTTAGAGGCTAAATTGTATTTTTTGCAAAAATATATACGGTGTGTCTACAGTTTTAAGAAATTAAATTGTTCCCACACCTGAATTCAGAGATTAATTTGAATCTTATTAGAAAAAAAACATCTAAGCACGCAGTTGCCAGGCATGTGATAAAAATTCTTGTACCTTTGTACTGTGAAAAAATTCTGAGCCTTAAATCATTTCCGGAGAAATATGATTTTGTGGATTTCTATGGGGAAAAAAGAGAGGCAAGTCTTAAATTATCAGAGTGCATTTATTGGAGTACATTAAAATTACCAGCATGTCTCATAATTAAATAGAATAAATTAATTTTGCTCCAATGTTTCAAATCTCTCGTTCCAATCTTTGCATTGGCTAATAGATAGATCAGTACAAAATATCAACTCTTTGATGTTTTGTTTTCTTGATATGTAAGCTATTCATATGTATATATACACATGATTGGCCTCTATTTAAGGACCTAACCAATCCCATGTTTCTTCAAGTGCTGCATATAAATGACATTATTAGTTTCGTGGGGATCTATCCACAAGATTAAGAAAAACTTTGCACTTGGAAATCCCGTGGAAGTTGAAAAATATCCCAGAACTCATCAAAAATGAAATATGATAATTCTATTGCTAAAGAAAATCACCTTTTCTTATACATTTTTAAAACGTTAAAATGAAAGAAATTAACACAGCAATTCAACAAATACCTTCTTAGTTTTTTTCCCCTAATAGAACAAGAAGTTATCCATTATTCTTCTTGTATCCTACAAATTAAACTCAAGTTTCAAATAATATCCTGGAATTCTATCATCTTAGGTACATACCTAGCGCTATGTTGGGTGTGTTTACACTGGGCAGAAGGGCTTCGAGATCCTTGCTTATTTTGAACATCGCGGGGAACTTGGTGGGGGGTTGGAAAACGCGAATCTGGCTCTTTTTGAGAACAAAGACCACAAGACCAGGTGAAAAATGGAACTGGCTTTGTTTACTTTTGAGAAAAGCGAAAAAGGTGGCCTCCTTCATTCTACTTGGACTGCTAATGCAATTGAGTTTGAGCCGACGAGGCTTCACCACAAGCCCAAAACGTCATCTAGGAATCCCCAAAAGAGAAGAAAAGAAAAATAATAAAGCACGGTAGATTCTATTGACAGCATTGCAGTAAATAAAATAAAATACATACCACAAAAGAGTGTATAAATAGCTGTTGTATCTTCTTAAATTGTTGCAAAAAATCAACTAACATTCATTCAACAACTCAAACTGTATTTGCATACAAGTTGATCAGTGCTGTGCAAGAATGCCTAGGGATAGAGAACCTCTTAGTGTTGGCCGTGTTATAGGAGACGTGTTGGACCCCTTCACAAGATCTATCTCCCTCATGGTCAATTACAATTCTAGAGAGGTTAACAATGGTTATGAGCTAAAACCCTCTCACGTTGTCAACCAGCCCAGGGTTGTTATCGGTGGGGAAGATCTAAGGACCTTCTACACTCTTCGTGTTGGCCGTGTTATAGGGGACGTGTTGGACTCCTTAGGCAAGTTCTTTTGGGTATCAGATTCTTTTTTCTTTTTTCTTTTTCTTTTTTTTAGGTATCAGATTCTGGACAAGATCGGTTATCGTCATTGAATGTGGCTGACTTGTGCTCACTCGTGCTAACAAATTATACTTTACTCCCAGGTTTTAGCTAACTCCTTGCATCTCTTGCTAAACACCACGTGTTTCATCAACGATCCCCTTTACTAGGCCGGGTAGATATCAAGTTTCAGGGTGAGTAGAACAACATTTAATTTAATACCTCTATGAAAAGTCGGCGTTGTCCTTTTAAATTTGATTCGACCCGAGGTCATGCAGTGGTAGAGCCGTATTCATTACCTGTCCGAAAGCTCGACTTTGCTCTTTGAGATTTTACTCAAACTTTACTCAAACCCAGCTAAAATTGAACAGCTATATAAAAATATTTAAAATCATTATGATTCGCTTAACAAGGCATCTATTGATTTTGGGTATGCCGAGATGGAGACTGGCCGTGGCTTGGCAGCCCTGCAATGCATTTCCATTTTAGGATAGTTCTCGCGCTCGGGATAATGGTGTTGTCAAGAAGAAGAGAAAAAAGTGAAAGGTGAGAAAGAAAAAGCAACCAATGAAATAGATTTTCGAATATTGCAGCCAAATATACCCCCCACCCGCATTATGGGAATTGGGTCCATACATGCTTTATGATTGGGTCCCGCAGTTTAGAGTTTTGCGGCCTTAAAGCTCCTTCCCGGAGGAGGGAGGGAGGGAGGGTCACCTGTGCTGATTGGTTTTCATATTCGAGTTGCATGTATTCTTCTCGTCTCGAGTTACCTTTCATACTTTTCGCTGTGAATATTGTCCGCCTTCGTACTAAGAAGCACCAGCAGTCAGTGGAGCACTGCTTTCCATCATTCAGGTAATTATGGTTTCTGATGCGGACAGATCATGCAGGCGTGGGGAGCCGTTGCCCCTATAGTGCACCGTGGCTGTTTCATGCTGGGTTGGATGTCCAGAAGGCTAAAATGGGCTGCCCTTTCAAGGTTTAAAACAATAATAAAAATAAATAAATCTGTATTTAACAATAAATAATATTATTATAAAATATATTGTAATATAAAAAATATTGTATTTTTTATATATATTTATCTTGCATAGTATACTATATGTTGCACTATATATATATATATATAAAAGAGATGGCTATAGATTATGTGCCCCCTTCAATCAATTACAACTTATATTTCAACTTGGTATCAAAACTGAAAATATCTAAACAAATTCTTTTATCTCTAATAAGCACAACCTTTTTTTTTTTCACAAAACAATTAATGCAGGACGTTTGTTCTCTCCCTAATTGGCACAACCTTCTCTTATCTACAAAAAAATTGTATCAAAACTTTTTCTTCATTTCTCCTTAATCTTCCAACATTTTCTATCCAACTTCTCCAGCTTCTCTAATGGATTCCACTTCTGCTACTATAGCTGGCATCAATGTTAGCATACCTGTTACTGCTACCTCATCCTTCTTTGTAGCTTTTATTTCTGTCAATATGTTTGTTCCTGTACCCTTATCTATCTCCTCAGCCTCCTCAACACCACTAACTATTGTTCCTCTTTTAAACATGCAACATGTCATTAATCTCAAACTTACCAACATAAATTATCTATTTTAGTGTATGTAGATGAAGCCATATTTGATCGGTTAAGGTGTGTTTTCCTTTATCAATGTTTCAACAATGTGTCCCTCTCCGTACAATGATGTTTTTGCTACTTCACCTGCTTTTTATTTGGTTTTTCCCTTGCTTTCTTGACCTGGAAACAGTAAGATCAACTTATCCTTAATGCATTCCTCTTCTTTTTATCCACAGACGTTCTTCACTTTGTAGTGAATTGCCCAACATCTTTTAGCGAAAGGAGCATGCTAGAACATGCTTTTGCATCTCCATCCAACTCTCGAATCATGCAATTGCATGACTGCCTTCAAGACCTTCATCAAGGTGATGATACCGTCATCACCTATCTGCAGAAGGTTAAGGGATTATTTGATAAGCTAGCTATCGCATGACATTCCATCTCCCTCACCAACTTCAACCTATGTGTTTTCGGGTCTTCGCAATGAATTTCATGACTTGGTTAATAGTTTATCTATAAAATCTGATCATCTACCATATTCTGAGTTGCATAGTCATTAATCTACTCATGAGTTTTTAGACATGACTCTCTTCCTCCTCTTTCTATGACTGCACTGTTACTACCAACACATATGTAGCCCCCCTTTGCCTTTGCCGCCCAACGTTCCTTTTCTGGTTTTAATGGCAGCAGTTCATCCTTTCAACGGGGTAGAGGAATATGCACTTTCCAACTTAGTATGGTTTTCCACCTGTCAGAGGTCACAGCAACAGCTTCTAGCAGGAACAGTGTGGGCATTTGCAGTAGAGCAGAATCAGTAATGCTAGTCAGTGGTAATGACAAATTAAGTGCCAACTTTGCAATATATTTGGGCATTCCGCACAGCAGTGCTCCTAGTTTGTGCAACATGGTAATCACGCCTCTGCCAACCTCTTATTCAATGACGCATCCATAGAAAATTCTGTCACTTGGTTTCCTGATACTAACGTCAATCAACATGTCACTCTAAATATTACTATGACACATGCAGAACTTTATCTTAGTAATGATTAATTATTTATTGATAATGGTAAAGGACTTGTTATATCTATCGCATCCTCGCGAGCGGAGCACGGCGTCACGACAACCATCGATTGATTTCGGGGTCTCTTAGTTTTATTTTTATGTAAAAGGGAGTCACCACCTAGTATTATGGTCACTAGAAAACCTAACTGGTCTTTCAGAGATTTTAAGGTAAGGGACTGGTTGCGTAAAGGAAAGGTGTTACCACCCCTAGTACGCCCTACCTAAGGTAAGCTACTTGGTGTTTGGTTTGTCTTATAATTACTATGATGTTGGTGTTTTCTAATCCCATTAGTTTCTTTTATTTCATTCTAACTTTTTTTTATTAAAAAAGAAATCTAAGGAGATTCAATGTACTTTACAAGCTCATTTTTTCTTGGTATTTCAAGAGTTTGCGACTTGTAAATCGCAAGAAGGAGGGACAAAAATTTAGAAATCTAGGGTGCTTTAAATGCCTTTTTTTGCCTTAGTGTTTTGTACTCTCACAGCTCGTAAACCATGAAGAGAAAAAAATTTGAAATGTCCTCGATTATAATCAAGACTTCTTTTAAAGATGTGTATGGATTTATTATTCCTAGAAAATTATTTTGGATATTTACCACTCCGGGTTTCTTTATTCAAATATTAATAGTGAATGATAACAAATTATTTCCAATAATATTTTGGATATTCGTCCTTTAAGGATTTTCTTATCCAAACATTAGCGATAAATAATAGATAAATTCTCTCCAAAATAAGATTTTTATATTTTTTTAGAATATTGACCAATACCCTTTGGAGTTTTACAAACATGTTGTAAAATCCAAAAATATAAGAAAATAATTTTCGTTGTGTTTAAGAAATCCATGCAAAAACATATTTTTCAAAACTTTAAATATTTGTTGTATAAAAAAAAACATTCAAAACATACTAGGGTATTGGCCGTATGCAACACAAAAAAAATATTTTTTATATTTTTTCTTTGTTAACAAAAAAAAAACATCACTCTTAATCGCAATTAAAGTCAACAACCCATATATTAATCAAATTCTTAAGGCTAAAATAAATCACTTATTAAATCCCAAAAAATATATAGAAACATATTCTTATATTTCATGGAAAATACAATTTGATTTTATTTATCCTTTAGATACTTGACTATATTAAATTAATTTTTTTTATCCTTTTGATTTTATATAAAAAAAAATACAAACAACACACTATCACTTTTTACACATCATTCTTTACATGTTATAAAATAAAAAAAATTAAAATTACCCAAAACAAGACCTTAACAATTCAAAAATTACACAACACACCTCAAAAAATACAGAAACGACAGAGAAACCTTCTGGATAATAGGAACAGTGGCAGCGTGTCTTCTCCACGTGTCGCCGCTGTCAATACCCAGAAATGGCCGGACCTTGGACCTTTTCTCCCCTTTCCACTGATGATGACCTGTAAAGAAAAATCAAATCACAAAAGCCAGTTGATTTTAGTTGTTTGTCTTTGTTCTCAGATCTGCTTTACTCCTCATTTTTCAAATCTGTCGGATCTGGAGCTAGGCGTTACATGCGTCGCCGCCGACAGACCAGGCATATGGATGGCAGGATCGACAACTTCCCTCTTCCTCCTTCATTTCTACACTAGCTATGTCGTCCACCGCTGCCACGGTTGGGAGATCGGTGCGCCTTTCAAGTCTCCCTCTTCTGCCTTTCAGCCTCCATCCTTAGTTCTTCATTTTCTTGGTCATGAGCTATTGTTGGCAGCGAAGAAGAAAGGAGAGTGAGGGGACGACTTTGGAAGAAGTGGGGAGACGACTGAAAACAAAAAGAAGGGTCGTCAATGCAGTTGATGGGTCTATGGAGAGTCTGTTTTCTTCTTTTATGTGAGCAGCTATATGGGAGAGAAATGACTGAAGGAAGGGGAAGGTCTGTGTGCAGAGGAGATGGTGGAATGACCGTTTGAGAGGGAAAGGAAAGCCTCCGACTGAAGGTTGAAGATCAGAGGCAAAAAGAGGAGGCGCCGCTCCTTTGGTTTCCTCTTGTTATGGCCTCGGGGAAGGGATAGTAAATGTTATGATTTTTAGGTTTTTTTTTGTACTCTCAATGTGTATATAGCTAAAGGTTCACTTATATAGAAAATCTCTACACATGTTATGGAAACATTGCAATAATTATTGTAAAGATTGTCTTCTATAATCAGCACCAACAAATTCTATATATATGGTATCTTATATTGCAGTGATTATTTTCCATAACCAGCACGAATCAAATCATATATCTATTATATTTTATATATTATAGTAATTATATATGATTTAGTAATTATCTCCTTGACATATTGTTTTCATAGCCCTGATGCTTTTATGTTATCGTCACATGTAAACTCTTATTATTATTTTTTTATTTAATAAAATATATCAAAACATGGGTCAAAAATTGGGTAGCAACAATATCTAATACAAGCTATAATATCTCGCATACCTCTAAATGAGTTTTTACGTTCTCTAATGTCTTGTATGTTTCAAAAAATTAAAAAAAACTCCTATTTGTTCAACAATTCTAGCGTGAAAACTATGTTTTCTTTGAATTTTACTGTTTTAGTTTTTTATGTTAAGGATCTCATCACCAAGGAGGTTTTGCTTTCCATTCAAAGGAAGGATGACCTTTATGTCCTTTTAGAATATTCTGTCACGCCTATGCCCCAAGTTTTTTTGTCTACTAGTTTCTCCACCTTTGCTAATATTTGGCATTGTCGAATTGGTCACCCTAGCTCTTGGGTTCTGAGTTTCTTAGCATTAAATAAAAAGGTCACTTGTACTTCTTGTCCTTTAAATATTTAATGTCCAGCATGTCCGTTAGGAAAATCATTGTGTTTATTATTAGGATCTACAGGTCACAAAACATCTACTCCTCTTAAACTTGTTTTTAATGATGTGTGGGGCCCTACACCTCTTTTATCTTCCGATAGTTTCTGTTATTTTATGATCTTTGTTAATGTGCATATAAAATTTATTTGATTTTATCCTTTTAATGGCAAATCTAATGTATTTAATGTGTTTCATCAATTTCAAGTTTTGGTTGAATGATAATTCTCTTACAAAATCAAATCAGTACAAACTGAATGGGGTGATAAATATCATAAATTAATTTTTTTCTTCAAAACTGTTGGTATTCACCATTGCATTATATATACACATACACATGAGCAAAATGGTACTATTCGGTGTCATCACAGTCATATTGTTGAAACTGGTCTTACCCTACTTTGTCACTATAAAGCTCCTCTAAAATCCTAGAATTACATATTTGAAACCTCTATTTATCTTATTAATCATATGCCGACTTCAGTCTTACATATCAAATCCCCATTTGAAACTCTATTTTATCAACCACTTCACTATAGTTTCCTACATTCTTTTGGATGTTTCTACTTTTCATTTCTCCGACCATATAATGCTCATAAGTTAAACTATCACTCTCCTCCTTGTGTGTTTATAGGATATAGTTTATGTCATCTAGGTTATCATTGTCTTAATTTGACTTCAGATCATATTTACATCTCCTGTCATATTTGTTTTTATGAAAATTCCTTTCCATTTATTGAGTCTACTCGTGTTCCTGCTATAACCAATTCTAACCCACAACCGGCCCTTATCTCTTACCTTCATATCTTAACATCTTTCCTATCATTTAACCCATCACAAACACAAATCCTTTACCTATACACCTCGGTCCGCTAACCACCATCTGCAACCATGTCTCTTGATCATTTTACAGGTTCAGGTTCTGTTATTATGGATATTATAGCTACTGAATCTCCTTATTCTGCTACGTGACTGGTTTCTCCCTCACAAGTTCTAGCCTTTTCTTCCCAGGTCTCTGTTGAGTCACCATCAGACCTAGATCTCCGTGTTGATCTTTTCAGCTACTTCATTCCACAACAACCACCTCCCATTAGATCTCCTAACTCTTTTGTTGTAGTTGTTTCTCGAAAGCATCCGATAGTGCTGTATCCTGCTAGAACAAGTCTGTCAATGTAAGCTCAGTATCTGCATCTCTACCGCTTCTTAACTCACGGGTAACATATTCCTCTGTTTATGATCCTTTATCTTTCAGAGAAGCTGATCATTTTCTGTGTTAGCATTTTGCTATGGAATTTGAGATTATTACTTTATACGCCAATGACACTTAGTCCTTGGTTCCATATGAACCTTTTATGAATGTTGTTAGTTGCTGATGGGTTTATAAAATTAAGCATCAAGCTGATGGTAATGTTGAATGCTACAAAGCGTGTTTGGTTGCGCGAGGCTTCTCTCAACAGAAAGGTATCGATTACTTAGAAATCTTTAGCCTGGTTGTTAAATCGACTACTGTCTGCCTAGTCCAAGCTATTGTCATCTTTAATTGTTGGAAGATTCACCAACTTGATATTCATAATGCATTTCTTAATGGTTCACTTTGGGAGGTTGTTTATATGCAGCAACTTATGGGATTTGTTGGCCCTACTTTGCTAACTCATATATGTTGCCTTTTTAAATCTTTCTATGGTTTAAAACAAGCCCCGCGAGCTTGGTAGAAATTATCAAGTGACTTTTTTCTGTCTGTTGGCTTCTGAGCTTCAAAGGTTGATACATTATTATTTATTTTGAAAGTGAATCACAATATCTCTTATTTGCTTGTTTATGTGGATGACATTCTGCTCACTGGTAGTAATTCTAGTTTGCTTCAAAGCCTTATTACCCTACTCAGTTCAGAATTCAAACTTCTAGATCTGGGTTCTACTCACTATTTCTTAAGGTTTGAGGTTACTCCCACTAGTATGGGTCTCATGGTTGCTCAACATAACTATGCTCTTGACATTTTGAGTCATGCTGGTATGTCCATTTATAAGCTTGTTCATACACTGGTTTTTTCCTCAAAGAATGGACTCCTGCTTAGTGCACCATTCTCGAACTCGAATCATTTTTGATAAGTTATTGGTACCCTTTAATATCTCACATTTACTAGACTTGACACATATTATGCTATCAATAATGTACGTTAGTTTATGCATGCCCCTATAAAGAGTCATTGGGGGGTTATCAAATGTATATTACGAAACGTAAAGGGTAAGCATTCCTTTGGTCTTCATCTTAGTCGTGGTTCCTCATTATCCCTTTATGGTTTTACTGATGATGATTAGGCAGAAAGCATCGATAATCGAAAGTCTACGGATGGTTACATTATTTTTTCTGCACTACTCTCATTTCATAGAAATTTGGCAAGCAATGCACTGTTGCTCACTCTTCCACAAAAACAGAATATAAAACATTAGTTGATGGTACTGCTGAGATCCTTTGGCTTCGTTACCTTCTAACAAATTTGTGTTTTTCTTCTAGTTTTGCTACCACTATTTGGTGTGACAATTTAGGTGTTGCATATTTGTTTGTTAATCTTGTTTTTCATGCACGCATAAAACATGTTAAGATTGATTATTACTTTATTTGTGACGGCGTGGCTAAAAAGAAGATACAAATTCATTTCATACTTTTCAAAGACTAATTAGTTGATGTTTTTACTAAACTGTTTCCCCACTCTCCTTTTGCTCTCTTATAGTGAGGTTTCCTAACTTCAACTTGAGAGAATGTATTATGGAATATGATATAATATAAAAAATATTATATTTTTTTATATATATATTTATCCTGGCATATTATGTATATTACACTGCTATATATATATATATATATATATAGAAGACATGACTACAGATTATATATGCCCTTCAATTAATCATAGTTTATGCTTCACCCAATATCAAGATAATAGATACGTAAGATTGGATGAATAAAGAATCAATATGTTTTATAATTTATAACTCATTTGCATACAAGTTGATTGGATAGAGAACCTCTTAGTGTTGGCCGTGTAATAGGGGACATGTTGGACCCCTTCACCAGATCAATCTCCCTCAGGGTCAATTACAATTCTAGAGAGGTTAACAATGGTTGTGAGCTCAAACCCTCTAAAGCGCCCAGGGATTCTGGGCATGCATCCCCTTACATGTTACTTTAAACGTACTGTGTGGAGGATTGTTGGAGAGGGACATTAACTACACGGAACATATTCTGATTTTGTTGTAGAGCATCTTGGTTTCCAGGACAACATTATTCTTCCAAATATGATTCCTAATGATCCTATTTCCGTGAATATTTTGCTGGCGAATGGTTGGATGAAAATTTAATTGAGCAGTGGTCCTTTTCCACCAATGCTCTTTTAGATGGTCTTAGCTATATCTGCAACAGAATTACTTTTTAGAAAGCGTTACTTCTTAAAAGGCCTAGTTG
Organism: Populus ilicifolia; assembly: GCA_015708895.1. Classification (NCBI taxonomy): domain Eukaryota; kingdom Viridiplantae; phylum Streptophyta; class Magnoliopsida; order Malpighiales; family Salicaceae; genus Populus; species Populus ilicifolia. The sequence continues at coordinate 472,766 of SRLM01000375.1, read as the reverse complement.
AAAAATATCATTGCTATAATATGTCTCATAATGATCACGTTTCAGCAGCATGTAGATTAATGTTAGCAGTGCTTGGATGGATCTTGCCGGGTCTAATTTAAATTGAATCCATGCTGCATTAATCAGCTACTACCATAATAATATTTACAACAGAGCCGCTAACACATCTAGAGTTTGTAGTTGTTATATTCCCATGATAACATGATATTAGAGGCTATGATGAAACACAAAGATTTTTTGGGCAAGTAGCTGGCATTGTCTATTTCATTTCTAGTCACCGTCAATGTAATTTTATAAAAAGCACGAGAAAGTGTGAATGATAATTGTGGCAAGCAAAGATATTGAAAGGGTTACTGTGTACGTACGTCGCCATATTGTATGTGATCCAACTAATTACCACGACTTCTTGCGATTGTCTTTATTGATTAGGAAAATAAACTCAGTATGATGTGCGAAGGTTGATCCTAATATACCATGTGTATTGGTAATTTGAGTAGGACAAGAGGTTGTGTGCTACGAGAGCCTCAGGCCGATAACGGGAATTTATCGGTTTGTTTTTGTGTTGTTTCGGCAACTAGGTAGGCAAACAGTGTATGCCTGTGGGTGGCGGCAGAATTCCAACACCAGGGACTTTGCTGAACTCTACAATTGAGGGTCGCGAGTGGCTGCAGTTTATTTCAACTGCCAGATGGAGAGTGGCTCCGGTGGAAGGAGACCATAAGAGAAAGATTCCCGTCGTAGGAAACGCAAAGGACAAATTATTGAAGTAAACTCAATTTAAAAGGTCAAGGAAGGTAACTACTAGTTGTTACTGCCCAATCGTCCAGCTGTCGGCCGCCGGCTGCTTTCGCACCGTCGATCACAACCGCCTCCACACTTGAAGGTTGAATTTTTCTTATTTTGATTTCGTGTATAAATAGGCAGTTAAACTTATGCAATTATGTGTGGAGAGATTGAGAAAAACACTAGAGAGAAAGAAAGAAAAAGAGGGGTTGTTGTAAGTTTTTGTTTATGTTATTGTAAGCTTTGTTCTTGAAATAAAAGAGTGTGTTTTATCCCATCTGAGTATTTCAAAGCCACCACAAGTGGTTTCTCCCACCAACAATTGGTATCAGAGCCCCGTTCATCAGAAAACAGAGGTATTTTTAGGATATATCTGAATTTTCAAAGTTGTCAAAAACACGTTTTGAGCATTCCAAAATGTAGAGCTCATCAATACGAACTTAACGATGAAAAAATCAGATCAATCGGAGTAAGGGGTGGACCACACTCTCCATCTGAAGTTTCACTACTGTAGACCACATGCCTTGAGGAAGAAGACGAAGCCGAGCCAAACACCGAGCCATATTCTAAAGCCAAGCCGAGCTCCAAGCCATATTCCAAAGCCAAGCCAAGCTCCGAGCCATATTCTGAAGCCAAGCCAAAAAGAATATTCCTTGGAATATTCCCGGTTCAACCCAGCAAACCGCTCGAATTGGTTTTTGGATCGGTTCACCCCATTTTGACCTGTTTTTTACAAAGTCAGACTGGTTCCCTACTATTTGGACCATTCTGGATCCATCTACGGTGTTGGTTTTGCCAAATTCGACTCCTAAAAGGTGATATAGTCATTTAAAGAGTAAAATAACTACAGAAAATGCATAAACACTCATCCCAAAGCTAACCAAAGAGAACTATGATAGTTGGTGCATCAGATTGAAGGCATTCCTTAGTTCATAAGAGTGTATAGATATTGTGCAATATGGTTATGATGAACCAGAGTCCAAAGAATCAGAAAATGCTTTACTAGAGGTACAGAAGCAAGTCCTCAAAGCTAATAGAAAGAAAGACAACAAAGCAAAGACCATCATTTATCAAGGTCTTGATGAAGCCACATTTGAGATCATTGCTTCTGCAAAAACATCAAAAGAAATATGGGAGGCCCTCCAACAAAAATACAAAGGTGGTGACAAAATAAAGAAGATTCATCTCTAATCTTTGCGAGGTGAATTTGAATTGTTACAAATAAAGTCCTCAGAATCCATTTATAATTATCACACAAGAATTATGGTGATAGTCAATCAGATGAGAAGAAATGGAGAAGCCCTTTTAGATGCTTGAATTACAGAAAAAATTTTGAGATCCCTAGATCCAAAATTTGATTTTGTTGTTGTTGCTATTGAAGAATCCAAAGAAGTGAACAAGTTAACAGTGGATGAACTTAGGAGTTCTTCGCAAGCTCATGAGTAGAAGATTGTAAAAAGAAATGGAGATAAGGCAATTGAGCATGCCTTACAAGCAAAGTTATCTCTCAAAGACAGATATGAGCAAGGGGAGACTTCAACAAGTGGATACTCCACTCGAGGAAGAAGTCAATAAATACGAGGAGGATTTCAACGATTTCAAGGTAGAGGTTCTTGGAATACAAGTTTTAGAGGAATAGGTGGTAGAAACACCACCAGAGGAGGTCGAGGACAATAAGTATTCACTCCTAGAGGAAGAGGAGGTGGTTACAATAACCGTGATAAGAGGAATATTTAGTGTTATAATTAAAATCAATTTGGGCACTATAGCACTGAATGTCAAAAGAAAGCTCTACTGGAGATACGTGAGCAAGTCAACTATGCAGAAGAGGATGTCAACAACAGAAAAGCAGCTGTATTATTTGTCCAACAAGGACTTAACAGGAATCAAGAGAATATTTGGTATCTTGATTCTGGAGCCAGCAATTAAATGTGTGGTCAACGAGATTTATTTAGTGATCTAGATGAGACCATACAAGGTTTTGTTACCTTTAAAGATACCTCAAAAGTTTCATTTAAAGGTAAAGGCAACATCCCAATTAAGTTGAAGAATGGTGATCATAGCTACATCGCCGATGTCTACTATGTCCCAGCCATAAAGCAGAACTTGGTAAGCATAGGTCAACTTCTAGAGAGAAGCTATACACTTTATATGAAGAATTGTCATCTGATAATTATAGACTACAATGGGAGATTAATTATCTATACGAAAATGTCCAAGAATAGCATGTTTCCTTTAAACATCCAATATGATGCAGCAAAATATTTGGGTGTCATCACCAACAGTGAAGAATGGCTTTGGCACCTGATGCTTGGACATCTGAATTTTACAAGTCTGAAGATGCTAGCAAGCAAGAAGATGGTCAAAGGTATGCCCCACATTGATCATCCAGATGAAGTTTGTGAAAATTATGTCCTCAGCAAACATCACAGATCTAGTTTTACCAAAGAAGTCAACTAGAAAGCAAATAAGTCACTGGAGTTAGTGCACACAGATGTGTGTGGTCCTATAAAGCCTATATCAAATGGACAAAATAGGTATTTTCTCATTTTTATTGATGATTTTAGCAGGAAGACATGGGTATATTTTTTGAAGAGGAAGTCAGAAGTGTTCAATTGTTTTAAAGATTTTAAAGCAATTATTGAGAAGCAAAGTGGCTATAAGATCAAAACCGTGAGATTTGATCAAGATGGAGAATATACAGCAAATGACTTTGAAGATTTTTGTACACAACAAGGCATCAGACATTAGACAACACCAGCTTATACACCACAGCTGAATAGTGTAGCTTAGAGGAAGAATCGAACAATTCTTGATATGGCAAGAAGTCTACTCAAAGCAAAGAAACTGCCCAAGCAATACTAGGCTGAAGCTGTATCATGTGCAGTGTTTTTACTAAATCGCTGCCCAACCAAAAGTTTGCAAGCTGTCACTCCACAAGAAGCATGGAGTGGTCACAAACCAAGTGTTACTCATCTTCTAGTCTTTGGTTGTGTGGCATATACAAAAGTCCCAGATGCAAAAAGGACCAAACTTGATGATAAAAGCGAGAAATGCATCTTTGTCGGATACGGTGAGAGAAGGATGGGATACAAGTTGTATAATCCCATCATCAAGAAGGTAATTATGAGCAGAGATGTTATCTTTAAAAAAGATAAAACTTGGCAATGGAATGATGACCAAGAAGTAGTTAAATAGATCAGCACTGATTTGATCCTTAAAGATGAAGAAGTACCAACAGTACTTGCAGAAGGTCCGATAGTACCAGAAGATAAGCCACAAAGTCCAGTACATAGATTTTCTATATTCAACAGTAGAAACATACCAGAATCATCATCAGCATCCTCATCAGAAGGACCGAGAAGGATGAGAAATCTAGAAGAGCTGTATGATACCACTCAAGTAATGGAAGATACAATTTTATTTTATTTTTTTGCAGATAGTAACCTACTTAGCTTCAATAAAGCTATCAAAGAAGAGAAGTGGATAAAAGCAATAGATGAAGAAATACATGTCATTGAGAAGAATGATACGTGGAAGCTTACCTATCTACTAGAATACAAGAAAGCATTAGGTGTCAAATGGGTCTACAAGACAAAGAAGAATGCAAAAGGAGAAGTGCAAAGATACAAAGCAAGATTAGTGGTGAAAGGCTACAAACAGAGAGAAGGCATTGACTATGGAGAAGTGTTTGCTCTAGTAGCCCGGCTAGAGACAATCAGACTGATGATCTTATTAGTTGCACAACATAGATGGAAGATCTATCAACTTGATGTAAAGTCAGCATTTTTGAATGGCTTCTTGGAAGAAGTGATCTATGTTGAATAACCACTTGGATACATTGATACTGAAAATGAAGGCAAAGTATACAAGTTGAAGAAAGCCCTCTACGGTTTGAAGCAAGCTCCGCATGCTTGGCATACCAGAATTGACAGGTATTTTCAAGATAATAGATTTGAAAAATATCCATATGAACATGCAATTTATGTGAAGAAAGAAGCAGATGACAACATATTATTTGTGTGCCTATATGTTGATGACTTGATATTCACCGGCAACAATCCTATCATGTTTGAAGACTTCAAGAAAAGCATGGTACAAGAGTTTGAGATGATAGACATTGGTCTAATGGCACATTTTCTTGGCTTAGAAATGGTGCAGAAAGAAGAAGGAATTTTTGTATCTCAAAGCGGTTATGCCAAAGATATTCTTGAAAGGTTCACGATGGAAAGCTGCAATCCGGTATCAACTCCAGTTGAGAATGGAGTGGAATTGAAGAAAAGAAAAGTTGGAAATGTTGATCCAACTTACTTCAACAGCTTAGTAGGAAGTTTAAGGTACTTGACATGTACCATACCAGATATACTCTACGGAGTCGGACTGATCAGCAGATATATAAAGAAGCCAGACCAGTCTTATTTGAATGCAACCAAGAGAATTCTTCGCTACATCAAAGGAACAATAAATGAAGGTATGTTTTATACCTCAAGTACAAATTTCAATCTTACTGGCTACTCGGATAGTGATTGGGGTAGAGATTTGGATGAAAGAAAAGATACAACAGGGTTTGTATTTTTCATAGAAGATATATATTTCACATGGTCATCCAAGAAACAATCGATTGTCACGTTATCAAGTTGTGAAGCTGAGTATGTTGCTGCCAACTCAGTTGTATGCCATTTAATATGGTTAATGAATTTGCTGAAGTTTTTGAGATTTCCTCAAGAAAATCCTATAGAGATTTATATTGATAATCGATTAGAAATTGCATTGGCAAAGAACCTGGTGTATCATGAAAGAAGTAAACATATTGATACACGTCATCATTTTATTCGAGAGCATGTAAAGAACAAAGAAGTCGAGCTGATATCCTACAAGACAGATGATCAAATTACAGATATTTTTACCAAACTATTGAAGAGAAAAGTATTTATCAGATTGAAATTCATGCTTGAAATGACATCTTTCGATTAAGTTTAAGGGGAAAAAAATATATATGTCTGTGTATATATATATAACATGGCTACTTGTACGATATTATCTAGCTTCCGCTGTAATCCCTAATGAAAATGTCTAATTACATCAAGATATCAATAAAATAGGAAAATTATGATTATTGCAAGTATCGAGTCGCTGCAGCTCTTCGCCCTTTTTATACTACGTGTCACAATTCTGTCCACTCATGTTGGAGTGGATGATAAATGACAGAACCCCGTCAAAATAATGGAGATGGAGAATGAATGACTGTAATTAAACCATTTTTCTTATCGAAATCGCGGCTTTGTATTTGATTTTTTTTTTCCAGTGCTGTTTTTCTTTTTTTAAAAAGTTAGGGACTTAAAAACCAGAAAAATTAAATTAAACTAGTAATAACAGATCAAATCAGATCATGATTTAACATAAAGTTTAATCTTGAATAAAAATCATTAAATATTGGGTAGCCCCACTGAATTAAGCTTTTAGATAGTCATGATTAGCTATTCCGACATGCTGCTAAATTTTACACATGTTGAATTAAAACTCATCATCATGTATTCAATAACTCTCTATCTTCGTTGCCTAATGTATTGTCCACGTCAACTTTCGCTTTATTCCTTGTAATTAATCTTGATAAAATCATTATTAATAAATTTATTGTAATTTATTAACATGTATACCTTTTGAGATTTCCTTAAAAAGATTTTCCTGCATCTTTCTTCTCCTATGCATGCATTTTAATATATCACAAGCATATTAAAAGATCTTGCTGCAATTGCTTGGAAGGAGATTGATTTAGAGGACCTAAAACAAGTCGTGGCTTGGTTTATTGAGTGAGGTGGAAATTACAAGCCAAAAAAGGACTGGGAAAGCAGTGTGCTCGAAGCTGCTTTCATTCAACTAATTAGCTTGAAGTTGCTTGCATTCAACTAATTACTTGGGAAGCATGGAGAAATAGAAAATACCTTGTAATTGTCGAAGACAGGAAACAAGAGTTTGTAGTGATCTGTTAAGTCGTTTATGCTAGTTTTTAATAATGTGAAAATTAACTTCAATCATTTGCCAATTGCCTGTTGTTCATAATTATACAAAACAAATAGTTAGTTGCTACTTATCGCCCGAAGACTTAAATTTTTTAAGATTAAATAGTTGTATACGTACTAGCATCGTTGTCCACAGGGTTGAAAGAAGATGTGTTAATGATCATAAAAAAAAATAGTATCCTCCAGTAGCATAGCATGGTGCAAACAATAACCATGTAACTGTCACTCACCAGATACTTAGAAAATGTATAGAGTGATCAGGTTATGGAATCACAAACCCTTAAAGTAGAGGCAATTTCCTCTGAATAAATCTGTTTAATTCGTCAGGGATGGCTAAAATTACTCAGCATAAAGAACCAAGTAAAAATATATACATGCCATTGAAAACTAACTCATCCTTGCCCGATATTTTCTTTCAATACCCTTCCCTGATTAATTGTGTCCGTATAATTTCTTTGGCTACAATATTGCATAACTATTAAGGAGGCTACGTACTATACTAAGCAGAAAATTACACCGCGTGAGTTTTTCACTATATACATGGACAAGTTCATTGCGAAATGCTATAATAAAATTATTATTTTGTTCATTAATTGAAAAGAATAGAAGTGTTAGCTGTGGGAGTGTTTTAATATTTTTACCTTTCATTTTAATTTTTTTATTCCCTTGAGTTTATTTTTAATTTTGGTTTTCATCTTTATTCTTTTAATTTTAATTTTTCTGGTTGAATTTTTTTAATTACATTTTTTGATATTTAATTTATTTGAGATTAAACTTTATAATTTTTCTACTTGTTACGTTTCCAAACTAATAACATAAATAACGAGTTTTAATAATAAGTGCAGTTAAAAATCAAATGCTGTGTTAACTGTTTATGCAAAGGAGCTGCAAGAGGGGCCAATCTCTAAATTGATGGAGAGAGTGGCAGAGGGTTCAAAGAGAATGACTTACGAGTATAGTTTGCTTGCTGCTAGATTGTGCCATCAGGGATAAAGGAAGAAGAAAGAAGGACTACTTCCGACGACGACAGGCAGTCAATCACTAGTACTCATACACACACCAGCACCTGTTTTTTTTTTTTTAATTTAAACGTGTTGTTGTATGTTTATTTTCTATTGCTTTCTAAATGTAAAGTGGATACTATCCAAAGAAATGTTTCGCCAGCTACATGCGTGAAATATTTACTGACTGTGGAGAAAAATGATTTGTAAGATTAGAAAAATAATTAGAGTGGAATCATAAGAACAGTAAAGGAATCAATTGGCAGCGGTAATCATGATCTGCTTGTAATGAGGCAGGAGTAGAAGATTGATGTTGCCTGTCGCAGTAGACAGGGCTATGAGATTGGACTGACATCATAGGAGTCCTGGAAGATACCTTTCCGACATCTGAGTTCGCTCCGTATACATCAACTTCTGTGATTCAGTAATGTCATGATGCATCGATTGAATTAAACAGCATAGGTGATTAAATTTAAGATTTATTTTTTAAAAATTATTAGTTTAAGTATTATAAATTTAAATTTTTTAAAAAATTCATATAATTATTAATTATAAAATTCGAATAGAATCAAGATACCCAAACTAGCGATAAACAAAAGTACAAGAGTCCTCTAGTAATGTTTAAGAAAATTGGGTGTTATGATTTGATTAATTTAATTAATCCACATATTTTCCAGGATAAGCCTCGAATTAAGAGAGTTGTATTCTTTATGTCTATAAATGAAAGTTCATGTTAGATGGGTTAGATAGGGAAGATGCTAATTAGAAAATTAATTTCATGTAAAGCCAAAAACTAGATGCAGGAGTAATTTCTAGGTAATTTGCCCTTGAAGATGTTCTGCCACAATGAGCCTTGAGAGAAAAAATGGAGCGTATGAATGGGAAGTGGCAAGGGGCCTCTTTCATCCATAGTGACCCACATAGTTAAATATTAGGACCTGCCATCTTGTGTAATTGGGCTCTCCACAAAATGCCCAAAGATTCTCACGACATGTCCGTCAGCAGGTGGTAGGTTTTTTAAAACCCTGGATCGGAACGCCTGGGTCGTGTTTCATTATTGTTTTTGGAATAGGACGACAGAGACAATAGAGATTCAAAAAATAAAACAAGAACAAAATTATATTTGATAATGATGTATAATATAAGGTAATTGTTTTTATTTTTTATGATAAAAAAACATAAAAAAATATTAAAAAACAAATTACTTTTAATATATATTTTTATTAAAATTTTATATTTAAAAAAATTAGATATTATTATTTTTTCACTTTAGTTTATATTAGGTATTAAGATTAATAATATTATAATAATCTTAGTTATAAAACCAAACCTAACTTTATATCTTGACGTGGAGCCTTGATTAGTTCGAGTTTTTTAAAAAATGGATGATTGACTTGATCTTGTCCAATCAAAATCCTAGATCAATCAACCATCTAGGTGGTGGTCAAATGGTAAGGGCTTGGGATCAAGGGGTTTGTTCCCTCTGTGGTCTCAGGTTCGAGTCTTTGGTTGCTCATATGATAGTCATTGGAGGCTTACATGGTCGTTAACTTCAGGGCCCGTGGGATTAGTCGTGGTGCGCACAAGCTGGCCCGAACACCCACATTAATCTAAAAAAAAAATCCTAGATCAATCATGGATAAAATAAGGATACAAAACTTTTTGTTTAATTAAATAGACTAAATTATTTTTTTCTCAACTAATTAATTAATTAACACGCTTTAAAAAAATTAAAGACAAGTAAAAAAACTAGTATATTTTGTAACACCATATCTATTGCTTATCTTGCCATTAATCCGGTCATACTTGCTCACTTCAAGCATATTAAAGTTGATTTGCTCTGTGTTCGTTAACATGTTTTATTGGGATACATTGTTATTCGATTTATCTTTAATGATAAGCAAGTAATTGATGTGTTTGTTGAGGGTGTCTCTACTCCTATATTTCAAATCTCTCATTTCAATTTTTGTGTTGGTCTTTCCCTTGCTAAGATTGAAGAGGGCTAATAGATAGATCAGTTCAAAATATAAACATTGATTACATATATAGCTATAATATTTACAGGTGTAAGTATATTAAAGTCTATTTAAGTTGAAAATAATTAGGAGGCTTGACTAATAGTTAACCAATTCTTTTCATATATATATATAGGGCAATATACAATAGCAAATGGAGATTATCACACAAGAGTATGTCTATGAGTATGTCTATAGTATTTTCTATTTATAATATTTACTATATAAGTACATTTTATAACAATACACAAGCATATATCAACTCTTTGATATTTTGTTTTCTTGATATGTAAACTATTCATATGTATATACACATGATTGGCCTCTACTTAAGGACCAAACCAATTCCATATTTCTTCAAGTGCTGCATATAAATGACATTAACTACTCAATAATATTGTATAATTGCAAGGGCAGTGACATTCATATACAAGTGAAGAAACTACCTTAATCATGGCGATAACTATAAATTGGCTGTCAAATGAGGTATTTGAAGTCCACATAGATGCGTGTCAAATTCTCAAAATAAAGAAAAAAAATGAACAACCCTAATTTCTTTAAAACTCCCTCTCTATAATTAATAACAAAAATATCGATTTCCCTGGTTTCATGGGCATAAATATATATAGTATATCAAAAAATTTCAGACCGGGTAGATATCAAGTTTCAGGGTGTGTAGAGCAACATTTAATACCTGTATGAAAAGTCGGCCCTATCCTTTTAAATTTGATTCGACCGGAGGTCATGCAGAGGTAGAGCAGAATTCATTACCTGTCCGAAACCTCGACTTTGCTCTTTGAGATTTCACTCAAACCCTGCTTAAATATAACAGCTATATATAAAATAATTAAAATCATTATGATTGGCTTAACAAGGCATCTATTGATTTTGGGTATGCCGAGATGGAGACTGGCCATGGCTTGGCACCCAAGCAATGTATTTCCATTTTAGGATAGTTCTCTTTGCTCGGAATAATGGTGTTATCAAGAAGAAGAGAAAAAAGTGAAAGGTGAGAAAGAAAAAGCAACCAATGAAATTCGCAGCCAAATATACCCCCCACCCGCATTATGGGAATTGGGTCCATACATGCTTTATGATTGGGTCCCGTAGTTTAGAGTTTTGTGGCCTTAAAGCTCCTTCCCGGGTGAGCGAGGGAGGGAGGGTCACCTGTGCTGATTGGTTTTCATATTCGAGTTGCATGTATTCTTCTCGTCTCGAGTTACCTTTCATACTTTTCGCTGTGAATATTGTCCGCCTTCGTACTCAGAAGCACCAGCGGTCAGTGGAGCACTGCTTTCCGTCATTCAGGTAATTATGGTTTCTGATGCGGACAGATCATGCAGGCGGGGGGAGCCGTTGCCACTGTATGGCACCGTGGCTGTTTCATGCTGGGTTGGCTGTTCAGAAGGCGAACATGGGCTGCCCTATCAAGGTTTAAAACAATAACAATAATAATAATTAAAAAAATCTGTATTTAACAATAAATAATATCAAGATAATAGATACTAAAGATTCGATGAATAAAGAATCAATAAGTTATAAATATAGTAAAAATTTGAGCCGCAGATATCGATTTTCATCACTAACAATTAGCAACGCGAAGATTCGTAACTGTACACTCACAATTTAAGATATAACTCGGACTAAAAATGAAAGCAGAGAAATTTATATACATGGCAAGAAAATTTACTATCAAGAAAAGGATGGCTTAAAAAACTGGAAAGGGAAAAGAGATTAGCAAAGAAAATTAGTGATAGAAGGATCGCAAGAGCCCAATAGCACTCATCTCAACAGCCCAATAGGATAGAAGAGAAAAGGACCTTGTCTCTCCCTTTTCTTTCTCTTTTCCTTTTAATCCTCGGACTATTATGGTGAGTTTAGACTATATACACAATTACAGGTGATTTCCCTCAAACTCTAGATTCCGCTCCGCTATTCCTGTGGTTTGAACTTGACAAGGCAAATATACCTATCCCAGACCTTTCTTAACCACGGGAAGTCCCTGTCTCGCTATTTTTTTCCATCTTTCAATTGGTGAAACTGAGAAAAGGATTTCAAATTTTTTGGGATGACAAGGACCATTAAGAACCTTGCATGCAAGACTTGAATAATTACAGCACGTTAATTTAGGGGTCCATATGAATTGCAAGGATAGGTGGTGCATGGCACTCGCAGGTTTCCTGATGGAATTCTTAAGACGAATAACTCCATCTAGTTGAGAATCAATGCAAGCAATGGTGAAGAAGACGGAAGACAGTCAAACAACATCGCCTCTGTAGCTCGTGTTGTCGTCCTGCCTGGAGAAGAAGCATATCCTTCGCAGAAAACAAAGAAGATTAGGAAGTGTTTTGGAAGGCGGCTTCTTAGATTGTCCGTCCCAGATTAATAATTTCGAAAGACAAATATATCTATGTTAAAATTTTAATGAATTTGAGACATCATATTCGTGAAAAATTAATGAATTTGATGCTATTCTAAAACGAGCGTTATTTATATATATATATAAAAAAAANTTTATATATATATAAAAAAAAAAAAAAAACCTTAACTATCCCTATTCTTTATTTTTAAATATTGTACTTACATGTTTGTATGTGGATGTTATGTAATTTGTTAGTAAATTTATTATTTCACTTGTTATTTATAATTTATAAAACGGTAAGCTATATATAACTGGATTTTAGACGTTGAAGCCTTAAAAATAAAACAATAAACTTAATTTGATTGTTCACGAGTTCCCTCCATGATTCAACCAAGATAATTAAATTCATATGTCTATTTTGTTTTCAATCAAATATAAATAATGATATTTTCAGCAATCACATTAAGAAAAAATCTATAAATGTACTTATCAAATCCTAAACTCTTTGATTTATATATTCTGGAGAGTCATAATTAATGCCGATATGATTAAACATTAACTGCCCCATCATCATTATACTAGGTACTATTTACTTATCAGTTAGTAAATCGCATAAAGTAAACCATTAATCACCTTTTCCTGTAATAATTATTTCTTTCCTAACGACCGATCGAGCAATAGTTTATGATAGGGTTCAAGGTGTTCAAACCCTTGAGCTCTTGCACCGAATGCAACTCGTGCCTGAACAAGATTCCACCCCATCGGTCCCTATACTATATTTTTGGATCGGTTTGATTCCATTATTAGTTTCGCGGAGATCTATCCACAAGATAAAAAAAAAACTTTGCACTTGGAAATCCCATGGAACTTGAAAAATATCCCAGAACTCATAAAAAATGAAATTTGATAATTCTATTGCAAGATAGCTATTTGCGAAGAAAATCACTTTTTCTTATATATTTTTAAAATGTTAACATGAAAGAAATTAACACAGCAATTAAACAAATACCATCTTAGTTGTTTTTTCCTAATAGAACAAGAAATTATCGATTATTCTTCTTGTATCCTACAAAGTAAACTCAAGTTTCAAATAATATCCTGGCATTCTATCATCTTACGTACATACCAAGCGCTATGTTGGGTGTGTTTACACTAGGTAGAAGGGCTTCGAGATCCTTGCTTATTTTGAACATCGCAGGGAACTTGGTGGGGGGGTTGGAAAACGTGAATCTGCTTCTTTTCGAGGACAATGACCACAAGACCAGGAGAAAAATGAAACTGGCTTTGTTTAATTTTGAGAAAAGGTGGCCTCCTTGCAATTGAGTTTGAGCTGTCGAGGCACCACCACAAGCCCAAAAGGTCATCTAGGAATCCCCAAAAGAGAAGAGAAGAAAAATAATAAAGCACGGTAGATTCTATCGACAGCATAGCAGTAAATACAATAAAATACATACCACAAAAGAGTGTATAAATAGCTGTTGTATCTTCTTAAACTGTTGCAAAAAATCAACTAACATTCACTCAACAACTCAAACTGTATTTGCATACAAGTTGATCGGTGCTATGCAAGAATGCCTAGGGATAGAGAACCTCTTAGTGTTGGCCGCGTCATAGGGGACGTGTTGGACCCCTTCACCAGATCCATCTCCCTCAGGGTCAATTACAATTCTAGAGAGGTTAACAATGGTTGTGAGCTCAAACCCTCTCAAGTTGTCAACCAGCCCAGGGTTGATATCGGTGGGGAAGATCTAAGGACCTTCTACACTCTGGTAAGTCCCGGCCATGTCCTCCTCCTTTACGCAGTAATGTTTTTGTTTTTCAGTCATTCGTCGAGTATAATTTATTCTCTGGATTCTTTGAAACCTGATGAGCGGTGAAATTCAATTCTATCTTAGGTTATGGTGGACCCTGATGCACCCAGCCCAAGTAACCCAAACCTCAGAGAATACTTGCATTGGTAACTGGCCTTTCTCTCGCACACATACACATCCACCCACTCGCGCGCGCGCGCGCGCCCACATCTGAGCAGTGAGATTCAATTTCATGGTAGGTTAATATATGGTACTGGACGCTGATGCACCCAGCTCAAGTGACCCAAACCAAAGAGAATACATGTATTGGTAACTGGCCTCTCCCTCACACCACACTGTATTTCTATCTCGCTATTCTAGCAGATCTAACACAAAAGTGCGAGTCAGAGAGGCATGAGAGCTTAGGCTATTAATTTGGATAGAAGAGATTCCCGGACATGATACCAAGGATGTTTTCGTCAAATGATCCGGATTTGGAATTATACTATCCTCTAATCTCAACATTCTAGATCTATACATGTCAATTCTAAACTCGAAAGACTTTCGTAAGAGAGCATGTAGAAGTACATAGTTTCAACTGGGATAGTTCTTTGACAGCCACCAGATTAAACACTGCATTTAAGGTGATGGTGAGTCCTTGGATACCTGTCTCACAGACAAATCAAACCAGCTAACTATTTATAAAGCAACGTGTTTTTTTAGTGTCGATTTACTCCTCCCGTTCTTTAATTAATTAACCTAACGGACCATGGAACTACTTAAGCGCTCCCTGAAAATGACTTCACCTGTACGTCGACGATTACTATGGCTCAACGCATTGTCTATTATCTGTTATTACAACTCGTAACAGTACTCTCATAGAATTATTGGTCTGGACGGGTGACTTACGCTCATGGAAGCAAGTACTGAGCTGGGAAAAAGCTACATATATGCCATGCATTGTCCTTCATATATACCCATAAGACTACAAGAAGCCGAAAGCATACTGTAAATTCGAAGACCGTGACCTTCGTACTCCCCCTGCTTGTGATTTTCTTTCTTTTTTGATTGACAGCCTGTTCCTTTCGTTGTTTTCTTTTTGTTCCATTTCTTCTTCTTTTTTCTTTTCGTTTCATTTTTTTGTTTGAGTTGTCGTTTACTGGTGGCTCGGTGAGGGAAGCAAAACGGTGAAAGGGGGTATTCCTCGGATTGACTAGGATTTTTTTTAGGATGTCGGGTCCTACAAGTACGATGATATGGGCAGCAATATCGAGCAACCTTTTTGGTTCCTCGGAATTTACATTTTTTCCTTTTCACTAATTTTTTATTTGAATACGGTCAAGAGACAAATCTTGTTTGCATGCCTTTAACTGAATAACCTTGTAGCCAGGTCACCTTCATGTCATAGCTTTACAACGTGCCATCAAATGATCCACTGTGCCATGATGCATCTAAATTATGCCTGTTTGAATGGAGGATAGATTTTTAAATTCTCACGTAAAAATAAAAGAATATATGTAGACAAAGGTTTCATCTCCTAACAATTTTGCCATTTCGCTTTCACTGGAAACGAACAAATTAACATTATATTAAAAACAATGCTTGGCTGATATGAAAATATCAAATCAGCCCGTGCCTGATGCACACGCGTACGTATAGATACATATGAACCATTAATTATTATAAATCTACAACGCGCGGGGATTCTGGGCATGCATCCCCTTACATGTTACTTTAAACGTACTGTTTGCATTTTCATTTGAACTAGAGCTGAAATTGAGTTACTGCCTTCTGACATGAGCTTGCAGGTTGGTGACTGATATTCCAGCAACTACAGGGGCAAACTTTGGTGAGTATGCTTACTTTAGTATGTTATTAAAAGACTAGAAAATTCCATGAGGACCCTTTCAATCTTTTCTGTGTGGAGGATTGTTGCAGAGGGACATTAACTACACGGAACATATTCTGATTTTGCTGTAGAGCATCTTGGTTGCCAGGACAACATTATTCTTCCAAATATGATTCCTAATGATCCTATTTCAGTGAATATTTTGCTGGCGAATGGTTGGATGAAAATTTAATTGAGCAGTGGTCCTTTTCCACCAATGCTCTTTTAGATGGTCTTAGCTATATCTGCAAAAGAATTATTTTTTAGAAAGCGTTACTTCTTAAAAGGCCTAGTTGAAAAATATCATTGCTATAATATGTCTCATAATGATCACGTTTCAGCAGGATGTAGATTAATCTTAGCAGTGCTTGGATGGATCTTGCCGGGTCTAATTTAAATTGAATCCATGCTGCATTAATCAGCTACTACCATAATAATATTTACAACAGAGCCGCTAACACATCTAGAGTTTGTAGTTGTTATATTCCCATGATAACATGATGGCAGCGGTAAGGGCAGAGCCATGAATTATTTCTGTCCTGAATTATTAAATAAATATATAATTTTTTTAAAAATTAATTATTAACTTATGTATATAAATTTTTAAAATTAATAATAAAATTTTAATTAAAATATACTATCTAAAATATTGAAAAATAAGTTTGAAGGTTAAAAATAAATCCACTATTAAAGTTATATCTTTCAATGTTTTATAGAATATATAATCAAATCTAAATTGATATTGTAACAACTCTTCAACTAGAATAAAATTACAATTCCATGTCAATTAAAAAACAATGTGATTAAATTTTTTTTCCCTCGTTCAATTTCTTCTTCCTTCACTTGACTCTTTCTTAGATTAGTGTTTTATAAGTTGAACTTTATAAATTTATAAAGTTATTCTCTCACTTTTTTTTCTTTGGATGTTTTTATGTTTTTTCCTTACTTTTCTCTCTTTCTATCTCGCCTTTTCTTTTCTTTATTTTTCTATTCTATTTTTGTCTAGTCAGCAACATATAAAATCAAGGAGGAGCTAATTTATTTTTTTTAATAGCAAATAACAATTTTATCTTAAATGAATCGTTGCTTTTATTTGATAGTTTTTTTTTTGTTAGCACAACTAAGATCAATTCATTTTAAAATTTTAACCAGATTTTCTTTAATGTATTTTAAGATCTCTTGTAAAATTTTAACACAATCTAATGGTTAAATTAAAAATTATATTTAATAATGTAAAACTGGTTAAATCATGATTTTTTATTAAATTTTTAAAGTTCCCCAAAAATTTTAAGAATTTAACCTAAGCTAAAGTATCATATTAAAAAATTCCATATAAATCTTTAAAAAATTTTGATCATTCAATTAAATTTTATAAATTATTTTTATATAAAATTAATTAAAAAATATTAATAAAATCTTCACCTGAATTAAAGCTCATCCGAAGCCTTAGCATGCCTTCCTTGGTTGGAGGCCACGATGAAACACTAAGAGTTCTTAGGCAAGTAGCTAGCATTGTCTATTTCATTTCCAGTGACGGTCAATGCAATTTTATAAAAGGCAAGAGAAAGCGTGAATGAGAATTGTGGAGGGCACAGATAGTGAAAGGATTGTTGCGGACGTACGTAGCCATATTGTATGCGTTCCAGCTAATTACTGCACTTGATGCGGTTGTCTTTGTTGATTAGGAAAATAAACTCAATCTGATGTGCGGAGGTTGGTCCTAATATACCATTTTACTATATGCTCTTTTTATTTTTATTTTGTGTTGTTTCGTATATACAATGAATTAAGCATGTATTGGTAATTCGTGTAGGGCAAGAGGTTGTGTGCTACGAGAGCCCAAGGCCAACAGCGGGAATTCATCGGTTTGTTTTCGTGTTGTTTCGGCAACTAGGCAGGCAAACAGTGTATGCCCCTGGGTGGCGACAGAATTTCAACACCAGGGACTTTGCTGAACTCTACAATCTAGGGTCGCCAGTGGCTGCTGTTTATTTCAACTGCCAGAGGGAGAGTGGCTCCGGTGGAAGGAGACCATGAGAGAAAGGTTCCCTTCAATCCCGATGGTGGAAGGACGGAGGATTGGCCTCTCTCTCTCTCTCTATATATATATATATATATATATATATATATACTCTCTCTCTCTCTCTCTCTATATATATATATATATGGCTGCTTATACAATATTATCTAGCTTCCGCCATGATCCCTAATGAAATTGTCTAATTACATCAAGATATCAATAAAACAGGGAGCCTATGAGTATTGCAGGTATCGAGATCGCCACATCTCTCCCCACCTTTTATACTACGTGTCGCAATTCTGTCCACTCATGTTGGAGTGGATGATAAATGATAACTGGAGTGGATGATGAATGATAAGAACCCCGTCAAAATAATAAAAATGGAGAATGAATGGCTGCAATTAAACCACTTTTATAATCGAAATCTCGTCTTCGTATTTGATTTTTTTCTAGTGCTGTTTTTTTAAAAAAGTTGAGATGGGGGATTAAAAACCCCAAAAATTTAAATTAAATGAGTAGATATAGATGTAATCAGATCATAATATAAAATTAAACATTATCTCGAATAAAAGTCATTAAATATCAGGTGGTCCAGATGAATTAAGCTTTTAGATAACTCAAGATTAGCTAACCTGGCATGTTGCTGAATGTATACATGTTGAATTAAAACTTATCATCACGTAGTCAATGACTCTTTATCTTTGTTCACTAATGTCTAGTCTGCGTCAACTCTCACTTTACTCATTGCAATTAATTTTGATAAAATCTTCAATGGACGAACATATCAAAGAATTACTTGAAAAAACTCGACATTACAATTAAATGATGTTTTAAAGGTAAAGTTTATTCGGAGTGCGTGAACACTCAAGTAGGAAACTAATTTTTAAAAAATTATTTTTTAAATTTTTTATTTTTATTTATTACTAAAAAAATTAATCAATGAAAAACACTTTTTAGTTAATGAAAAATATTTTTTATCAAGCAAAAATTTAGCTTGGATTTTAAAAAAATATTTTTTTTACTGTGTTTGTTTTTTAGAAAATAATTTAAAAAAAAATATTTTCAAACTTTCTTATATTTATTTGTCATTGGGAAAGTTGGGTAATAGAAAACACTTTTCAGTTGATGAAAAATTTAGTTTGATTTTTAGAAAAGTATTTTCCTATAAAATTTGAATGAAAAATACTTTTTAAAAATTATAAAAAATTTAAAAATATCATTATTTGCTGGTTATATTAAATTTGATACTTAAACTTTTGATTNTCTATTTTTTATTTTTTATTATTACTTATTCTATTTGAAATAATTTATGAAATATTGATTATTATTATTATTATTTTAATTTCATCATCTTTTATTTTTTAAAAAAATTTTGAGATTTGATATTTAGTATTTTGATCATTATTTATTTTATTTGAGATAATTTATAAAATTATATATTGTTTAATTTTAGCATCATTCAACTATTTAATTTGTAAGATTTCTTTTTTATTATTTTAATAAATTTAAAAAAAATAAAATATTAGTAATTTTTTTTCAATTTATTTTTCATAACATGACTAAATACTATAAATTATTTTTTAATTTATTTTTTATTCCATTACTTATTTTTTAAAAATATGTATTTTTAATAAATAAACATGGCGTTGATGTACTTTATTCTAGATTTTATCTCTCCTCGTCTAGGTATAGTGTTCATGTTTAATCTCATTTATTCCAGGGTATTATGTTGTTTTGCAAATGTCATTTTACAGTCGCTGGTCAAATCGCATGGTGATTTGAATGATGATGCACTCGTTATTCCCTATGAATGGAAGCTGTCATTTTCTTTAGGCATCCGTGGCCTTCTCTCGATGCTACACAACACGCCCGTAATCTTGTAACTAATTTTTAAAAATCTTTTTTAGTTTCATTAATCAAATTTTAAATTTATCAATTTAAATTTTATAAATATTAAAATTTTACACGATCATTGAAAGTGTTGTTACTTCTCATGCTTTAAAGTTTAATCAGTCTCAATCTCTGATAAAATCAAGATTTTAGATTCTTGCCCGTCTATCTAGAGCTAGCCTAGGTACAGGGCTGGATTTTCTTGGAGAAATTTAACACAGGTGTTAAATGAAGAGCTAGAAATTAATATTTTAATTTTTCTCATCAGAAAAGTTAAATAAAATGTTTAAATGTATTTTTCTTCCTACAAATGCTATTATTATATATCTTTTAAAAAAGATAAAATCAATAAAAAAAATTAATCAATTAAATATAACCTAGAAAAAACAACATCAAAATCATTAAAAATAAATAAATAACCTATTTATTCCACTACAATACAATTAATTTTTCAAATAGCTTCTTTTAATTGGGGTGTTCATCGCAAAAAAAAACTATATTTATATTATTTTAAATATTATTTTATAAATTTAGTTTGTCCGAGTAACATCTCTTTCTAGAGATGCTCTTAGAACATACATGTTATTTGAAAAGGTTAAATTGTTAATATTATTTTTTAATAGCATAAATATAGTTGTTTATTATTATTATGCAATGGTTAAAAGTAAATATATTTAGAACATCAGATTGTATTTTAATATATTTCACATATAATTATTTTAATAATATGTATGATTTTTTTTAATTTCACTAGTCTTAAAAAATTCTTAATTAAATCAATATTAAATAATAAAAAAATATAAAAAACACAACTCAAATAAATTCATTAAACTTATAACAAGGGTAATAAAATCAGGAAAATTTTATTCAATGAAAAAATTTTTTAAAAGGGTGAAAAAATAGTGCAAAAAAAATACTATTACTGTAAATAATATTTTGCAAAATATACAGGAATAACATTTTTGTGAGAAACCCCTTATAACTAGCCTAATAAGAAGAGTCAGGACTTGGCAGTTTTTTCATATCCAAGACTTCATGTTCAACTCTTGCCAATGCAAACAATTCCATGGACCCATTAGACATCGACATGATTTAACTGTATTGTGCTTGCAAGAAATTTCCTGTGGAGGGCCTGTGAATCCCCAGAATTAGTCGGGTCTCAGCCCATATATCCGGTACCGATGCGGAAAAACATGGCAAGGGAAATTGTGTTTTGGTATTTTATTCAGTATTCATCTTGGAAGATGGAGAATAAGCATTGAAAAATGAAATTAGTATTTTTGATTTTTCATTTAGCACGTCCCTCGAAGATGCAAGGTATAAAATCTGGGCCGATAACTGTTAAAAATGAAAAGAATAAATCCAGGTGCATTTATAGGCACCGTAGTGGTATTGGATTTGGGCTCAAGCCTTGCTGGACACACACTTTCAATACAAATATGATTTGGAGTTGGGCTTCTATCACATTTTTAAGACGAACAATCATACCTTTCTCTATTTAATATAATAAAAATAAATAAAATGACAATAATCATACCTTTCCCTAAAGATTGGGATTTCGATTTGGAGCGAAGGCAATGGCCGAGGTGGCGAAGATGGCAATCGACGGCGAAGATGAGTCCCAACCGAACGGCCAAGATCAACCAAAGAAGACCCTGAAGAGAAAGCGAGCAACATTAACACCAAAACAGCAGCAACACCTTTTGAACAGAAAGGAGCCGAGATCAGGGAATTAAAGAGAGAAATGAAAGGGCTATTTGGGTATTAGAAAGAAACGACGAGTCAAAAAATGGGTTTTGGGTTTGGTGTGGATTTGAGTGGAAATGAGTGCAGTAATATGAATGCGGTGGTGGGTTTGTAATGGAAGAGAGTGGCATGTCGTTTACCAAATTGGTGGAGGGAATTTACAAGAAGCCTGTGAAAATGAGTGGGAATTTGACTGTTGCAGCAGTGAAAAATGCTGTGTTGTTCGTTGATCAAAGAGTGATGTACGGTGTGCCTAATGTTGATGCCGATATTTTGGAGGACGAGACTCGTTCTTTTTTTTTATATTAGCGTGGGTGTCCGGGCCAGTTTTTGTGCATCACGACTAATCTTACAGGTCCTGAAATTAACGATCATGTAAGCTTCCAGTGGCCATCATATAAGCAATCAAGAACTCGAACCTGAGATCACAGAGAAAGCAAACTCCTTAATCTCAAGTCCTTACCACTTGACCACCACCTAGATCCACCGTCTAGATGGTTGGACGAGACTAATTCTTGTCTCTAGTGCTGGGAGGTTTTTATTTTTATTTCATTATATTGTTTTTAACCTCTTACGTGTTTATTGCTTGTGCTTAATCTTGCTACTTGTCTAATAATTTGATTTGTGTACTTGTTGTCGACAAGAGGCTCCAAGCTAATGCCGAAATCTGTCCATGGAGCATTGAAAATTAGGGCAGCTGCCATTCTTTAAATTTTATGAATTCGTGACTTTTATTATGTACATATATTTGCTGAAAATAATTTTTTTAAAAGTAAATTATAAAAAAATAAATTATTTTTTAATATTTACTAATATAATAAAAAATAAGTTTAAAAATATTTTATAGTATTTTGTTATATTATAGAAAATAAACTGAAAAATAATTTATTAATAATTTATTTTTTAAAAATTTATTAAAATAATAAGAAATGAGTCTTATAAATTAAAAAGTTGAATAAAAATAATTAAAAAAATATAATTTCATAAATTATCTCAAATAAAATAAATAATAATTAAAATAATAGAAATTAAATTAAAAAATAAAGAAATTAAAATAATAATAATAAATATTTTATAAATTATTTTAAATAAAATAAATAACAATCAAAAGAATAAAAATCAAATTTAATAAATAAAAAATGATAAGAAAAAGGTAAATAATCAAAGTTAATATAGAAAATAAATTTTAGGAAATGAAATTAAAAAATAAATATTTAAAAAAAAATACATATAACAATTAAAAGTTTGAGGATCAAATTTAATATAATTAATAAATAATATGATATTTTAAAATTTTGTATAATTTCTGGAAAGTGTTTTCTGCTTAAACTAAAAAGAAAAATATTTTTTTTCTGAAAATTAAGCTAAATTTTTGTATTGAAAAGTATTTTTCGTTAATTAATTTTTTTAATTGTAAATAAATATAAAAAATATAAAAAATTAATTTTCAGTAAACAAAGTATTAATATAAATAAGGTTTAACCGGACGAAACATGTGCTTTAGTGTCTCTGAAGTCTGAATAGACACCTTAATTAGAGCATGCAGTTCATTGATACCTTTTCACCATTTTGCTTTTCTTACCTTTGTGCCTTGGTTGCTATTAAGACAGTGTTTTTGTCTGATTGGTTGCAAGAGGTGGAAATTCAATGCTAATTTTTGTTTTTTTTTTCAGGCTGTCCTATCTGTAATGTTTAGGTCCATACCAATTGTGAACTCGTGTTGATTTTCCGGTGAATGTAAATTGTAGGTTTAGTGTCATTTTCTTGTCAATCCTCACCATTGAAGATATTGATTAGAAACTTGGGCTGCATTTGGTTATGTGTTAATGGACTGTTATGCTATTTTTTCAGTCATGCTGTTGGACCATGCCATCCATTCAGGAGGGATCCAGACTTAGATTATAACGTTGACAGTGATGAAGAATGGGAAGAGGTACTGAGTTTTCTATTCAAAGAACGACTGGAATTGAAACTATGATTGACTGATGATATTGTTGTTCTGCAGGAGGATCCTGGTGAACGCGTCTCGGATTGTGATAAGGATGATGGAGAAGAAATCTTAGAGGAAGAATATTCAAAAGCTGATGAAAAAGAAGAGAGTGAAGATGGTTTTTTTGTACCTGATGGGTATCTCTCAGAAAATGAGGTAATAAAATGAGATTCTGTGGTAATTCTGGAGTTGGACCGTGCTTTACTGGGCTATAGTTGCTCGATGCAATCCATAAGTCTGAGTTGCTGACATAAAATGACAACGACTCAGATAATTTCATGCATCCCCGTCTCTGGATTGCATCCAGTGTTCCTTTCATAGTATTTGGAATTGATGACCCATAAGCACGTAACTGCATAAAGACCTGTAAGCTAGATGTTTAATGGTCAAAATTGACAATCCTTCCTCTCTTTTCAATTGCATTTAATGCTTCCTTGCTTTAAGGCACTGACCTGTGCACAACTATCAGTGAACCTGCTATGCAGTAGCATTTAGGTTTTCAAAGCAATTAAAACTTATGTCAAGTCTTAACTCGTCCAGAGGCCACCAGGAGAACCAATAGCCATAAACTTTTATTGTAGCCAAGGGAAATGCTTGTTTATGAAATTTTAATTGCCTTTTAAATGCAGGGAGTACAGCTTGACAGAATGGACACTGATCTGTCAGTGGAGGAGGCCAGAAGCTCACCTTGTTGCAAGCAAGACTTACAGAGTGAGGAGTTCTGTACATTGCTGAAACAGCAGAAATATTTGTACAATTTCACCGATAATGCCCTTAGGAAAAATTATCCCTTGATTATGTTGAATCTAATGCATGAGAAGGATGCATTCTTAGTGGCTGATGATCTTGGTGACATGCCTAAAGTTGAAAAAAATGTGTTTGCAAGCACTCAGCTTCCGAGCATTCCCTGGTGGACCGCAAATGGAGATATCCTTGGATGTGTCACCTGAAAATCATGATGATTGCCTGTCAAATGCCAAGCCCAGTGCTACACTTATCCCAACTATGATTACTCTACAAGACTCAGACATGCCTTTAGTCGTAAGTTGTGCTTTTGA
This sequence comes from Populus ilicifolia, assembly GCA_015708895.1. Classification (NCBI taxonomy): domain Eukaryota; kingdom Viridiplantae; phylum Streptophyta; class Magnoliopsida; order Malpighiales; family Salicaceae; genus Populus; species Populus ilicifolia. The sequence goes on along the minus strand of SRLM01000375.1, from coordinate 448,203 downwards.
ATTGTGTTAAGCATACCTCCTAAGATTTCTGACAGGATGCATTAATAATAATCTGGACATGTTTATAGTTTGCCTTCAATTATGTTATGACTGCGGCCCATGGTTTGCAGCTTACTGTAATCGTGTTATGAATTTTCAGGTGCTCGCTATTCAGTCTTGCTCGCAAAGTATGAATGAAGTGGTTGAATCACTGCATCAGAAACCCCCCCGTCTTAAAGTCGCAATTAAGAAACAAAATTCATGAGATGTCAGATTTTGTGGATAATCGTTGGCAGGTTAATGGCTTTCTGAAATATTGTATCATTCCCATTTTACGGACGAGGATCTACCTGTTAAGGACACTAATGATGTTTTGATTATTGATAAAAGCTTTTGATTATTGAAAGTATTTACGCACGTCCTTTAACTGTCTGGACCTCTGTTCAATGGTTCAATAAAAAGAAATACCTTAGTTCAGCATCACCCAATTCTTCTTGGTTTATGGATTTAGGGTGTTGGCGTTATAAGAAAGAAGTTTTGGACGGGGTTGGCGTTAGAATTACACCAGGTATGTATGTGTTCATGTCTTCTGCGAGTTAAATCATGTTGCGATACTCTATTACTAAAACCCTTGTTCTTTTTAATGAGCAGAAAAGGGCAGAGGATGAAAGACATTTCTATATTCTGTTGAGAGGTGCTTGCCTCATGCTGGTAAAAGCTCGACTCCTAATGGGTCCTCGCCTCCTTCGCTTAAACATGGTTTAGTTGCTGAGGGGCCAGCAAATATGCATGGACGGCCATCCATGGCCTTCTTTTCTGGATCATCTTTGGCCTTTCAGTTTTTTCTCCTCAAAATTTTCCCCACATTTTGGCCACTTTCTGTGGCATGTAATTACAAATCATCTCAAGAAACTCAGCATTAGTAAAGTTCTTTTTGTAAATCATACAGTTGAATATAAGGTGATAAAGCTTTTGGCTTAACCAGTACCCTTGATCTTGATGAATATTCAAGTAGGCTAAAGACTCTGGTGAAACAATCTTATTTGAAAACCCGACAACTTCTGTGTTCTAAAAAGGTCTTCACAAGACTGACTTGTGTTTGAAACATGCATTTCGGACAATAGAGTTAGTGGGTTTTTCTCTCTAAAAGTCCATGGATGCTCTGGTAATATTCTACTATATGTTGTTCAGAAAGATACTGGTATTCCTGGTGCATTATATAAAAATTACCGTATCAAATAATAAAAAGGAAGCTATCTGAGAAGAAAAAAAATGCTATTCGGATATATTCTGTAATCACCAATTTATTTTATATAATAATTTTATTGATATTAAATTTTTATTAGCTTTATTGTATAAGTTTGTATTTAAGAATAATTAATTTATCAAAACTTCATATTATCAACTTAAAAAAACTCGTTCACATATTTCTAAACTTCCAGAAAAAAAAAATTAATAATTCAACTAAGTGTTCGGGCAATGTGATTTTATTACCGTGATTTAATCGCCATTTCCAAATTATATAGGGTAGAATATTCTTTTAGCTTTTCTGCATGTAGCTACTCCTTAAACAAAAAATCATTAAAGCTATCTTCCAGTGGCTTTTTAGTCCTTTTCATTTTTATCACATTAAAATTACTTGATTATAAAAAAATATACTAAATTATTTTCGAGGTCCTTTTCTTTTTTTTCATCATGGTTTTTTAGTTAATATTAAATTAACTCAAGTATCTAATTGCAGTTTGTTTTCACAAAATTATTGTTTAATAGAAGATGTAATGATATTTAAAATCATAAACAATGCACAATGAAAGAAGTATTAAAAAAAAATGCTAGAACTTGCAACATAGAAAAAGTACAATTTATTGTAGGTTGCAATAATTATTTTTTATTATTATTATTTTATATTAAATTAATTTTAGATTGAGTTTGATATTTTGTTTCATTAACTTTACCTATAGATTTAATTATATTAAAAATAAATTTTAACTCTGTAAGCCCAATTTTAAATTCTAATAAATTTTTAATATTTTTTTCTTGAAAAACATCTTTTTCTTAATTTGTAGATAAGTTTTTAACAATGCATGCATATTGTTGTACCCAACATCACGGTAACCTTATAAATTATTTAAATCTTTGGAAAGAATAGATTTTTCTAACACCCTGTTCTTTAATGAGGATATTTTTTATTTAAGGAGTCGTCATCCAGTATTATAGGTACTAGAAACCCTAACTAGTTAACAGAAATTCTATGGTTCGAAACCGGTTACGTAAAAAGGAAAATATTATCACCCCTTAAATGTACTTTCTAAGACAAACTGCATTGTTAATCTTTATTCTTAATTGCTAACATTTTTTTTTGTTGGTTTATATTATGATGTGTAATACTCCTGACTCCGGCACCAATAAATATTCAACTACGGATATCTCCACCTTTGATATTGATAAATATTACGTAGGTATTAAAATAAATAAATTTATATCATTCTTTTTTTTTATTTTTAACTCCGGTGTCAGTAAATAAAAAGATCAAAAAATTTTAATTTTTACGTGTGTGTCTATATATATATATATTATGTGACCAGGTAAAAGAGAATTACAATAAAATAAAATAAAACCCATTTCTTCTAGGCTGGACCTAGCTCAACCCACATGGGCTGGGAAAAGCCCGGCCTGCCCGGCCTAGCCACTGGTCCAAGCTAGTGGCCGGGCTGGGCTGAGCAACACGCGTGAGTTAGCGCACGTGTGTTGCTACACTGCGCAAGTGAATAAATTCACTTGCGCAGTGTAATGGGTCATAATTGCGATAGCAAAAGAAGAGGAAACAGTGTACCTGTTCTGTTAGAGGCGTTGGAGACGAGGATGAAGCTCGGGCTGGAATGGCTGTTGATGATTTTCGCCCTTTCCTCCTGTTTTCCTGGAAACGAGAACGAAGATGCTGGCTTCTGTGGGTGCTGAAATTTTTTGGGTCGTTTTCTACAGGAATGAAGGCAACGGCAGCTGATGGTGATTTTCGCCCTTCCCTTCTGTTTTCCCGGAAACGATAACAACGATGCTGGTTTCTGCGGGTGCTGATCTTTTTTTGGGTCGTTTTCTACAGGAATGAAGGCAACGGCAGCTGATGGTGATTTTCACCCTTTCCTTCTGTTTTCCCGGAAACGATAACGACGATGCTGGTTTTTGTGGGTGCTGGAATAAAAAATTTGGGTGCTCTGTTTTATTCTGGGTTTTTTTACTCGGTCTTTGCTCTGTTTTAGGCTCCTCTTCCTCTCCTCTAGTTTTCGAGTCACCTTTTATAGAGCTCAAAAGCTCCGCCTTTCATCAATCCAATCTTTGCAGGACTCCTATTCAAATCACGAATAGGATTAGGGGAAAGAGACGTGGTCCCCGACTGCTGCAGATTTCCTGTTGAACCGGTACTCTCCGCGCGAAATGGAAGGGATGCAGAGCAAGGCTTCCAAACGGCGCTGTTTGTATCCTTAGGCTATTTTTCACTTTGGTCCCTGAACGTTTTAAACTTAACAATTGGGATCTTAATCAATAATAATCAATTTCTAATTGTGCCCTTGGATTAATTTCAATTGAACCCTCAATTATAGTTCCATTTACACAACAGTCCTGGATTTCCAAACTATTCCATTTAATCCTTGGACTTTAATTTTCTAGCAATTTTCTCTGAATAGCCTCCAAACTTTAGTATTTCTTCAATTAAACCCCTGATTCTTTTAATTAATTAAATCAAAGTTTAATTAAGTCCTCAAACTCATTAATTCCCCAATTTCTTTTAATTTGATCAATTAACTTAATTCCAAGCTCAATTAAGTCTCAAAATTTATTAATTCTCCAATTAAACTCTTGATTTAATTAACTAAACTAATAATAAGTTTAATTAAATATTTAAACTTTTCAATTATGTTTTCATTAACCCAAATTTTAATTCATTCTTCATTTACCTTTTTTTTTTTATCATTTTTTTAGTAAATAAAATAATTCAAATAAAAAGATCAAAAATTGGGTTATGACACATGTTAAATTTTTTTAGTTTATAGTTAATTTTTTCTATGAAAAAGAAACGTTAACAATGCCTTTTTTTTTCAATTGAAGAAAAATGTGCCATCCCACGTAAATGCACAAAAAATCAAACCAGCAAAAATAGATACAAACTTAGTTGACTAAAATCGAGTGCAGTAGAAAAAAAACATGCAACACTTTAATTTTCACATGCATCTCTGAAAAAAAATTAAATGCTCATAATCTCTCTGTGCAAGGCATCTCCCAATGCTGCCCCTTCCAGCTACATCCTCAACGTCTCCTCCTCCTCCTCCTCCCCAAACACACAGTATAAGCAAAGCTCAAAAAACAAAAAAAATGGCTCTCGAGCTGAACGTGGTAGCCATGCCGTCCCACAATCTTAAGTCTGCCAAAGTATTTGCAGCCTCCACCATGCAGTGCTCCACTACCAGGTGAGTTCCTATCTACTCTTTTCTTCTTCGTCTTCCTCCTTATTTTCCTTTTATTTTTCTTCCTTCAACTCTCTGATTATACCAAACTTCAGTTTTCTCTACAAAAATGAAACTTCATCAATCTGGGGTGTTATTTAAGGCTAAATGTCCGTGATATATATCTGGATAAATCATCCTGATCCACTCCTACTATATTTGTTGACCACTACAAATATTAATGTAATGGCCTTCCAAATTAAATGGGTCAACCTTTGTTTTGGTTATATTGTTTCATTTCTTGAATTGCTTTTTCTTCCAAAGTTAATTATATGGAGCCAGCTAAGAACATGATCTATAGTCACCATAGGCGGAGAAATATAGAAGGCCGAGATGGGCTGTAGCCTAGGTAGAAAAATAAGTTAGTGTTCAAAATTTTGATTTACACATGATAAATGCAATGCAGTAATTAATAAGTTCTTTAAAAAAAATTTAGTGCTCTAATGGGTTTAAATTAATTTTTTTAAATGTATTCCCATAAAAAAAATCCGATGTAGCATTAATATTCCCATCTCATATTATTTAGAATTGTAAAATGATTATTAGTAAGTAATCAAAACGCATAACTCAGTAAAAACCTAGTTAAAATATTGAATTTTTTTATTAATTTTTTATATAAATAATCTATTTTTTATCCAATAAATTGATAATAGTATCTTATAAAAAAATAAAAAAATTATATTTTTTCCTTTTATCTTTAGTAATTTAAAAAATATAAATTTATTTTGAATTCCACAATACACAGACTAAAACATTTTAGTCTGTATATATTATGGTATTAAAAGAACAATGTTGTTAAAGATATTAATCTTGATCTAGTTTTCTCGTGACATCCATTAACTAAATATTGTTAATATATTTATTAAAATTTAATTATTTTATACAATAATTTATAAGCTCTTACAATAAATTCTCTTATAAAATATGAAAGATAAATATTAATTAGGAAGATAAAATTATTATTAACAAATAACCTAAATAAGATACTAGTGAAATCCTCATTAAGAAAATTGAATATTTTTCATTAAGTTTAGATATATGAATAGTCTATCTTTTACTAGATAAAGAAAATATTATTTTTTTGAAAAAGATGGAGAACTACTACTTGTGGAATTAAAAATTGATTTAATTGTACGCTAGATTTGATTTTCTCCTTGCATATGTGTAATCTATTTACACACAATATGAGATTGATATGCCACATATAAATATTTCGTATAAAAAAACTACAAGTCATTTATATCAATAACAAAAATTAGTGACAATTTTCCAACATTATTATTGTTATGATATATTCAACTCAATAATAGATTTTTAGCATGAATAATTAAAATTTAGATTCAGTGATGGAATAATGAAACTTTTTGTACTTAGCTATGCTTTAAAACCTAAGAACAACTTTAAATAATTTAAAGTTGATGTTATTTGTATGCTTGCTAAAAAAATTTATCATGAAGATTTTAATGAATAAAAAATATATTATTTGAGATCTCGGATAGAACATTATTATATTAATATGATTTTTCATAATAACTTTTAAAATCTCCTTATCATTTTTGAATGATGTTGAGGATTAGTTAAAATAAATAAATCATAGCACTATTATTTGATGGACAAGTTGATTCATCTTATTTTGACTTTATTTGTTTTCATTGCTACCATAAAAAGAGTATTTTCAGTAATAAAACATGTTAAAACTGTATTTTATAATAAAATAAAAGATGAGTTTTTGGCATATTTTATAATAATTTACATTAAACGAGAGCTTGCTAAAAATATTGATTTGGATTCGATCATTGATGAATTTTATTCCATAAAATATGTAAAAGTGCAACTTTGATAGTGTAATTTATTTTTGTTTTTTTAATTTTATATACTTTAAATTTGAATTAAAACTTTATTATTAACTTGAAAAATTTTTATATATATATAAATTAATAATTAATCTTATAAAATAATTTATATATATATATATATCTTTTTGACAGCTCAGGATAAGAAAAATTTCTAGCTGCGTCCTTGATAGTCACGTAACCCTTAACATTAGAGAAGAAGATTAATTCTTGAAGTCGAGACCGACCCTGGTCCTTAGGGAATAATTGCTACTCAACGACCTTCTAACTCGAAGGGCGCTTGCAATTATATATTTTTAAAAAATAAATTAGCGAGACTGGCTCAACTGATCAAGTGCATGCCTGTGAGGTGGGAGCTGGGACACCTTAAAAACCCAGTTGTAGACTGCTGTTTATGGATTTTTAATGCAGTGGTCCTTGCCACCCAAAAACACCACAGGCATTTAGATAATAATGTCGGTACAGTTGACTTGTTGCATGCATGGTTCCAGCTTGTAGAGTCCACTGATATAGAGGGAGGGCTTATATTTTTAAAGAAAGTGCTTGGAAATCAAAACAATTAAAGATTTGGTTTGGATACGCTTTCAAGGTGTTTATCTGTCTACGTAGAGACAACATATCTAAGGATAAAACTAATCCCCTCATATCATGAAGAAATAATTAAAAAATATGTTTGTTTTGTCTTTCTTTTCTTTTTTTTTTTGTGGGTGTATAGTAAGTTTATATAGACTTCAAATATTTATGAATGCTAAAAAAATAATTATAATTTGAATTAAATTGAATAATTTTTATTTTGTATTTTTTTTGGTGTAGTAGTAGATATATATAATCTTGAAATATTATAACTGTTAACATTATGACTTTTAATAAAACAATTATAACTATATTTTGAATTAAATTAAATATTTATTATTCAATTTTATCCAAATATCCATAAATATCAAAATTAATTACAAAAATTATATATATATATATCAAAACTAATTACAAAAAAAGATAATATTTAATCTCACTAACACATTAAATTTCATGTGTTCAAGCACCGAGTGTCATTTTAAAAAAGCTTATTCATTATAATTTCTATTTAATTTACTATATATGTCCATTATACATCAACTTAACATTAATGCATCAAACGCAACCCTTTTTATTTTATTCAATTAGATCGATCGAATGTATACTTGTATGAGAGTATATATAGGTTGGCTATATTAATCTCTATGATTCTTTACCATTCGATGATTCGTTCCAGTTGAATAGAAGAATACATTTGATGCCAGGCCTCAGAGACGTGGAAAATTATTTATCGCATGTTTTTCATTCGCCATAAAGTGGACGTCACTTGCTGTGATATTCAACTATGACATATTGCCCTCTACTGCACACTTAGCTGTCGTGAGAAGACATGAAAGTTCACTTGTGTTATTTTTCGAATTCACCCCTTTTCCCCCTTTCATTTTCAACATCGTAAAATATTAAATATAGAGTTAATGCACTGAATTCTCTTCGTGTACTGTCGAGCTATTATTATTAGTAGTAGTAATGGTTGATTTTTAATTTTTTTTATTTTAAAAATTATTTTTAATATTAATATATTAAAATGATACGAAAACATTAAAAAACTGAAGTAAAAAAAATAAAATTTGTTTTTTTTTAAATGAAAAGTAAAAAACTATATATATATATATCAATTTGATTTGATTTATTTATTTATTTATTATTATTATTTTAGTTTATTATGTTTCTTTAATATATTATCCTGGCTTTTACGTTTAGAACACACGACATACTTGTAAGACATCACATATTTAAAATTTAATTTGTAAGAAAAAAAAACTAGTAAAAAGATGTAAGTGTAAACAGAAGGCTAAATATAAAAACAAGATTTTATCAGTAAAAGAATATTTTAAAAAAATGATTTATCTATGATATTTATAGTAAAAGAAATAAAAACTTCTTTTAATTTTTTCAGGAAAATCAAGAATTAGAAAACATTCTTTTAAATTATGAATATTGAACAGTGTTAAGAATTTCTTTTTAATTAAAAATACATGAAAATATGAAAATTTTCTTTAAGATTCTTAGTAGAATTATAAATAAATAAAAATGTAAAATTATTCTTTCTTTTAACTGAAAATAATAGTTTTAATTTTGTTTAATGAGTCAAAGCAATCTATCTGTTTAAGCCTCAATAGACCATGGCTGTCTGTTTGACAGGCTCAAGATTGTAACTGAAGCACAAAAAAATTGAAGCTGTTCATCTATAATTTGTATCCAGCTGCAAATTAAACATTATCCAGATTATATTTTATGATCGTATGATGTATGCTAGCATTCTAGCAAAGAAAAGCAAAGGCAAAAACGACACATTCTAAGTCTATTTTATTAACTGGTTTTAGACGGTCGGAGAGTACACAGAGGGATTCCTATCGGCCTGCCAAAGAAGTCCATTTTCAAGTGACGCATTCCATGCCACCAGAAAAGATTGAGATATTCAAGTCTATGGAGAGTTGGGCTACGAAGAACATCTTAACGCATCTAAAGCCCGTTGAGAAATCGTGGCAACCGCAAGATTTCCTGCCACAAGCTGACTCCGAAGGGTTCTATGAACAAGTGAAGGAATTGAGGGAAAGATCAAAAGAACTTCCTGATGACTACTTTGTTGTTTTGGTGGGAGATATGATCACAGAAGAAGCACTTCCAACGTACCAGACAACACTAAACACGCTCGATGGAGTCAGGGACGACACTGGTGCATCACTATCTCCTTGGGCAGTTTGGAATAGAGGATGGACTGCTGAAGAGAACAGGCATGGTGACCTTCTCAACAAGTATCTTTACCTATCTGGACGAGTGGACATGAAACAGATTGAGAAGACAATCCAGTATTTGATAGGGTGTGGAATGGTAACGTTGTCCATTGATTTAAATATCCTTGTTTTTTTTCCATGCTAGTTGTCATCAAGGACACTGGAACGTGCATGTTCACAACTAGTATTCAATAGCTGAATCTCTTCTTTTTGTCTGTGTTTCTTATAGGATTTCAAATTTGAGAACAACCCGTACAACTGCTTCATTTACACATCATTCCAAGAGAGGGCAACATTCATCTCTCATGGCAACACAGCTAGACTAGCCAAGAGATGTGGGGATGCGAAGCTAGCACAAATATGCGGCACCATTGCTGCAGATGAAAAGCGCCATGAAATTGCTTACACCATGATTGCGGAGAAGTTGTTTGAGATTGACCCAGATACTACTATTCTGGCCTTAGCCGACATGATGAGGAAAAAAATCGCTATGCCAGCCCTCTTGATGTACGATGGTCAGGATGATAACCTTTTTGAGAACTTCTCAGCTGTTGCCCAGAATCTTGGGGTCTATACCGCCAAGGACTACGCCGATAATTTAGAATTTTTGGTGGGAAGATGGAATGTAGCGGGATTGACAGGTTTGTCTAGTGAAGGACGCAGGGCTCAAGATTTTGTGTGTGGATTGCCTTCAAGGATTAGAAGGTTACAAGAGAGAGCTCAAGAAAGGGCAAAGCAAGCATCAACCATTCCTTTTAGCTGGATTCATGGTAGAGAAGTAAGAGTTTGAGTTCAGTGCCGCGTGTGGGGAATGGTAGCTTCCACCTATCAGCCGTCAAAGAGTGCTCATCTTCAGTACAATTTGCAGTCTATCCATGATATATGTATAAAGTGTCCTCTCATGTGACATCACGCAATTATAGATACTCTCAGGTTTCCATTTAGATCTCGATCGATTAAATAACGCCTTTTTTCAATCCTGACTTGAATATGAATTTTAAATAATTTCCTAGTTGAATTGTATTTTAATTAATTAATACAAATCTGAACTTTAAATAGTTTTTTTATTAGATCATTAATTAATTTTTTATAATCTCTTGCATATCAATTTATAGAGGTTTGAGGAATATAGTGATAGTGACAATAACATGTTCTAATAATAGTTTTATGTGGTAATTGTATTAATGATTCTCGATAAAAATAATGAAAATATTTTTCACCAAACATTTGCATCCAGAGTTCCATTAATCGTACTCTTCACGTTGTTAGCTATGATTTCTTTAGCCGTAATAAGATATCTATTAATTGAACTGTAATTAATCAACTACAACATTATAAAATTTTTATAACCGCTGGGTTAAAGATTCAATTTTTTTATAATTCACGAGACAAAAGTATTTAGTTTTATAGTTTTGTAATTACAAGGACACGATTGTATTTGCGAGGCTTAAAGTAAATAGTATTGGCTGTAACAAGGGGTTAGCCAGGTTTCACGTGCATGAACTTTTGTTAAATAATATTAAAATTTATTTGTTTTTTTATTTTAAAAGTATTTTTTAAATTAATCTTTTATATATTTTAACATGTGTTGATATTAAAAATAAATTTTAAAAAATAAAAATATTATTTTTATATATTTTTAAATAAAAAACACTTTAAAAATACAACCATTACTATATTTTCAATCACTTTGCCGTCGTCGAGTACAAAGCGGAGGCGTGGGGTTGTGGATTGGAAAACCAGACTGGACATGAAAAATATGAAGGCAACCCGGCCCCTTCTGGACTAGACTCATTTCATTGCATAGAGGCCCACTAGCGACTATGGACTTTGAGCTCGGTCCATCAGAAAGAACGGAAAACATGTTCGCGCCGTTTACTGATCAAACTTTTCCCGCCTGTCCAACACAGCACAATATGTACAAGGATTTGTTTTCTTAGCTGCCGAAGAGAAAATTATAATATAAAACAAGTTGACAGCAAGAGGACGTGGCAATTTCTACAGAAGAAAAAACTCACCGTTTTAGTGTAATTGCTATTTGATCTCTCGTGAAATAAAATAAATATGAATGGGCCATTAGTTATTCTACGGTTGTCCGCAGGCAACTTCGTCTCTTTGGTTTTTTCAAAAAAGTGCTAATGCATTTTAGTCTTAAATACCATTAAAAACAAAAAAGTTGTAAATTGTCACCTAGGAATTATTTCATAAGTTATAAATTTTCATCTTGGAATTATTTCATCTTTTTTTATATTTTTTATTATATTTATGCTAACTGAGATATAATTTAATATTTTATTAAATATAAAAAATAAATTATGCATGCATGGTAAGTGCCAACATATCATATGCTTCATCACTTTTAGATGGTTGGTGTAATAATTTTTAAAGGTAAATAAAAAGTATTTTGAAATATAATTGAATTTGTTTCGGTAATTTTTCCTTTTCATGACGGCGCAAGTGGTGTTATGACCCCTAGTTTAGGGTTGATTTATTTTCTCTCTCTCTTTCTATATTTTTATATATTATAATTGGTTATTATTCATTTAATTATTATTTATTTTATTTTTAATTAAAATTAATTTTTAATTATATCCGTCTATGTTTAATTTCATTTTACTTTTATCCTTGGTCATTTTATTCCGGTAATTTTTTTAGATATAATTATTATTTTTTCTATTTTTATCTTTAGCATTAAAAATTGTTTTTATGTTATTTTATTATATTATTTAATATTTAATTAACTAGAAATTATATTTTTTGATTTTTTCAAACATGATACTTCCGACCAATGGAAGAGACTCTAAAATAAATTAAAATAATAATTGTGTAAATATTAATATATTGAAATATATTGAAAACTCCGTCGAAATATCCTCAAGATGCCCTAGAGACCAAACTCTTACATTTTTTTAATAATCTCGCTAGGCATTGTGGTCTCGCTCTCCACATCTTCTCTCCATTCTCTGCAAAATTCCATCTCACCTCACATGATTATACAAGTCACCCTAAACCTCGCCCCCTTATTTTTCAGATCTGCATTCGATTAATTTCATCTTAAAGTCAAATGAAAAAAAAGAACCCAATCCTTCGTTTTTTTCACTTGCTTTTCCTATCACCATCAATTTCGAAGGCCGTGTCTCTTGAAACCATAGCCGGGCTCGTGCCATTAAAAAGTATCTGCGCCCCTATCCCGATCCGTCACCAAGCCCCATGCTGTTCGATGGTGGAGTTGCTGGAAAAAGTAGCTTGTAATTTAATAGAAAGTACATGATCATGGTTGACAAAAAGACAAAGCCATTGAATTCTCTGCCACGAAGAAAATTTCAGCCATGCATGAGCTTTTTGGTCAAATACCTCGCCATCAGGCTATTGATTGTATCGAACTGTGCTGTTTTATATATCTTAAAAAAAAATCAAGTATGAGTTGATAAATTACAGCCATTCATTAGCTCTTAGCAGACCTCACGAAGTCGGTTGATGAATTACAGCCATTCGTGTATTTTTTGTATATTTTAGCATGAATCAATGATACTCGATGCATCAGTAATGAATACACAACCATGTACTGGTATAAGCTCCTTCAGCATATAATAAATGCCTCGTTTCGTTTATATTTGAAATGGCCTGGTATATGTGAGATTATAGCAGTGGAAAGTGAAGCTCGTTGCTCATGAACTTTCATTGAGCTCGTGTTTTCAGAAGGGAGAAGAGAAAAAAAAATTATAGTGGCGTCGACCAGGAGGATCTTCGCTCTTGTGGTACTTAGATCTTGTGAGGAATGGCATTGCTTTTTGTTTCTCGCTGGCCCTGTGTTTTTCATGAATGGAATTACTTGCTTTTAATGGACGGGCATGCATGAGTATTTGAAATTTCGAAACTTAATAAGAAATTGAACCCAGCATCTCTCCATATTCTGCAAACCAAGTTCCACAGCTTCTTGTAATTCATTCACTTGACTCCCGCCTCGGATATTTTGTCTACAAGAAACTCAACCTAACATGAAATTTCTTTCTTTCTTGTGGCGTGCATACCAAACGACGAATTTGGAGAGAATAAATTAAACAAAAAAAGCTCCACTTGATATTAATTAATATTAAGATAGCATGGAAATTTTGACTGGTTTAATTAGAGATCAAGAATAAAGAATTGATTAATAGTTTAATTGGTTAGATATTAAATTTATAATTTAAAAGTAAATTAACAGTTCAAGTCTCATGAATATTAAGGTTATTAAATATTTATATGGTCATTAATTTTAAAATTTATAGTATTAGTTGAGATATATATAAATTAATTTAGATATTCACAATAACAATAATAATAATAATAAAAAAGGTTGNTAATTTTAAAATTTATAGTATTAGTTGAGATATATATAAATTAATTTAGATATTCACAATAACAATAATAATAATAATAATAATAATAAAAGGTTGGTTGTATCATATATTTATCCTCGGTTTTATTTATGTTGAAATATCTAAGCTTATTAGGTGTCGGGGGAAAAGGGATAACAGGAAAAAAGAAGAAGTGGAGATCCGATCCAATATCTTCGGAATACCTGTTCTGTATCGAACACATTATACGCATATAAATAAAGATAAAACATAGCAAGGAAATGAGATTAGGTACATTGAATAAAAAACAAAATAAAAAAATATTGTTGTTATCTATAAAATAAAGATTATAAAATTCAAATGTTATTAATATTCTAAAATAACTAACTCAATTTAATAATTTAAATCTCAAAATAAAAATATAATTTATATTTTTTTTTAATACATGGTTAACAAAGCTATTAAATGAAAACTTGTGAAAACTCTAGACGCCACGGATGGAGAGACAATCCACGTCAAATTAAATATTAGATGAAAATAAATCTTTACAAATCAAGTGTAATAATTTTTTAAAAATAAAATTTGAAACTCCACACACGTCGCATGAAATAAATTGCTCTGGTTTCAGGATATTTGAGAACACCAGGTACAGTGAATGAATAGTACGAGACTTGTAAATATCCAACTTGTACCTTTTTTTAATTTAATATGTCCTTTTCTTTTTTGTTATATATATATATATATATATCATGAAAAACTTTTAAAAGGACTAGCATTCTTTTTTTTAATATATAATTTTTAATGAAAAACATATTTTTTGGTGATTTTTTATGATTAAATCACGTTATAATTACAAGATTAGAACTTGATGTAGCCTTGGGAAATGATAGCGAGCAGATTTCTTCCGTTCATATTGGCATTTTCCGGCGGGTCCTGCTATGGCAACTCAGGCACGAACTCTCTCACCACGTATTGATAGACGAAACAAGCAATGAAGGTTGTCTTCGTCAAAGCCTGCGAAGCAACGACATGGGAGGCGTGGGAGGTGTCAACGGCGGGGACGACCTTGAGCAAGCTGCTAGAGATCACGCCAAGGGATACATGCGTGCAGTCTTTTTTTTATTAAAAACTATTTTTTAATTAAAATTATATATACAATTATTTAAAAATATTAATTGAATATTTTTTAAAACAAAAAAAATTCTAAAATATATTAAAAAAATATAACACTAAACAAACAAATACTCTAAAATTACAAAAAATTTCCACGTTTGAATTTCCTTCCCGTTCTAAACCCCTCACCGTAAACACATGAAAAATAATGTATGTTTATAATAATTAGATGATATCTAAGAGTATAGTAATAATTATTTTTTATATTGGTATATTAAAATAACCTTAAAATATAAAAAATAAAAATAAAAAATTGATTTTTTTAGAAAGAAAAAATAAACAATTTTTTTAAAAAAGTATTTTTTAAAATTATTTATTTTTTAAATTAATATATTTATGATTTTGGATAATTTTGATGGAAAAAATAAAATTTTAAAATAAAAAATAAATATTATTTTGATAAGCAAAAAATACTTAAAAAAACCCGCTATCATGAATCTCATATACTACCTCAATAATTAAAATCAAATATTAGTTAATTGTATCAAGAGATACAAACGCATGGTGTGTGTATGTGTATAGGAGCGAGCCCCCCTTCTCTCTTCTACTCTCAATTTCATGACAAGTCATCTTCGACGCACTACAAAATACAATTCAAATTTATTTATAATTTACTTTTCAAGTCCCAAGAAGCAGGGTAACATCTTGTCACCTTGTAGAAGATTAAAGAGCTATAATTCGGAAAGCATTTATTTATTTCTAGTTTAAACAATAAAGTATGAATTAAATGATATTTGTGACGTGTAAGCAAGCATCCTCGATAATTTCACAACACCCTGGTTTGTCTCCTGTCGGGCTAACTAACAATTTGTAATCTCCAAGAAGGAAAAGGGAATGGCAAAGAAGTAAAATAGGTAAAGAAAGTGGTCCTTTTCGAATCAGTTTCTTTTTTATGCCGCGTCTCTCTCCCATCCTTCTCATTTTGCGCTCTCCTCCCTCTATCGATGCTCGCTTTCCCCTAGCTCTCCCTCTCCGCGTTTACGTTGAAAAAAAAACAAGAAGCTCGCATAAACAAAAACAAGAGAGCAGGGAAACCAAAACCACCACAACTCTCTCTCTTCTTTCCATTTCTTCTGTGGGTGTTTCGGAAGCGAAAGAGAAAAAATGGCTTTGAGGCTGAACCAAATAACCTTCCCATCAATCCACAACCTTCCTTCTCAATCTCGCTCTATGAGATCTCCTCATAGAGTTCTCATGGCCTCTACATTGAATCCCATTTCCACCAAGTGAGCCCCTCTCCCCCCCCATCTCTCTCATTTTCTTCTATTAAACGAATCATGGGTTTTTTTAATTTTTTTCCTTTGCCGATGTGAATGGGTATGATTGGAAATGACCATTTTTTTCTTTTGATCTGGGCTGTCTTTAGTTCGTGCTAAACGAGCTTAATTTGTCATTTCCCTGTCACCTCTTCATCTTTAATTTGAACTGGACAGGTCTCATGAGTTAATTGATCAAAGATTGATTTATTATTATTATTATTATTATTATTATAAATGGGCCTGACACTGTTAAAATTTCATTTTAGATTCCTGTGATTTCATTAATATTTTTGGATCCTATACATTACTGTATCTTGTAAAATGGGCTCGTTTTGTGCTTTGTGTACAGTTGTTTGAACTTGATTTCGTATCTGCAGTTAATTTATGTATGCCTCCTTTTGATATATTCAAGTTGGTCGATTCGTTCATTTCTTATAAATAATAACCAATCATGTTGCTATAAATCAATCTTTTGCATTTCTGTTTGATCAAAACATGTTTCTTCAAATTTATTTGCCGAATTCCTCGTAACATTTTTTTAGCTGATTTTCGCGTTTCATTTTAGGAGTTTGGTTTATTATGTTGTTAACAGTCTTTTCCATTTCGTGAATGCATGCATCAGCATGGAGCTCTGATTTTATTATAGGATGCTTTTATGAGGTGGTATGAATCTAAGTTTACTTCACAGTACTCTTTTTTCTTTCCTTTTTTTTTTATAAAAAAAATGCTTGCAGTGATTCTCATAATTTATAAAATTGTTTTTAAAGCTAGAGGCACGGAATTGTTTGTTCAAGATCAGCTAGACATGTAAGAAGAAAAATATTGGTTTATTTCTGGGACTTAAAAAAGAAGAAAATTCTGACATCATGTACGGTTAATATCATTTTCACAATTATATAATGCAGCATACGGTAATATTCTAAAGGGATTTTTTTTGTGTGCCGTGTGCGCTGCATGTGGGGGCGTACATTCTATTTTATTTTGCCCTTTCGTCGAGAGTTAGGTCTGATTTTGTGAGGTAACTTATTCCTTCGAACTAGGCCGGTTGGTTGACTGGTTTCAGTGCCTGTATAGTCTTATATGTCTTTGTCTTCTTCCTTTTTGGTTGTAATAGCTTGCTGACCCCCCAGCCCCCCAAAACACCAGTTGTGTTTTGTAATCGTGTTTTATAAATAGTTTATATGTACTGAGATTGATGTATGCCATTCTGATTTCTCATGATTTGCTTTGCTTTCTTTGATGGGAATGAGTAACTCTATGCTTGGCTTAACCTGTTTGATGCTATTAAATATTCGTTATCCATATAGAAACCATTGAAGCTGGGTCGGATTTTATGCTGCATCTTTTATAGTGGATGCTTTGATTTAGTTGGATTAATTATGTTATGAACAAATAGCTCTTGCTTGTTAGTACGCAAATTCCATATCTTGTCATACAACATGATCTGGAGATCGGAATTCAGGGTATAGCTTATCTCATGTAATATCTAGGGGGCGAGCATTCAGTCTTCCCATTTGGTTATTGGTTGGTTAATGTCTAATCCAAACCAAAATCTCAGTTCTTTAATCATAAAAATTGAACTAACCATATCAAACCAAAATATAGATGGAACTAACAAGAAAGGCAAACAAAAATACAATGCTTTGGTTTTTTAATTTATTTTGTAATTATATAGTCTGTATTATAAGAAAATATTTAAAATATGATATGGTTTTTTTAGTTTATCAGTTTCTGTGGAAAAAAATGTTGAAAAAATTGAAAAAATGCTTCTATTGGATTTGATTTTTCAGTTTCCACCATATTCTGCATACAATTTGCAAAAAATGCTTTTTTTAATCCTTTGTTTTCTGCATTGGTTTATTTTGTGCGAAGGATTTTATTTCTAAAGATTTTTAATGCTCTTGACATGGAATTTGTATCTTTTTTCTCGTTTACCTTTTTTCTTTGATTGAGTATGGCTGTATGCATTTTGTGTTTGGGCTGTACTTCCACGGATTTGGGTGGTTGGATTTTTTACTTTAATTGTCTCTCAATATTGTAGTAGTTGGTCGAGTTTGGTTTTGTTTCTTTTGTGTATACCTTTTTCCTTAAATGAAAAAAACAAGCCACTCCCTTCCTCCGTCCCTTTGCCACATTGTCAGCTAAAAATTCCCTGCCGAACAATTCAAAAACCCACTGCTCTGTACTGTTTAACTTGCTGCTGCACCTACACAAAACCCCACACTATTTCAGCTATATAAATTTTCAGTTTCGTTTAATATTCATTCGCTCCCCTCTCCCACCCCCATTATATGCATGTGTTCCAATGGGCTGTTCTATGTGAGATGCTCTATGGTCTTTCATGTATGAATATTCATAGTTTTCCTCGAGTTTTCATTTTCTGGGAGATATTTCTTTTGAAAATATTTAATAATCTTGACTTATCTTAAAGAGAATATTTGTCACTTATCAATGTATTAGAGACAATTGCTTGTGTACCTATATTTTAAAGGTGGTGCGCTGGGCATCATTAGTTGTCAAGCATGCCCTATACTGCAATGTGCAATTAAGGCTATATTTGTTTCATGTAAGATATGCTTTGGTAAACATTTTTCACGTTTTTCCATGTTTGGCTCACCTAGGAAAACATGGTAAATGAAAATATTTGCAGCCAAAGGAAATGCTTTCTGTGTACATGCACCATGTCAAAATTTACACCCTAACCCAATTCTTATGCAATTAAGTGTGGGATGACCCTCAGGACACAAAAATTGGATACTTGTTACTACGCCAAATTTTTCATGCTATCTACAGATTAGAAATGGCTGGATTGATCTCACAATGTCTGTGTAGCATTACAGAGGACAGTTAATCTTGTCCACGATTTTAGTTTTTGTAACTTTATTTTTTACTGATTGTAGAGAGGTTCAGAATCTAAAGAAGAAGCCTAATTGTCCTCCACAAGAGGTACATGTTCAAGTGACCCATTCCATGCCTCCGCAAAAGCTGGAGATTTTCAAATCCATGGAAAATTGGGCAGAGGAGAACCTCTTAGTGCTCCTAAAACCTGTTGAGAGTTGTTGGCAGCCACAAGATTTCCTTCCAGAACCCGAGTCAGATGGATTTTATGAGCAAGTGAAGGAATTGAGGGAAAGAGCAAGGGAACTCCCTGATGACTATTTTGTTGTGCTGGTTGGAGATATGATTACTGAGGAAGCCCTCCCAACTTACCAGACAATGCTTAACACACTTGATGGTGGTATTAGGGATGAGACTGGTGCAAGCCTTACTCCTTGGGCAATTTGGACAAGGGCATGGACAGCTGAAGAAAATAGACATGGTGACCTTCTCAACAAGTATCTTTACCTCTCTGGAAGAGTAGACATGAAGCATATTGAGAAAACAATTCAGTATCTTATTGGGTCAGGAATGGTGAGATCCCTTATTTATTTATCTTGCACTGTGAATTGTGCAAACTTGTGAATGGTGAGATCCCTTATTTATTTTTCCGGCACTGTGAATTGTGCAAACTTGTGACAGTTTGCACGCCCACACACAACCATAGCCAATCACCACGTGGATTTTATTTTGACAAATTCACTTGCATTGTGAACCCAAACTTACTTCCTCCTTTTCATTCGAAAAGAGGAGGGGAGGGCATCATAATATCTTAATAGTTTGTGTCAATTTTCTGTCGTTCAAATAGCTGAGAGTTTTTACATGGCAACTGGATCATATTATTGTTTTCCATATTTTCCCAGTTACTGGAAATAATCCATACACAACTGCAGTTTTAATGATAATAAGAATTTGTTTGGTTGTCTAGACTCTATAAATTGAGTTTGGTTAATGTTTCTGGTGCAGATACCTGGATTACTCATTGTTTTTGGATTTATTTGTTTTAGCTGGTATGAATATCAAATTAAATGGCATTTAGGTTAGATCTTACAACACTTTGATGAAAAAAACTTCCGTTTGCCTTTGCATAGATGTCTCGGCTTGGATAGGTAGTCACATGAGCCTGTTCAATATGGATGAGCAGTGGCTATTTTTGTGGAATGACAGTGATTAGATTGATTAAATCACCTGCCAGGCTTCCCCAGCATTTCTCAATACCAATTTCTTAAAGGATATGATGATCTGCATTGCTATTACCTTGATCTAAGGTTTACCTTCCTATCTATGTCATTTTGTCTTTTAACGCAGTACTTTAAGAAAATGTATTATTTTGCTTTTCAGGATCCTAAAACAGAAAACAACCCCTACCTAGGTTTCATTTACACTTCATTTCAAGAGCGTGCTACATTCATCTCACATGGGAACACAGCTAGACTAGCGAAGGAGCATGGGGATATGAAACTGGCACAGATATGTGGCATCATTGCCGCTGATGAGAAACGCCACGAAACTGCTTACACCAAGATTGTGGAGAAGCTCTTTGAGATTGATCCAGATGCCACCATCTTGGCGTTAGCTGACATGATGAGGAAAAAGATCTCAATGCCAGCTCACTTGATGTTTGATGGTCAGGATGATAACCTTTTTGAGAATTACTCAGCTGTTGCCCAGCGGATCGGGGTCTACACTGCCAAGGACTACGCAGATATTCTGGAATTTCTTGTAGGGCGATGGAAAGTAGAGAAGCTGACCGGTCTTTCTGGTGAGGGACGTAAAGCACAGGATTTTGTATGTGGATTGCCTCCAAGAATTAGAAGGCTGGAGGAGAGAGCTCAGGGTAGGGTCAAGCAAGCATCCACTGCTCCATTCAGCTGGGTTTTTGGTAGAGAATTGAAGCTCTGAGCTCATAGAACTACTCTCTGCTACCCACGGCAAGTGCCTCTCAGGTTTAGCTCTGTTTTGATGGACTCTGGTGTGAATAAGTTGGTACTGATACTGCTGCACGCTGAAAGCATTGGAGATACATGTTTTCTTGCATCGGTTAACAGTAGTTTCCTGTTATCGAGGGTAAGCTATATATATATAGGAACTGTTGGCAAAATCTTTGGCAAAATCTTTCACGCTGAACACCTCTTTTTATCATTCTTGCTGATGTTTTGGGTGTTTTCATCTTTTTATCTATAGAATCTTGAGTGCAAGCTTTTAGTGTGAATTTTTTAATCCCGTGATGGATCAAGGAAGCTTTTTGGGTATTTTCATTCTTGCTCGTGATTCAAAAAAGAGGCCTTGCTCATGTTTTGCCCGCAGAAGCTTATCTGAGAATTTCAAACATGGATAAATAATTTCTTTAAATAATTCCCAGAAACGCTTGGAGAACAAAAAACAGTTAATAAAAGAGTTCAAATTTTAATTAGTAAAAAGAGTGAAAATTCAGATTTACAGCACCCGTGATAACATCGTTCCATCAACCAGTGGTACAAACAAGTGAATTTAAGCACAATCCATTATATGTATATATCCATAAAAAGCCAATTCAAACAATATCCAAAAAGATGATACTCGTATAATAGAATGAACAAATAAAGAATTTTGTGGCAGCAGCAGCACGAACATAGTACTTGAACAAACCATCCAGCAAATCCAGACCCAAATTAATTAAACTTGGAAAGGCCATGGCCAATCTTTCAAGTCCTCGTCTTGCTGCACCTTAGCACTCCTCCTCATAGCAATATCGCCACCATTATTAGCATCACCTTCCACATAAGCATAGTACTTCAAGAAAAATGCAAGAGTAAGCACGACCCACTCCAAGCAAAAGATCACCACACACAACCCACCAGCGAGCTTCAATATGACCTCACCATCCTCCTCCCTCACATATGACTTCAAGTTCCCTAGGAAATCCCCAGATCTAGTAAAAATCAAAACCGATACTGACCCTTGAAATATGGCTGTCAACACTGTGGCCACCATATGTGCAGCATACCACCTATTAGTCCCGGATGACGCTGCAGCACATCCTGAAACTGCCCCAGCAATGGTGAAGACATGAAGGAGAATGAGAAAGAAGCCACATATTGAAGGTACCAGGCGAAGCGAAAGGGTTAAGAAGATGCAGCTAGAGGCTGCTCCAAGTAGAATGTAGTTGCAAAACAAGAAAACCCTGTGAGTGTGGTAATGGGATTGGGACACTGAAGAATTGGCGCTGCCTAGAGTGATACTGGCGCCCATTTGTTGATTGTTTTCTGAGAATTGATGAGAACGTTTTGAAGTTTGATGCTTTTTTCCAAGAGGTTTTTGCAAGTGATTCTGAAAGATCTGTTAGAGACTGGTTTGTGTGTAGGCTTGAGAGGGAGTTAATATAGGGAGGGGTTTTCTGGTTGCAACGGTCATATTTGGAAATGTGACCGTTAGAGGGGAATCAAGGGACCCCACCCCACCCCACCCACCCCGGAAAGGATCCGTTTGCTTTTTAATCGCTGTATACACACAGCCGGTGGGATCCTCGGTGGTTTTTGGGAATTCAATATTAACGTTACGACTTTCAAAAGGACAAGAACGCTTCCTTGGCAGGAAATGAAAAATGATATGCTGTTAACTTTGAGGGATTTTTTTTTAAAGTTTACTAGTTTAATTTTATAAATTTTAGAATTGTTATATAATTATTAAATTTAAAATTTTTAAAATTAATTAAGATACACAAAGCTAAGCTAGTTGGACATTATATTAATTAGAAAATAATATTTGTTGTTAAAACAGATACACATAATATTAATATTTATAGTGTAACTCAGATTAGAAAGCATGTAAACAAGGACATGTTCTGCAGAAAAATTGTAATGCTGGCTGGCATATCAAGTTTCAGTTTTTCTTGACGGGGTACTTGAATTTTATTTTTTTGTTTTAGTATACCATCTTTTTTTATTTTTCAAGTCAAATGTTTTTATAAGAAACTTGTTATTTTTTTCATTTTATTTTACAATCGCATGATATTCATTCTATTTTTCTCTTTTGCCGATCAAATATTTTAATTTTATCATTAATTTATTTATTAATTTTGAATATTTATAAAATAAATAGCACGTGGCCTTGTTATAAATGACTTGCTATTAATAAAAAGAATTTTTATTTTAGAAACAACTCGTTTTCAATTACAGGGTACTTTTCTTACAATGAGATATAATAAAATGCAGCGAGGAAACAAATTATTTATTTTTATGTTTTGAAAATGTTTTAAATTTTTTATATTTTTTTATTCAATTTTTTTCACATTGTCTTGACATGCTAATATCAAAATTAAATTTTAAAAAAATAAAATAAGAATTATTTTAATATATTTTCAAGTTAAAAAAAAGATATTATTTAAATAAAAAATACTTTAAAAATAACTATTATTATATTTTTAGACATAATTAAAGCTTCACGTGAAAGATAAAACATCAATGCAACCTCATCTTAAAAACATATTATATATATATATATATATA